>CM076970.1:25231157-25448657 GCA_039105355.1 Benthosema pterotum | reverse complement strand
GCTGGACACATTTTCATTAAAAACACAGGGATAACAGATTTTTGGAATATTTATTTAGAAAAAAAGGAAAAAAATGTCTGACACTTATGGCAATGTGCCTGTCTCTGGGACTCTGATTTTTCTATGTAGTTGTGTTTGTAGATTGAATAGCTATTTGGTACATCAGTCAACTGTCTTCATAAGTCACCATAGTGTCACATAGCAGATACTTAAAGTACTGCACGCACAAAATAAAAAGTGTCTATGGAATAAAAATTCCATAGACACTTTTTTATCATTCCATAACACTTTTTATTTTCTTTGAACTTAAGTTATTTTTGTATTTTTTTTCCCATGAAGGATGGCTTTCACTCATCATTGTCCCCATTTTTTATTTTTTATTTAACTGTTAATTTTCTTTGTGTGGCATTTACTGTCATGCAGCAGCCACAGTGGGCAGAATTGTATTTTCTCCCCATATGACCCAAGGCTTGGTCTGGCCCGAATTAGCATTAATTCTCAGCCCTGTTCCTTGAGATTCGTACAGACCTCTTGGCACACACCCTTAGGACCTGCTCGGCTCACACCTCATGTGGACATGGTAGAAGTGTTTGACGGGGATGAGGAATTCTGTGGTGTTGCTGAAGCTCGGAAGACTGGAATATTGACTATATTAAAGTTGAAGTTTGGCCAAACTGTCACAAATGTATTTAGCCAGTGAGATTCCAATCGTTTTGAGGTCAAAGTCAAAGGTTGAGTTTTGAGTGGCGGAGTCAGGTTCAGATGACTTCTTGGTTGACAGGTCTGTGGGTGTGCTGCTAATACTCTTGGGCTCCTTGGACTGCTCCTGAGGTATGGATTCAGGTTCAGATGTCTTCTTGGTTGACAGGTCTATGGGAGCGATGCTGATAGGGCTCATACTCTGGGCCTGCTCCTGGGGTATGGAAGACTCCAGTTCAGTCTCCTTCTCCAAGTCCTGTGGTTCCACAATCTCCTGTTGTGAGTTCTGTTCTTCTGAGCTGTCCAGAACTAGGACCTGTGGTGTTGTGGCTTCCTGACCCAGATCCTGTGGTTGTGGAGCCTCTTCATCCAGGATCTGTGGCTCTGGGGTCTCCTGGTCCAGTGTCTGTGGTTCCAGGGTCTCTTGGTCCAGGGTCTGTGGTTCTGGGGTCTCCTGGTCCACTGCCAGTGGTTCCGGAGTCTCCTGGTCCACTGCCAGTGGTACCGGAGACTCCTGATCCAGTGCCAGTAGTTCTGGAGTCTCCTGGTCCCCTGTTTTCTGAGTCCCCTGGTGAGAGGCCTTTGGTTCTGGAGTCTCCTGGTCCAGTGCCTTTGGTTCTGGAGTCTCCTGGACTGGGGCATCCAGACGCAGGGTCCAGGGTCCCGGATCCTCCAGGCCAATTCTCCTCTGGCACTCGCAGAAGGTCTTCCTAAAGGAGTCAGCCAGCTCGGGAGTCCTGAACTTAGCCACAAGCTGTTCCACCCGCCCCTCACCGTCTGCGTAGTCTAAGGCAGTCCAGACCAAAGCATTGGCCAATGAATTCATGGGTCTGAGCTCCATTTCCTGGGAGATGGTGTGGTTGACACACACCGTCAGCAGCAGCTCACGCGTCATCAGGATGAGGTATAAGTGCTTGGTGGAGTGGAAGAGGATTTTGATGTCACCCACACCGCGCTCTTTCCACTGTACTTGGTCCCGGTCCCAGCAGGACAGCCCAATCCGTTCCTGGAACAGGATAATCTCATCACCCTCGTCACACTTGATCTCCTCCTTTTGTAGTGGCACAACTGGACCCTCCTTGTCCTTCTCATCAGACTTGGTCTCCTCCTTGGGTAGTTTACCTCGTCGTCGACGCCTACCTTTACGAGGGCCAGCCAGAAGACTCTGGCACTCCTCAAACATTTTCTTAAACTCCATTGCCAGTTTCGGGGTTTTGAATCCTGCAGCTAGTTGTTCCAGTTTGCAGTGTCCATCTGAGAAGTCGTTGGCAAGCCACGCCCACGCCTTCTTGGAGCCCACCATGGGTTTCAGGCTCATGGTCGCAGTGATCAGATGGTTGGCACAAACAGTGAGAACATGCTCTCTTCTCATCAACACCCTCAGTTTGCCGTTTGTTGTGTGTTTCAGTACTTTGAGGTTACCTGTCCCTCTCTCCTTCCATTGGCTAGTGACGGAGTCAAATCTGAACAATCTGACACACTGGGAATACACTTGCTGTTCGTCCTCCTCCCCAGTAATGAGCTTTACCTCATTAGGAACGACATCCTCTTTTTTACTGGGGCTCACCGAGAGTGATGAGAACAACTTCTCACCGGCACGAGAAAAGCCTTTGAAATGAGGGTCCTTCTGCTTGAACCAGAAGTCTCCCCCCGTGGTCTTGGCCAGATCTCCAAAGCTCAAGGTGTTGGGCTTAACCTTGAAAAGTGGGTTATCCGGCTTGGTGTCTTCCAGCGATGGCATGGAGATAGAAATGCTCCTCCCATTTTCCTTTCCTCTGTGCTGATCGCCAATGTTCTTAAAAGACATGGAAGCGGACCTCGATGTTGGTGTTGGATTCTCGGTTGACGTTTTCTTCCCCATGCCACGACTGCCAAACGTAAAGCCAAATGGAAACACAAACTTGAAATCACCTGATGGAATGGGCTCTGAGGTGACCCATGAAGCACTCGCTGCAGATGGTTGAGCCTCAAATTTGAAATCACCTGATGGAATGGGCTTGGAGGTGAACCCTGAAGCAGTAGCCGTAGGCAGTTTCGACTTAAACTTAAACGAAGGTTCTTTCAATACACACCTGGTGTGAGATGTCCCTTTGTTCTGTCCTGATGAGATGGCCTTTGAGACGAACCCTGAAGCACTAGCCACAAACGCCTCAGCCTCACACCTGAAATCCCCTGATGAAATAGACTCCGAGATGAGACCTGAAGTGCCAGCCACAGACGATTGAGCCTCAAACCTGAAATCGCCTAATGGAATGGGTTTTGAGATGAATCCTGAAGCACTTGCTGTAGGCGGACGATACCCAAACTTAAACAAAGGTTTTTTCAATGCAAATGAGGCTCCAGCCGTCCCATTCATCTGAAATGAAATGGGCTTGAAATGGGCTGACCCCGAAGCATTAGCTGTGGGCGGTTGGTACTCAAACTTAAACAAAGGTTCTTCCGATGCGGTTGGGGCTCCAGATGTCGCTTTCTCCTGTCCTGGTAAAAAGGGCTTTGAGATGAATACCGGGGTTCCAGATGTTGCTTTCTCCTGTCCTGGTAAAAAGGGCTTTGAGATGAATACCGGGGCTCCAGATGTCGCTCTCTCCTGTCCTGGTAAAAAGGGCTTTGAGATGAATACCGGGGTTCCAGATGTCACTTTCTCCTGTCCTGGTAAAAGGGGCTTTGAGATGAATACCGGAGCGCCAGCTGCAGGTGGTTGATTCTCAAGGTTAACCAAAGGTTCCTTTAAAGTGAACGTAGCTCCAGGTGTCCCTTTCTTCTGTGGGTCTTCAAGTCTTTTTTTATTATTTTTATTTTTTGTTTTTTTAATTTTCTGTGCTGCCACAGACGTCTTTGCTTCATCGCCGTTTGGTTTTAAGGAGGAAGGAACCGGCTTGTCACTCTGATGAGTGTTGAATATGCCGTAGGTGAACATGGTGGTCCAATAAATTGACGCTGAAGTTCTTGTGAGGTCGGACGCTCCTGGGTCGGGTCTTGCCGATTTGTGTTACCTCTTGCATGGGATGGTCCGTTTTATGGGGAAGATATGACGTTTACATAAATCTCACCGATTACGCCATACTCTAGCTGTGTTCCAGCTGAGTTCTAGCCGTGACAGCATGACGTCAAAAGTGAAAGGGCGATTGTTACACACACCCATATTATACGCCCAATGTGTAAAACATGCTGACGAGACTTGAGCCCTATCTGTTGGTGTTATATAGGGATTGCTATACAGCGATTACTTAGAAATAAGAGACACACAGGCCATGCTTTTTTCCTGTGATTCAATGACTGATTGGCTGACAGTCGGCTCCCCCAATGGTTCTTTAAAAGGAACCCTGGCCAATGAGACACATATGGGTAAATACATTATACTTGCCTTCTATAACTAGAATTGAACATTTAAAAACACATAGAATAGGCTCTTTAGTTTAAAAATAGTTCATGTTTTTATCCCAAGGGCCAAGCCATTTTACTGTGCCTGTCACATGGCCCGTCATAGGGATGACGTCACAGGAGATATGTAGTATAGTACAGCTAATGGACCGTTCCATGATTAGCTAGCATTGCAACGTAAAACGTCGATGTATATACACTGTTCTGTTTGTTATGACAATGGTGATCCCCACTGGTGAAATAAATAATATATTGTGTCCACCTATATTTTAGGTGTCCACCTAAAATATAGGTGGGCACAATATGTAGTTTGATACATTCCATTACTTCTACTGCAGAGTGATCTCTTGTGACGTCATCTCTATGACAGGCCATGTGGCAGGTAGAGTAAAGTGGCGCCCCTCTTGGAATAAAATTTGATTTGCTTGCTCAAAGGCCACTTCTGTTGATCATCTGAGCAGTTCACACACAAGGCTGCAGGAAATAATGAACTAGCGTGCAAGTTGACGACGCACTGAAAAGTGTCTCTTGCTTATTTACACCGACCGTCGTAACAATGTTGTTTAAAACAATGCATTTCCAACTCCAGTTTGTCCCTATTCAGGCCGATCAAATGAAAAGTCAGTGAAATGAAAAGTCAGTGAAATGAAAAGTCAGTGAAATGCGGGACAATCCTGAACAAATTGGGACATCTGGTGTCATCATCCGACATATTTTACTGCTTTCGTTCACATGCTAGTAGGCTGTGTTTGTTTGGTTAGCAACTGGGCATGACAAGAGGGTGAGCTGTTCTGCCAATGCAGAGGTCGGTGTGATTTTACATAATGTCGTATAGCTTTCTTTTAGGTAGGTATATACGTTGTATTTAAAATATTTAACAGTTGTTAAAGTGTCATCTGGGGAGCCCGAAAAAAAAAAAAAAAAAAAAAAAAAAAAAAAAAAAAAAAAAAAAAAAAACTAAAAAAACTAAAACAAAAAAACATGTCAATCCACCGGTTGATAAGAGGACCCCTGTTCTATAAAGGTCCTAGACAGATTTATCTAGACTCTAGCCAAATACAAACCTTTAACATGGAAATATTGTTGGATATATGGAGCAAACGGCTCACTATTATCGTCCTGTGACTTTGCACCTCTATATCCACATTACAAAGGCTGTGTTATTTACAGAGTGTCAGCAGCAGATGTGGTCTATGCTCCGCTGTAAGGGATCAACGGTGGAGCAGCGTGGAATGAGATTATGAATACCCAGGACACATTGGCTCAGCGTTTTGCGGGCCTGATAAACTTTGCATGTAAAAATAGAAATAAGAAAGTAAAAGGCTGTGGCCTCTCTTGCTCTCTTCAAACAACCCACAGCTGCTACGCCCCCTCCTACCATATTGCGAGGAGGACACAAACAAACTGCGAACCATATTTCGGATTTGGATATTTCATTTCAGCCTTCATTAGATCTGATCATTTTAGGAATTTCCGCAGATTAACTCAAGTCCTGGATTGAACCGAGACAATCACAAATTCTGGTCTCGCTTTTGAATTAAATAAAACTTGCTTGCAGAGTTAGAGAGCATGGTGGCGTTCTTTTTTTTCCATTTCATTGATTGTACTGAACATACATTTTTAATTAACCAAAGCCTTATGCGGCCTGCATGCAAAAAAGTCACCGGCCAGCTCTCTAAGCCTATCGGAGCCCTTTGGCAAGCTTTGTCCAAGGTGCCCCTGCGCAAGGTAATGTATTTTTTTAGGGATACATAGCGCCCATATTATAGCTGACTGACTTGGCACCGCAGGCAGAAAACTGTACATTGGGACGTTCCCATCTTAAAGCGGGATAAAAGTGTGTGCAGTATCTTGCTCAAGGACCTCTAGGAACCAGAGATCAAATCAAGAACCTTCAAGTTCCCAGACGTCCGCTCTGTACCGTAGCCCCTGGCAGCGGCTCGGCTGCCCCCGGCACTGTCTGTGGGGGATGACTTGGCTGTCCTATCCCTGGTTGGACAGTGCATTGTACTAAATCGATCCGAGGTGGCTTGCAGCAGCATTTAGAGTCTCTGTGACCTTTCACTTAATGGAAATCTTTCCACGAAAGCCCACCCTTTGAATCGACGACCCCAAGGGCTCTCCCTCTTTCAGATCCCGCATTTTATATACTGCACTCGACGATCAAGAAAGGACAAATCTATCATTAAGTCGGCGGAATGTTTCCGATTTTCATCTGTGACAATTGGCTGAACTGCCGGTGGGAAGACACGTCCGCGAGACAAATTGGCGCATGGCGGCATGCTTTGGGGATCGTTGAGTTCTGTGGAGTTGAAATACGCTCAAATGGTTTTCATGAAAATGTTAACTACAACGTTTGTAGAGTTGACTGATTTCTCAGTCGTGGGGGAATCAATCCTTATACCAGTGGGGGGTTATTATTATTAAATAGCAGGGTCTGAATCAAAACTAGATGGTCCCGACAGGATTCTGATTTCAAACAAGGGACGGTTTGTTATCTCTTTTGAGCACTGAAACTTAAACACATTTATTGGAAGGTTCAGTTCCACTGTAGCGAATCAAAGGGGATGACAAAAAAGAAAATGGGAGAGGAGTCACGACGAGGGAGGAGGCATATGTGTGGTGCTTTTGAAGCTAAACATAACATAAAGAGCAGGTCAAACTCTCAAGGAGCACACCTGCAGAGAGAGAGAGAGAGAGAGAGAGAGAGAGAGAGAGAGAGTGAGTGTGTGCGCACGCCTGTGTGTGGCGGTGAGAATATGCAAGGCACACACGGCTGGACAATGGAGCTGTGGTGGTTGCACCACTCAAAAGCACAGTTTGAACTGAAATCCATGAACAGCAGACAGCACACTACCCAAAATGCAATCTGTATGCCACTTATCCAAAAGCTACAATGGCTACAGTATGTTTGAATCCTGCATTGGACTCCCAACGGTCTGGTGGGGAGACATGTCCTCATATTGTCATCATACAAGAGTTGTTGACTCATTTGCCAGCACAGCAGCTACATAGCAAGATGTAGCAAGAAGTGGTGGAAACACTTGGGCCCTAAGCCAGAAAATGGTGTATGGGAACCACTGAACCACAGTGACCGAAGTGACAAAACACTGCCAACCCTGCATGCAGTGCTGAGCAGTGGTTCCCAAAATTTTCATTTTTTTAAACAATTTCGTGTGTCAGTAGGAAGCTACAGTATGCCTGAGACTGATGTCTGACTGATGCGGTGTTCAGATGCAGGAGTTTTCTGCTGTCCCTCCATGTCCCCGTTCGGGTGCCAAATGTAACCTACTAGTCGCTATACCCAGGACAAGGAAGGAGATGACATGGCAGTTTTCTTAGGGTCGTTGGTTTATTCCTCTCTATTAAAAAGAATAAAATTTTACACTAGACAGCAGATGGCTCTCCACTGTCCGGACAGATCCAGGCTCTCTTCTGAGTGATTTAAGCTGTTGTGCCTTGATTAAATTCATGCACAACAGGTGCGCACCCAGCTCTGAGTTATTTGTTTGACTCGGGCACGGTGTGACCGCTTAAATCAGTCATCCTCCATCTCACAATTTGCTTTACTTAAAGATATTCTAGGCTACTATTTAGCCAAAAATAAAATAAAATAAGAAATACACTTTATATAAATTTATTTTTGTTGCCCTTTCCCCCCGTCTATACTTCGATGCTGCAGCTGTTTCCTTGCAGGACGTTTTAGCCAATCACAGCGCAGCAGTCTCTAGCAGTTTCATAATGAGCCAATAGAGTGGAGGTGAGGCCGAGGTAGATTCAAATCTGTTTACAAACACACACTAAAGTTGCCGATAGTGCCTTCAAGTTACAAGCAGCCTACACATTTAGGGAAAGTTAAGATGACTGTTCGGATTGCTGCCTCTCCTTCAGTACCAAAATCAACCTACAGCATGAAATCGAGGGCAGATTAACATTCTACAACATTCTAAAACTCATCCAAAGGATGGTCCATGTAGACTCAAAGACTGAATGAATAATGGACCTTGACACGAGAAGGGTTGAGACCCGCCACCTTATTGTGCGACGCGTGAGGTGTGAGAGAAGGCTGTTGACAAGCGTGTCACAACTAATCACCATGGTTACGCCGCGACGGGGTCACGCGTGCCGCCGATGTCACGGCGAGAGTAAACAAGGAGGAGACGATTGATTTGGCCCTTCTGCTTCCATCTCTGCGTGTTCCTCACTCCTCCACACAGCAGTTGAGTCGAAATCATCACCTGAGACACATTCCTCGTGTGGCGCGAGCTTGAAAGTTTGACAACAATGGCTTGTAATGTGCATTGCTCGAAACAGAGATGGTATTTTAAATCGTCTAGTAGCAGACCTAATATCGAACGGTCCTATCCCATGCTTTTGAGTGGCGGGCACGCCGTCTCCAACATGCCTGTGTGTCTCTGTGTCTGCCTGTCTGTCTTTCTTGTCTGTGTATGTATGTATGTTAACCCTAACAGATATTGAAATTGGCACTGTTGAGATTCACACTATGCACAGATGTAGGATAGGAGTCTTTTTTCAATGAACACTACACAGTACAACAACAGCTCACTTCACACAGGTGTGAATCCCCCCCTCTGCAAACCGCAAGTAGAGTGTACGATCTCAAATTCAAGCGATTGGTTTTTGAAGTGGTTCATGAATGCCTGGTTGCAGAAAAAAAATACCCATCCATCGCAATGGCATGCATACTGATGTCATCAAAAGAGTCAAACGATGGCCAAGCTATCGGCCTAAGCAGATGACAGTAACCGCAGGTTCTAATTTGACACCCTTGTGTCGTGTCTCTCATGTCCTGTGAACCTGGAGAGACATGAACCAAGATAGAGATCAACCAAGATAGAGAACGTATAGGGAGAGAGGGGGAGAGAGAGATGGGGGGGGGGGGGGGGGGGGGGGGTTGATGGAGAGACATTTCTGTGACCTTCTGCCTTGCGGAGCCCCATCTGACTGGTAAATGAGGAGGGATGGGATGATGGAGGGCTTGGAGAAAGGAGACTGCTAATGAGGGAGAGAGCGAGAGGGAGAGAGAGAGAGAGAGAGAGAGAGAGAGAGAGAGAGAGAGAGAGAGAGAGAGAGAGAGAGGGAGAGAGAGAAAGAGAGAGAGGGGGGTACAGGGAGGAGAACGACGGGGCGAGATTTGGTTATAAATGTGGACTATTTGACATTTCTCCAAAAATTGCAGCGCTGGCACAGTCAGTCAGCCAGTCAGTCGGTCTAGACACACACACAGAGCCAGAACTGTAACTCAATGATCCGGCGGCGGGGGAATCAACCCTTATACCTGAGGGGGTTATTATTAAATAGCAGGGTTTTAATCAAGACTACATGGCCCAGATTGGATTCTCATTTCAAACAAGGGGCGGTTTGTTATTTCCTTTGTGCACTGAAACTTCAACACATTCATGGAGGGTGGCCAACCAATGGGAATGACAAAAAAAGAACCCAGAGGGAGGAGGCATCTGTGTGGCACTTTTGAAGCTAAACAGCAAAGAGCAGGTCAAAATATCAAAGTGCACAGCTGCATTCAAAGAGAAAGAGAGATAGAAAGAGGGGGAGAGAGAGAGAGAGTGACACTTGGTGATGAGAATATGATTTTTTTACGCACTTAGACCCAGCTTGGCAGGAACACACATAGCTGGGCAATGGAGTTGTGGTGGCTGTTAAAATACAACAATTTGAACTAAAATCCATGAACAGCAAACAGCACACCGCCCAAAATGCAAAGCATGTTTTGTATACCACCTATCCTGAAGCTAGATAGACCAGCGTCACTTGATGCTTTAGATCAGGGGTAGGCAACCTTTTTGACATCAAGTGCCATGATTTCTTTCCGTGCCACAGTTAAAAAAAATTACAATAAATTCCCTTATCAATAAATAGTGCATTTTCACGGTCATCATATATTCAATGGCCATTTACTGCAGTTATATGTCATTATTAGGCCACATTTTATTTCTTTATCAGAACAGGCAGACTGGTAGATATTTTTTCTTTAACAATAGATTGATCAATCAGACTTAAGGTGAACAAAACTGTTCATTTGAGGGACAGAAGTATTACTTGAGAGGGACATTTAATTGCAGGGTAGCAACACATTACTGTTGGTATTAAAAATGCCTCATGCCATATTGTCCATACATAGGCTTAATAGTACACATCATTTTGTTATTTATTCATGTTGGTATGCATTTCTCCTGTTATTTTAACAGGCTTAAAAACTCATCTAGCATGAAAAGAGACAGTGAGAAAACAACAGAATGAAGGACGTCTGGTTACCCTGTGACGGTCCCAAAGAAACGGGGACATCTGGTCACCCTCAACATGCCGCTTTTTAGGCAACTGCGCTCCGACACACACACACACACACACACACACACACACACACACACACACACACACACACACACACACACACACACACACACGACTAGTTATACCGTCAGCAGCAGCAGCACACACGAGCTACAAGCTCTACAAGCTATAATACTAAGAATATTCAACAGACAGAGGACAGAGGCTAACGTAAGCATATGAAGCCACACACCAGTCGAAACGCAATAATTTCAGTGTGGATGTTGTCTGGTTAGGCTGACATGACGGGGGTCCGCGGGCTCTGCAGACACAGATGGCAGGCGTTGACCATCAAACCAGACAGCCACCAATGCGACTATTCTTTTTACTTTAGATTGCAATGGTTACAATATGTTCGAACCCTGCACTGGAATCACTTCACGGATATATATAACAACAAACAACTGAATAAAAGAAATGATAAAACAAATTAAAAATAACAAATGTAGAATAAAAATAAGATAATTCATTTGAAGAGACAAGCGGTATCATTTAAGATGTTTGTGTCCAACTACATTTGTAGTTTAGCTCATACTTGTAGTTTGAGAGCAATAATTTCTCATAAGACACAGCTGGACTTGTCTGGCAGGCACTTGGGAACCACAGATCTATTAGTGTTATTTTAACTCAAAGAGTGTTCCAAATGGAACCAAATGGGGCCAGCACTCAATAATGTCCTTTCTCAGCTTGAATGGCCTCACAGGGCACAAAAACAGCATAATTTACTAGAGCAATTAATAGTAATGGAGAACGGGGGACAGTTAAAAAAGAAAAAGAAAAGATAACCGCGGCTTCTCCACACATAGCAGACATAACAATCCCAAAGGCTTTTTAAGTTGTTTTCTTTGTAAATGTGACATTGCTTGGCCTGCAGTGTAGCAACTACAACTTCTTTTACTTGCAATTAGTGTAGAGTACTTCCGGTGTCTTCTTTTAGTGATTCTAGCCACTCCTATACAGAGCTATGTCTATATACGCGAGTCCTGAGCTGTGTCCCTCCCTTTGTCGGTCTGTCCGAGCACGAACAACTGACACACCTCACTGATAGCACTGGTTGGCACTGTAGAGCAGTGTGTCAAACACAGTAGTCTTACAGCAGTACAGTACCGCAGTACAACCAGTGTTGGGAGTAACGCCCTTAGAAGCAGCGCCTCTAAGTAATTCTTTCTCTTGTCGCATTCAGTAATGGTATTACAGTTACGGTGTTTTCAATGGGTGAATTAGTAGTTACCCACGTTAATACCCACATTTCACATGAATTATTTCATGCCCCCCGTCTTCCATGGGGCATTACGTCATTAGTCGTGATGACAATTGGTCAACATAGGGTAACAAAATAGGGTAAATAAATACTTCAGGTCTGACTGTGCATTGGCATGCAGGGCATCAGGATTATAACCATTAGACTGGATATTGTCTGTGATTTTGGATATTAACTCAATGATCCAGCTGCGGGAGAATCAATCCTTATATGTGAGGGGGTTATTATTTAATAGCAGGGTGACAGAATGGCCCCGACTGGAGTCTCAATTCAAACAAGTTTGTGGTTTGTTATCTCCTTTGAGCCTTGAAACTTCAGCACATTCACAGAGGGTTTGTTTTGAGAGAGGAGAAAAATGAGAGAGGAGTCACGCCGAGGGAGGAGGCATCTGAGTGGCGCTTTTGAAGCTAAACATACCAAAGAGCAGGTCAAAATATCAAGGCACACACCTGCATTCAAAGAGAGAGAGAGAGTGTGTGTTTGTGTGTGTTTACAGTATGTGCAGTCTTGTACCCAAATGCATTCAAAGAACGACCGTTCACGAACACATTCATATTTTGGGTGAACGGAACGGCTAATATATATATATATATATATATATATATATATATATATATATATATATATATATATATATATATATATATATATATATATATATATATATATATATATATATATATATATATATATATATATATAAGCCTTGTTGATTTTTAACCCGTTAACGACGTTAATCATTTTTTAACGCAATTAACGCACATGCACGCTCACGCGTGCGCATGCTCTGTCTCAGATGTGATTCCACTCTCTGGCGACTCTATTAAAGGGGGACAACAAATAGGGACAAAGTTGCGGAATGCATTGGAGTCTATGGGCTCGAGCGAGTATATCAGGGCTACTAAACTGGTGGCCTGACATGTTCAGCACATCTCCGTTCACTTCCATGGAGAGGTCTAATGGCGGCTGCTCTAGACTTCCACTGAGCATGAGGACAGCTAACTGAATAGCAGCGCACGCTCTGTTCTCTGACCCCTCAATGTCGCTAGTCTGCCACTAGTCTCTATGCTCCGTTCCCACCGGAGAATCAGAGGAGCTCCACTTCCTGCACGTGAAGTCAGATGTAAACAAACAGGCAGCTCTTTCGGATGTTGTATATGGCTATGGAAAAGTGTGAGACGGGAGGGAAAAGATTGAATGAAGAATGAACCATGAACTTTAGTTCAAAATATTGAATTATGAACTATGACCGGAACAAGTTTGTTTGCACAACACTGCAAATATCCCCAGCCAGGGACACACATAGCTGGGCAATGGAGTTCAGTTGACTACTCAAAAAATACAACTGTCTGACTGAGATATATAACAACCAACCAAAACCATAAAGGAAACAATGAAACAAAGTAAAAATAAATGATGCAGAATAAAAAAAAATGTGAATAAAGGAAACGATAGAACAAAGTAAAAATAACAAATGATTGAGAATGAGAATTAAAAAAAAATGTAATGGAGAATGAAGGCTTTTTATGTTTTCTTTGGAAATGTGGCTTGCCGTATAGCAACTACAACTTTAATACACATGTTACTCTTTCGCACTGCTACACAAAAAAACTATTGCCAATGATCGCCACCAATTAACAATATCAAACAATAGTTGTTGTTGTTAATATGACAGGATCTCTCATTGAGCTCGTAAACCAACATTCAATCTGTTCCTTTCAACCCCTTGTATCTCCTATACCTTGTCCCAGATGGCATTTTTGGTCAAAACAGCACATACTGTACTGTACTGTATATTCCACAGCTCAGAACGGTCACCATGGATTCGAACATAGGATCATCACTTCCGCTCTGGAAATTTGGCAAAATGAGAGCTCATCGTCGTATCAACAAATGCTGGCCTATATGTTTCTCATAGTGTGGTCAAGTATCCTGCCAATGAAGTTATACTATCCTATTCTACCAGGTAAAACCTGATTCTATCCGTCTCGAAGGGCCAGTGCATCATCATCAGGTGAATGCAGATCCATCCTTCCTGGCAGGATATGGAACACCAGCGGTACAGCGTGACACATGATGAAGAAAAAGTGTTTGGGTTTAACCAAGCGAGTATAGAGCTAGACCTGCACAACTCATTCGAATTCAGCGCACTTTAAGCCAACAATAGATTTTATGTAATGAGGCCAGCCAACAAAGGACCAGCTGAGAGAGAGATCGGGAGATTAACAAACAGTAACGGAGAAATAGAGAGAGATATAGAGAAAGATGGAATTCAGAGAATATTCTAAACAGCACTGTCATGTGCAGACAATGGAGCCTGCAGGTGTTGTGCGTGCACTGTGCCTGCACGTGTGCACACACACCTACATGCATTAAGTGTGTCCACGCTGTCATATCACTGATATTATTCACTCTGACAATTGTTTCACTGGGGCTGTGTGTATGTGTGTGTGTGTGTGTGTGTGTGTGTGTGTGTGTGTGTGTGTGTGTGTGTGTGTGTGTGTGTGTGTGTGTGTGTGTGTGTGTGTGTGCTTGCACTCGGTAAACACTAAGATCTGGCCTCATCAAATTGCCTGGGGAATCTCAACAGCTGTTCCTCTGCAGTGTGAGTGTGTGTGTGTGTGTGTGTGTGTGTGTGTGTGTGTGTGTGTGTGTGTGTGTGTGTGCGCGCGCACATGTGCGTGCGTGCGTCTCCCTGGGGCATCATGCCACTTCATCATTTGTTAATTAGCCAGTTAAGTCATCTAATTAACATCCCAGTTCTCTCATCCTCTGTCAGTCTATGCATCTTATATTGGTTTAACTGGTCTGTTCCTCCTCTCTGATGGTTGAAAACTGGATTAGAGAAAAACCAGGAGTGTATTACCATACGGGGACCAGGCAGGCACAGGGGTTTTAATTATAAGAGCTCATCTTGTTTGGCACACCCACCCATTATACTATATCTATTTCTTTCTATCTGTCTGTCTTTCTGGCCGGTACGATTGAGAGTTCTGAGAGCTCTGAAAACAAAGAGTTGATTTGATTCTTAATAAAGGGGAATTCCACCCATTTTCTTTTTTTTTCAGAAAAAAAGGAGCGTCTAATGTTAGTGGTTTTCTTTAGAACTCCATTTCTTGGGAACACAGAATGGGGGAACTATTTTTATCATGTCCACCCAACACCTCAAAGGAACATCAATGACATAGTAAAATGTTGAAAATGGGTGGAGTTCCCCTTTAAGGGGTCCAGATAAGAATAAACATATCAGTACACATACAATCACAAATACCCAATTTAAAGAGTCAGCATTCAACAACTAAAATGCTTAGCCTATGCTGAGCATTTTAGCATAGGCAGTGACCAACTCAGACAGGCGGTTGCCCTGATTGGATCTCACCGATCTGTCAGGCAGCGCATTTAATCAAGGTTCTCACTTTCTGTGCAGCGCGAAGGCTAATGAAAGCCTGGGTATCAAGGCTACAACATTCAATGCACTTTAGTTGGGATAAAAGCAAATATAAATTGCTAAAATTACACCAAAAAATACAACATCATGGCACTGAACTGCAGTGCAGACCAAACCCACCGATCTCCTGTGGCGTTCTCTCAGTTTCTAACCACCAAAATGCTTACTTTGACACTTGAGACTTGCTCCGGGCAATGCGATTGTTCACTCTAGAACAGAGGTTTTCAACCAGTGGTCCAGGGACCACCAGTGGTCTTTGACAGGGTTCCAGGCTAAATGATGGAAAGTTGGTTAACCAGATGTAACTCTTTGAGAGAGTAAAAATTAAACCAAATGGACCCTTGCGGGTCCATTTGGTTTCATTTTACACTCTCAAGAGTTAAAATATTCATCATCTGAATCTAGTTGTCTAGCGAATGTAGAAGATTAATGGTCATTTTGATCTGCATGTGTGACTGTTTTGTTTCCCAAATCCAACCTGGAATTGTGGACAAAAGCAAAAGAAATCTTTAGTTATGGGTATTGTGAGGCTAAAATGTCAACAAATGATGGTCCTATGTGGCTCAAATGCTGAATAAATAGAGGGCCCTGGTATCAAAAAGGTTGAAAACGACTGCTTTAGAACAGCGCTATACCGGGGCCTTGAGCGCCAAACTCAAGGCCCCGGGGGCCAGATCAGGCACGTAAATGAATTTCCTTCAGCCCGCGAGAAGAT
The DNA here is from genome assembly GCA_039105355.1 of Benthosema pterotum. Lineage (NCBI taxonomy): Eukaryota > Metazoa > Chordata > Actinopteri > Myctophiformes > Myctophidae > Benthosema > Benthosema pterotum. Next base: position 25,432,784 of record CM076970.1, on the reverse strand, counting down.
ATTTAATTACTGTTAGATCTGGCCCTCTGGTGTATTGCACCCACATGCAACCAATATTTAACTTTCTCATTTTACTATGAAAGCAGTGCTCGGTGAGTATCATAGAACAGGATACTGGGCATTATATAATAATGCCATTAATGCAGTTTTTAAGGCATGCGGTTTCATGGACCTGTACAAATTTGTCTATTTTGTCCCGCCATGTATCCGGGTTTGACATCCCTGCACTAGAAGTTATGGCTTTGTAATCTCTTGACGTCAAAACAAACAAAAAAAACCTCTTGAAGCAGAGCAGCAGCGGTAGAACGGCAAGATAAAGGAATTAAATAATAGACAGAGGCAGAAAGGGACAGGGCCGGCCCAAGGGTTGGAACACCACCAAAAATGCACAAAAGCTCCAAAATACAGTATATATAATAAGATTTTGTGTGTGCAATGCATAGGCGTGGGCGACTTCTACAGAGCCTGCATTGGGCTCTGAGAGCATTGCTACCTGGCACTGGAAAAAAAAGACTAGAAGTGGAAAAAGGAACAGAAAAGTAACAGAAAGGAATAGGACAGGTAGGCAGTAGAGATAAAGCAGAGGAGAAAACAATGAACAATGTGAGGAATTGTTGGAGTTGGGGAGATGTGAGCACAGTGCTGGACTATGAGCATCGCCTTTGGTGAAGAGGTGGCCGCCTCCATCCATCCACCTTCAACCGCTTGTCCGTAACCGGGCCCCTTGGGTAACAGCTCTACCAGAGAGCTCCCATCCCCCAAACAACATTTGTCACTTCCTCCTGGGGGATCCCGAGATGCTTCAAGGCCAGTGAGACAATGTAATCGCTCCATCTGTGCCTTGGTCTATACCAGTGGGGGGTGCTCGAGAGGCATCCCAGCCAGATGCCTGAACCACCTAAGGTGTTTCCTTTCCAAGTGAAGAATCAACAGCTGAAGTCAAACTGACTTCAGCCATTTGTATTCACAATCGTATTCTTTCGGTCATGGCCCACATCTTCATGACCATAGGTGAGAGAAGAAATGAATTTTCAAAATAAAACATTGGATGAATGATCACATTGCATGAGAGAAACACTGGTTTTGAAATCTGAAGAAATAGCTGGATAGTATTAGCCTATGTGCTTGAGTTAGAAATTAAGTACTGGATACAGTGACTGGAATACCACCCCAAACTGGAGTATGAATTTGCCTTGAGTGTATCTGCTGGGGGGTTGATTTGATTTATTCATAGATCCCCATTAACTTGCAGAACAGTTATAGCAGATACTCTTATCGGGGTCTCACTCGATCTTGTAAAAAAAAAAATCATTTCACGCCTTACGTTAGGGTGACCATATTCTCAAAGGAGAAAACCAGGACACCTTAGCGGGGGGGCGGAGGGATTTCACGAAATATTCAGATATCGAACAGGCGCTACTATCGCCTCGAACAGCTTTTTTGTGTTTTTCTGTGTCAATGTGGGATTTTAGGTCCCTTGCACCACCATTGCAGAGCGAGACATACGTGCCTGCTTTGCAAACAGTGCACAGTGCTTCACTTTTGTCTCGCCCCGGTCTGAATACAGGGAATTTTTTCTGTAACTCGTCTGTAAACATGCACTTGCGCTTGGGCATGGTAGTGGAGACTGACAACCACGCTGTCTAGTGTCTACTAACTGATTGACGAAGGCTGCCTGCACTGACTCTGCTCAGGGCTGAGGTCATCGTGCGCAGTGTCCTAGTGCCTGTCGATTTACTGGTCCGATGTAAGCAAAGACGTGTCGGAAAGGAACTGAATGAAAGTAATTTTACAAAAACCGGGACATTTCCTCATTTTCTAAAAATAAACCAGGACACCCAGGACAGGACGTGAAATACGGACATGTCCTGGGAAATACGGACGTATGGTCAGCCTACCTTACGTGCCATTCATACAACCCAACATTACAACACAAAACACCAACTCATAACACGTTAACCTGTCATTGTCCACCTTTATGATTAAAACATACAAATCCCTCCCCTCTCATCGCTCTCTCCATGTCACACACACACAACAGAAACCTACAGCAGTGCTTGGCTCTCTGTAGTTAACTGTTGCCTAACAACTCAGATTTGCATTGACGTCAGGCATGTTACTCTGACATCGGAGGTCTCAGCACAGACAGTACAGCAGGGGCGGATCTAGGCATGGGCATGGGGGGGCAATGCCCCCCCCCCCCATGCCCTGTCTGCCCACCAAACACAATGGCATGCAAAACAACCCAAGATATTTCAAATTAAAGTGCCTATATTTAAAATGTTTTGAAACACTACTACTGCTACTAAGTAACTACAATTGTGGCACCACTAAACCAACAGCATTTCATCATTGAAAACAGAAAACGCTCTGAGTCAGACCTTTATCTTTATGCATGCTGCGTGTCTGTTGCAACTTCAACAACAAATGATGTTCTCATTGATGCTTAGTTGCCTAATAAAAGTCCTGTAACCGGAAATGGTATACCCCCCCCCCCCCCCCCCCACCCCAATTGGGAAATGTTACATCCGCCCCTGCAGTACAGTCCATGCTTGTGAATAATCCGGGCGCACACGCACAAACTCACTTGGGCTGAATGAATGATACTGAATGATCGATCTTTGGGGTGGAAACATCATATGCCCAAGACTGTCTTTTTTCAGCATTCCAATTCACACCAATGTGGACCAAATGTGCAAAACCAATATGACAACATTCTCTCCAAAATGCAGACAAAGTCCACAATGAACGCTCCTCTCACCACCTTCCTCTCACTGTAAATGACATTGTCCCATACGTCAGGGTCACATATGCACCTACGGGAGAGAGAGCGAGAGCCTGCGGCCTGCGTCGCGCCAAACATTCAATTACTATAAGATCATGAGCCAGGCGCCCGCCGCTCTATCTATATACGTTCCACATATACTGACCGACTGCCATAAGTCACACCGTGGCTGGGAAGAGGGGAATACATAATCGCGCGTGTGAGCAGTGGATGACGGCCGGCGCACGCTCACACAATCAGCATAATAATATATTCAATTAGCATAGCGACGGGGACAATATCCATAACATTAATGACCTTCCATGCCTGACGGAGACAAGTCTATAATCACTTGCCCCCAGAGAGAGACAGAGGGAGAGACAGAGAGAGAGAAAAAGAGAGAGAGAGAATTATGCGTCCATATTGACTCCCAATGTCCGCCTGTTTATTGCCCTTCCACTCTGCACGTGTGAGCATTATTCACACAAAGAGAAGCAGGTGATTATGAATCATCTCCTCCGACTGGGATCAGAGACAGATCGTTACCAGGCTATGATATAAATTTTACATGCTCTTGTGTCCACCGTTCAATTCATTGTGGATGTTGTATCCTTTTCATTTATTTTGTAGGCCCTATACCATATGGGCCCTATATTCCCAGATAATTTAGCACACAAACGATGGTGGGTGGGTGGGTGTACAAAATGATTGGAGCGGGTCCATTCATTATTAACAATGTCTGTATTTCCCAAAAGGAAAAAAAAATCTAATAATATCTACAAATGATTGGAACCGATGGGACCATTTGTTACTGGCAATGTCTATATTTCCCAAAAGGGGAAAAAAGTTAATAATATTTACTGACCAGAAGGAGGTATAAAAAAAGAAACAGTGGTATTAAAAATGATTGACCACAGTGGGGGATATCCAAAGGCATTGATTTCCTTCCTTCTCCCAGCCAATCCAACCTTGTGGAAGCACATAGCCACCTGTGGCAATGCAATGCAGAACCTTTATGTCGATCAAAGTGTGTGTGCGTTTGTGTGTGTGTGTGTGTGTGTGTGTGTGTGTGTGTGTGTGTGTGTGTGTGTGTGTGTGTGTGTGTGTGTGTGTGTGTGTGTGTGTGTGTGTGTGTGTGTAGACCTTTACTGGAATGTATTGTATTTTAGTACACAGCTGCTACTTCACCTGCCTATGTGGCACACTCGCATCTAGTGCCATGCCTCAAATAAACAAAAAAAATAATAACGGACCTGCTGGCCACCTCGTTAAATGTTCAGATCAACAGCAGTGCAAGGAAATGAGGCAGCCAATCAGGACAATCACCCCTGTAACCACACACGCATTGCACTGTGTCACATGTGTGTGTCACATGATCGGCCGCGGCCAATCAGATGAAGGATACGCAGCCGACTTTCTGTGCTTCATTAAATGACTCTAGGCTTCACCCGCAGTGATTTAACAGAACTCTGGCTCCCCGGGCTCATTTCGGATGTTATGCTGCGTCACAGTTACAATATTAACACTTTTGGAGATAAATACACTTTAGTAGACTCACTGACTACTAACAAAAAACAAAACGCAGAGGCGAAGAAGCGAGTGACGTCTAAGCACGGACACAGCACGGGAGTAAACAGCACTTCAATTATCAATTGTAATATAAAGACATTGCCTATTCTAACAACCCATTCACTGAATTAGAGGCTGTTCCCTGAACCGATAAGAGAGTCACAGGGTGGGAAAGAGTGTGACGCAGGTGCACACATGACGCACAGGGACAACACATTCACGTCCAGGTGAAATGTGAGCGCGATAAGACCTCAGGAGGAGAGGCAGGAAGATAGCAGAAAGGTAAGGGGAAGAAAAAAAACATTAGGTAGAAAAATGTGGTAGAAACACTGTGACACACACACACACACACACACACACACACACACACACACACACACACACACACACACACACACACACACACACACACACACACACACACACACACACACACGGTGACATCTTTGTGGATATATGGATAGATAAAGGTCAACTAAGGATGGTTTTATAGTTTATGAGTTCATCGCTATCAGCTTTTGTTGTGTCCGACGTGTGTGTGTATGTGTGTGTGTGTGTGTTCTCTCTCTATTCCACTTCCAAATGGACTGGCCTTTCTCTAAAGGTCAGGCTGTGACACCGCTCACATGCAGAATACAATCACAAACACGCACACAGACACACGCACGCACGCAGACAGAAACAGGGCTCAGTTGCAGGCTCAACCTGGGGCCACTCATTCCGTGCCAGTCAAAAAAAAAAAAAAAAACCTCTGATAACCTTTTCACAGGTGATTTTTTTTTTACATCTGTCACCACATCAGCTAAATTCCTGAGCTATGTTTCATCCCTCATGTTTTATGATGGCCTCATAGACACTCAAAAGAATGCGTTTTCAATGGAGCTCACATGGTTTGACCCAACACTTGCGTTTGATTCAAGGATGGGGACAAAATCATTGAGGCCCCCAGGAGACCCAGTTTAGTTGGAGCACAGGACATGTGCTCATTATGTGTGCAAGAGGCCTTACATTTCATTGCGTTAACAATTTGTTCAGTAGAAGGTTCACAAAGTCCCCTATAACGTGTGCTCACAGCCTCTCTCGTACACGGCTGCCCTCAGACATGGCTGGGCCCTGTGAATGGATCTTTACCAGCGAATGGACTTTTACCAGTGAAAAGACCTTTTCCCAGTGAATGGACCATTTTATATCAGCATGTGCTCCCTCTCGCCCTCTCCCTTTTAACAGACGATTTAGCAGTAGTGAGTGATGACACAAACACCCGTGGTGTGTACACACACCAGTGATGGGTGCAACTACCCATATGGGGAAAAAAATATCTGCGAACTCTGAAAATGGCACCTTGCATACAAGCCCCTTTACAAGTAAAACACTATGGATCGGTTTGGATTTGTTTTGCATGACATATTATTCTTAGAAAATACAAAATTATATATGTTTCACTTGTGTGTGTCCTCCATATATTAGGAGTATAAATATTTGTAAAGTGTGACTAAATAGATTGTGTTGTTGTATTGTAGTACCTTTTTTGAGGGTGGGGTGGTGCAAAAGTAATATAAAAGTAATATCAAAGCCATCTTGCCTGCAAGGTGGTATCTAATTTCCTATTGAGGAACCCTAACCCTAACTCATACTTCCAAATATAAACGTATTAAATTGAAAGTGGTCACTGCACTCATGTATTAAAAAATGCTCATCATACTTTCAGAAGTTGTTTTACTCCCAGTGTAGACTAGAGGAAGAATCCCTAGGATTTGTGTTGTGATTTCTTACCGTGGAATGAAATAGAATAATAAGCAATAATAGCAATTCAAAACAGTCGTCCTCAACTATACAGTCGGTGTTATGAGCTCTGTAATCACCGTGCAGCAATTCAAGGCTAATTTGTCCCACCAAGACCTGACAACATCTCATCCACAACACAATGTTGACTTGAATGTCAGCCGCTCTTGGCACACAATACCACGTCTCAACAAATACAGTCTATAGGTCTATAGGCCAACACATAAAACCAAGGAGACACTCTTCAATTCTGCTGTGTGTTTTATATTAGAAGAGAGAACCAGGGTTTTGTCCTCTCTTCCCTCATGCTACAGTGTGACGGTGGCACATAGGGCTGAGGCAACATAATTGGGACCCTAGCTGGTGCTCACACGCAGTGGGCTGGTACCTGCTGCAATCCATTGTTTCAACGCTCACACAACTGCTTTCTTTGCCAGCAGCAACGACAAGGAGGCCGCAAAGCATGTGAATGGCTTAATTACTATTTATTTTATTTCCCCTCCCAAAGTGACCGTGCAGTATGCAGTGTATAGTGCCAGTAGGCTATATTAGTGCACTACTATAGTTCTCCCCATGCCCCCCCCCCCCCCCACAAAAAAAATGCAGTAACACCTAGTTTCTATAATGTCAGCATGGATCCACAGCGCAATAAGACAATAAGGACAAACAATAGAGCAAGTACCAGTAGTGTAACAGATGAAGGCAATGAGGACGGTGCTGGTTCTACAACAAAAACTAATTATAAAGTGAAAGTATTAGAAACTATAGTAAACCTAATTATATACTGCACATTATATGCAGTATAAAGTGACAGGTATTGTAAAACTAAAGAAATAAACTAAACAATTCTAAGTGAAGGTAGCGAACAACTGAAGTGAAGTGACAAATGGGACCAAAACACATTTCACCTACTGATCTTACACAGGCAAGCGTGAGGTGTTGTGACATGACCAGCTCGGCTTCTATAGCATTTCGCTTTTAATGAATAAATGGATTCAACTACCGTCAAACACATTTACTGCATTTATAAATCAATATCTACTGTAACTCCTGTTCCCTGCTGGTGTTTACACTAACCTTTGTAGGATCACTTCTTTGCAATGGTAACTTGAAAATCGCTTGGGTTTGAGTCAGGATAATGTACCACTGCAGCGATGTGGAACATAACAAGGAACAGAGCCAGCAGTAAGCGCCAACACACTGTGTCATTGAGTCTTGGTTTCCCAGTGTAGGTATCCAAATGTGTGACATGTCACCGATGACCGAAACAATATTTCATCCCTCTATACAGTATATCTCTCCTTAAAGATTAAAACAAAAGTCTGTTTTAGACCAGGATTTTTCAAACTTTTTCATACCAGGGCCCACTATTTATTCCGCATTTGAGCCATGGACCACCATTTGAGGACATTTTAGCCCCACAGAACCTTAAAAAGGGAGGAGACCCGCACACCACCATTTACTGGTTCAAGAGCATTTATTTTAAAGACAGCAAAGTTTCGGCCTTACGGCCTGAAGAAGGCCGTAAGGCCGAAACGTTGCTGTCTTTAAAATAAGTGCTGTCTTTAAAATAAATAAAATAAATGCTGTCTTTAAATTAAAGTCTGCTGCTTTGCCTGCCCTAGACCAACGCACCTGCCCAAAACTAGATCAGAAGTCGTCTCTCTCTAAGCCCCACAGAACCCAAAACTAAGGATTTATTTTGGTTTTCTCCACAATTCCAGGCTGGATTTGGGAAGCAACACAGCCAAACACCGATCAAAATGACCATTAATCTTCTACATTATCTACCTAGTTGTGTAGACTTGGGCTAATTCACGTGATGAATACTTTTAACTCTTGAGAGTGTAAACAACAAGAGTTACATCTGGTTAACCACCTCTCCATCATTTAGCCTGAGGACCACCTGGAACTCTCTCAGGACCACTGGTGGGCTCCGGAACACTGGTTGAAAACCCCTGGTTTAGAGTGTTCCGCGGTGGAAGACAACAGGGGGAAAAAAAAGATGTGTAGCACGTTCCATACCGCCAAACTGTTGACCAAGGAGCTGTGTCAGCAGTGTGTGGAGGGAGGGGCAGGTGCTGCTGGCTGCCATGCAGGCTGCCATGCAGGCCTTACCACGGTGTTAACACCAACACATGCTGTGAATGAAGGCTGCTCTGCTTGTTCTGCAGCCAGACAGCCTCCAGCGCCTCCTGTAGTCGTGGGTTGTTTGTTTTGCCTTACACCAATCCCCCCCCCCCCCCCCCCTCTATAGACCCCTTGGTTAGTAGTTTGTGGTCAGACAAAAATCCTTTCTCTCCAATACCAATGAATTTTTAGCAAAATCAATGGAAACAAGGTGGAACAAGGGCAGAATTGAGCCTGCTAATTGGTCAGACAGGGACCAATCGGAAGGCTGAGAAATGGTGAATTGGTTTACTTAAGTTAAAATGTATCTGATAATATGATACTGTATGATACTGATACTGTAGAACTACTCCGTTATGAGTAAACGTGGTTTGATTAAAAGTATTCTTATCAAAATAACGTGCAAAGTTCTCATTATTGCGGAATGTCCCATTTCAAGTCTTTAAGATGTATACAAATATTTTTGAAAGGAGCAAATCTACAATCTACAGTGCATGCGCGAGTAGAGTGAAGTAAAAGTGCCGAATTCAATCCGAAATGTAGTGGAGTAAAACCATTCGAAAGTGTTCGATTTTTGCATCCATCCACAGCAAATGTGTTTGGTGGAGTTTCATCTATATTTCATAATGTGAGTACCTTCCACAGCCAGGTCACAGTTCACACACGCGCACGCACGCACACACGCACACGCACACGCACACACACACACACACACACACGCACGCACGCACACACACACACACTATCAGCATAGCCCTGCGGCTCTGCTAGCTGTTGCTGTGAACCAGTGCATTGCCTTAGGACTGCAGATTAATTAGGCCTAAAGCGTAGGATCATTCTACACTTTTAGGTAAAAAAATATATTAATTTTGCAATATACTGAATGGATACAGCACATCTAGCCTGCCTGTCGGGTATATTTAAGGTCTATGCAGTTTCCAGAGGCAAAGTGTTACCTTTTCTTATGCTTTGTGCTGGTGCTTTAATCTGCACTGTAGGCTATTATTCATTTCATGCAGAGCGCCATCTATTCTACTGTATATCTACAGCAGTGGTTCCCAAACCTTTTCATGTCAATGGACCCCCAAAACTGACACTCATTAGGACGATGACACCCCCTTTTGAAGAGATACCAGGGGACCCCAGAAGAGAAGATGATGATTCTCAACCGGTTTAATTTGAAGTTTCATAAGTTTGATACCGGTATGCATAGGCTACAGACCCCCCATTTGATTAGTTCACATCTGTGAACCAGGTTATATGGTAAAACTACATCATCACTCAGTAGAGTGCAAACTTGCACACTGCACACAAGTAGGCCATGGCCTACTTGTGTACGAGCACATTCAGTTTCATTGTGAGCACAATGAAACCGAATGAATCAGTCAGGGTCCATTTGGACCCTAATGGGATCATTTAGATCCTAACAGGGTTAGAGTTACAGATTCATAAGGGTCTATTTGGTTCAAACCAAATGGGCCAAACTAGCATTACAGCTGGGTGACCGCCTGGAACTCCTTCAAGGACCTCAGTCTGGCCTGTGGACCCCCCCAACCTACAACAAGCCTACAGTACCAGTAGTATTATCTTGCACGTTTAAGGCCGTTGTGATAATACAATCTCGGGGCGGAGATCAATGAGGTTTCATCTAAATACCGTATACTTTTGTTATAGCTGAAGGTTATTTAAATGCACGGGGGCCTCTTCAAACTTAGATGCACTTACCAAAATGAGAAGTCGCACTACCCTCCCTCCCTCTCTCCCTCGCTCGGTCTGTGTTCCTCGTCATCTGGAACGGGTCCGGGCCGTGACTCATGATGAATGAACGGCCCGGGACTCGCCTGCATGGGAATTTTTGGGCGCAACTCTCGCCTGATGAGATGCGGGTGAGCGCACCGTCGGGGGGGAGACGGCGGGGAAGACATACATCACATGGTGATGAAGAACGTGGCGCGCATCTCGTCGTCTGGCTCGTGGTGCCGAAAAAAGGGAGCCAGGATTTAACAGGATGCCGGTTAAGTTAATAAATTATAAAGGCAAAACAACAGCCGTTGCTTCTCACAGTGCTTCCAGCTGCCGTAGCGTACGACGTCGAATTACATTTTGAAGTTGAAGCACTCGACATTCGTCTCGTTTGTTTTTGTCGTTTTTTTTTTAGCTATATGAATAATTAATGCCAGGCAATTAAATGTGTTTACCGTCACATCTGAAGTTCACACACACAAGTATAAAGGAGAAGGTGGAATTATTTCCTTTGCACGCTTCCTTCAACTGCAGTTAAATGAATATAAACAGGCATATGGTATTATATTAAGTATACAGTAGGAAATCCAGTACAGCACATAGCAAGAGGGGCATGAGGGCACAGTGGTAGTGCTGTCGCCTCACAGGCAGAAGGTCGATTCCCACTGTGAACAAGGGGTGGGCGAAAGGGCCTTTCTGTGTGGAGTTTGCATGTTCTCCCCATGTCCCCTTCAGGGTAGGTGCCCTCACAGAAAGATGCAGTAATCCTGGGCTCTAACTGCCTAACGTGTTCCTTCCACAAGCTACGTCCAACCAGAAAAACTCCTCCCCCCAGGTAGAAAGAAGGCAGCTTGGACTCCTCATGCATTGAAGGAAGCATGAGGCCAATCCGCTGCCTCCCCAGGTTGACAATCACATTAGATGATTGATACGGGGGTGATAAAATGGGTTGCATGCATATACCCTATTGACCTGAATATAAGAGTGCTTTTTCCCCCCAATGGAAATATTTTTAAAAGTCGGGTTGTCTTTGGGGACTATATTGTTTGGCATTCAATGTTCTTTTTACACAACTGAGTCTTGAAAACGGTTGCGACCGCTGGCCTAGTGGTCACGACTATGGTGCCAATGTTTGCGACTATAGCGGTTGCTACCAGTGGTCATATGCGCAAAATTATTTCGCCCCACTCGTGCACACGTGATAATCCACAAAGCAGGTTTGTGCGGCAGGCAGGCAGGCAGGCGAGTCACCATGTGAAATTGTGAAAGTGAATTTGTGCTTCTAGCGACTGTGTCCAGGTGGCAGCCCATTTTCACCCACAGATTGCTCTCTCTCTGTCTCCCTGGCTGTATACCTCAGGCTCCTGGAGGTATACAAGACGGCTCACACTTAAAGCCAGAGCACTCCACGCCTCCTCCTCCTCCTCCTCCCTGCTTTAATGGGATGTCAAGCAGAGCTCCAGAAACAGATGACAATCAAACCACACGCCCCTCGCTGTGGGGCTGATGATGGTTGTCCAGTAGAGTGCACAAACACACGCTGGTTTAAACCATTTGAATTAAGTGAAATCAATGGATATTGATTTCACTTAATTCAAATATCCCCTACCCCCCTGATAATTTCCCCTACTATAGACTGTGCTGACTATAAGGAGGTTGGGAGGTTTGGGGCATTGGTTGTAAAAGCCTTAATCTATTCAGGATGAGGGGAGCCTTCCTCTTATCATGATCAAGTTTGTATTTAATTAATATGTTTCATGACATTCATTTTAATATATTTTGGGTTTTGTGGCCTCAATTACACGCCTGAAATTGCCCTAAACATTTGAGTGGAGTTTTCTCTGGCATTTGGATGTATTATGAGCTGCAATGAAAACAGGCAAAACAGTGAAAACATGCGACAGCTGCTGTCATAACCAATTGACATTGACGTATACAGATATATGGGGATTTGCAGGCTGTGACATCACAAACAGCTGGAAACCTTTTTCCCCCTCTAATTTGATGTTGCAACTGTTTCCCAACAGACAGATACTGTACTTGCTTTGCCCTGCAGACGGTCCAGAACCTCTCTTGTTGTCAACCAGTCCTTTTCATCCTTCTCACGACAAGGCGATTATATGAGGGGGAGGGGTTGTGAGAGGCAAGGTGGTGTTTTAGCCAATCACAGGACAACAGTCTCACAATGAGCAATAGAGTGGGAGGTGAGGCGGCGTTAGACTCCAATCTGTTTACAAACAGAGTTTGTACACACTACAGTTGCCTATATCCATACTATAATTAAGGAAATGTCTGAATGTCTGAAACAAGCGTAACCCATCACTGGCTGCACCAATCGCTATGATTTTTCACACAGTCATTGACCATAACATTAGGAAGAGACTGACGGAGCCCTTTTTTCAAATTAACAAATTGTTGATAAATAATGAATTTATTGGCGCACTAAATTTCCCCATCCGGTTAACACACACACGCACGCACGCACGCACGCACGCACGCACGCTAGGGGTGTGGAGATTAATCGATATAAATCGATACATCGGTACCCACGTGCGCGATGCGAGTGCATCGGTTCCGTCACTCTGTATCGATGCAATTGACGGGGGAAATCTAGATGCGTCGCGATGCATTTGCTTGAATCGGTAAAAATCGATGTTGAGCGGGGTTTTCACGATTTATTTCGCCCTATTTTATGTTTTCTAATCTGTGTTGAACGCACCATTATTGGGAAGGGAAAAGGCTCTGCCATTCGGCACCGACAGTTACGACAACTCTGCTTACTTCCTGTACAGTCCAATCGAGACTCTTCTACATAGACATCTATTGAATAGGGCCAACGTGACGAGGCCCGTCAATGTCGCAGCTCTGTCTATAGTCCCCTCCCCTCCTACGCTCTGCAACAGCGGGGCAGCAGCAGCAGCAGCCAGTCAGCTCTACTACAGCTGACTGGCTGGGATCAATACATGCTACCGACGTGGAGACTAATACCCGCGACTATAAACCCCACGGATTAAATAAGAGAACTAGTGAACGAAGCACCATATTTAGCTTCATAAAATCTCTGTTGTGTCCGTGGTTGAGCTGTGTCGCTCAGTCCGTTGTTCACTGTAGCACCGACAGGTAATGATCCACAGATTCCCCACAGTATTATTCTCGTCTGATTCTCGAACGCAGTTGCAAATCTATGCAATCTGCGCGATCATTGTGTGTTGTTAAATAAATCTTCTGCACACGTTTTTAAAAGTGGTTTTCAACCCCTTCGTTGTACAACTTTCCACTGTGCAGCTTTTCCTTGGAGCCTCATTTACTGTATATTCTGCAACACGATGGTGTTGCACACCGAGTCAGCGACAGTAAAAGTGCACATCCACAGCTCACATCCACAAGCTCTCAGTGACTCAGTCTCGGCGTGGTGTGAATGCAACGTGTTGTGATCTTGTAGAGTGGTTTTCAACCTTTTTCATTTCAGGACCCACTATTTATTCAGCATTTGAGCCTCGGACCACCATTTGATGATATTTTAGCCCCACAGACCCAAAACTAAAGTTTTCTTTTGTTTTTGTCCACAATACCAGACTGGATTTCAGAAACAGTCAGTGTTGGGTATCGTTACTTTATAAACTAACGACGTTAGGTTATTGGACTACTGCCCCCTAAAACTAATCTCGTTAAGTTACAAGTTACTTTCTATAAAAAGTAACGTAATAGATTATTTTCCGTTATTTTCCGTTCCTGAACACAATTAAAATACTCCTTTTCTCTTTGTTTTTAATGTATGCACAATTTAGTTGCATTGTATTACCAGTGCATGAGTTGAGATGTTGCACACATGAACCACCACCACCGACAACAACTAGTCAACAGTGACACCATGTCACCCACTATGAACTAGGTTGCTACAAAGTAGGCTATGTCAGATCCACAGTAGTCCTACAGACAATATTATGCTGTACGCGGTACAACCAGTCAGATAGCATGATGATGCCCTCTCCACGCTGCGCGGCGGCAGCTCCAACTACAGTAGTCTATATAAGACAAGGCACGGCGGCCAAACAATGAATTAAACATTACTCACCTAATAACGCAGCCAGAGTTTATAGCCGATTCCCAATCGAGAGTGCGCGTGTTAATCCAAAAGTTAATCCAAAAGTGTACGGCGTCATTGTTTACAAGACTTTTAGCAAGTCGCGCCTACAGTAGCTGCTCACTACGCAAGCAGCCAGCGGACTTCCTCTTTCTTCCTTTTCAAAATAAAAGATTCATACTAGAGTATAACTAGACACAAGCTAGACAGTAGGTTTACTTTTATTTCTTAGGCGGATTTACAGGATGTGCAGACAGAAAATGTAAACTACGCACATCACTTGCAGAAGGATGAAGCCACAACGTGCAGTCGGCTTATTCTACCATAACAGAAGGAGGAATATACGCTACAACACCGAGCAATCTCAAGAAAATGAATTGCGACGAACTATAGTAACGAGTTACTTTTTTGGAAATGTAACTAAGTAACTAACTACTAAATTGCAAAAATAACTCGTTAGGTTACTCCGTTACTAATAAAACTAATCTGATTACGTAACGAAGTTATCAATAACGGCGTTATCCCCATCACTGGAAACAGTCCAACATACAGATCAAAATGACCATTAATCTTTTACATTTTCTAGTTGTGTAGACTTTAGGCTAATTCACGTGGTGAATTACTCTTGAGAGTGTAAACATGAAACCAAATGGACCCACTAGGGCAATTTTGGTTTCATTTTACACCAATAATTGCATAATGATTGATTATATTTTTTATAATTGTAATAATAGGGTCTTTCAGGTTAAGCCAAGGACCCCTTAGGCTTAGCTGAGAGTGAGTGAGAACCAGGGACCCCCATATATACAGTATAGTATTATCTATGTGTTGATTAAGATACACATAGACTTGTTTGACAGTACTCTGTCTGCAGTGATCTGTAAATGCATGTTTTATATTGGTATGTACATACATACAGTACATGATTAATAGGGCTGGGAATCGATCCGAATTCCCTAGATCGATTCGATTTCGATTCACAAGGTCACGATTCGATTCGATCCACGATTCGATCCGATTCGATTCGATATCGATCTATTTACAGACATAATGGAAATAAATACTGTCCAATAGACAAGACGGCCCCATATGTTGGTGATTGTATCTGTGTATGTGTAAGAGGGACACAGAGAGAGAAGAGTCAAGTATTAAGTAGGCCCTACTGTAATTTCCGGATTATAAAGCGCACCTGAATATAGGCCATCGGCCAAATTTAGCGAAAAAAAAAAAAACAATTGTGTACATATACAAGCCGCACTGGACTGTTAATTAATTACCATAAGTAAGGTAATTACCATATGTAAGGGTTCTTACTTCTTGCACAGATAAGATTGTCGGCAACGAAATGGTGTTTGAGAAGCATCCTTTTTATTATTTAAACGACTTCAAGAAAAAAAAATGCATTTGTAGGCTATAACTCATTCAAGTGTTTTAATCTATAGTGCACAGAACGTGTAGCCTACTGTGCCGTGAACTGTATTGTTTCAGTCATACACGTGTAACATTTAACTGCACGTGCTGTATGTAATTATTACTTTGGTTCAATAAGTAGCATTGCATCTCCGTGTATGTAGGCCTATTTATAGTTTTAATTTAACGGATGGCACGGCATTCTGGCCATACGCTGGCTGAGGGCTGCAACGTTGATTCACACGGTAGTAGATATACTCAGGCGCGGATTGGCACATATTTTCCCACCGGGACAATTTTGCCTTTGCCAGGCCACCCTGGGGGGGTGGCGCAGGCCACCGGGAAAACTCCCTGTACTCCAGATGGCCAACCCGCCCTTGGATAGGCCTACACTTGTTGTATGTACTCTACGCGGGGAAGGAAGCGACACGGACACTTTACAATATGTCCAGAATCCAGACCTAGGGTATAGGCTTGGGAAATGACCGTGCGTTCAAACTGGAAGACAGTTGTTTGTTTTCCCGAGTCGCTTTACACTCGCACGTGCGAGCCCCTTCATTGCGACGCGCAGTGGATATAATAATCATTAAAAGTTACCGAGGAAGCGTTCCGACCCTGGGTCTGTACATTTTGTGGTCTCGATTCTCTGTAAATAAGCGATCCACAAGCTTGCTCGCTTAAATAGCTGATCCACAAGGTCGCGCCGCATGTGTTTCCAAAGTATGTGTGCTGGAGACCACCTAACTCCCCCAAAGTTACCGTACATCTGGTTAACCAACTGTCTATCATTTAGCTGGCGACCACCAGGAATCCTCTCAATGCGCTGAACGAGGCGACATCAATGCGACTTTTATTAGGCTTTTTTTTCGCCGCCTCGTCCTGATCGCGCAGCAGCCCAGCCTTTCGAAACCCGTTCGTGATCGTGGATGGATGTTTTGACACTTTTCCACGCAGTCAGGACCCACTGCCAGACTTGAGAAAAAGTTGCTTTCCACATGCGACCAGTTTTGGTGAAAGATTTCTCGCCGCTAGTCATCCAAGCCTGTTTTCAAAGTGGCGAAGTGCCACTTACCAGGGGCTGCAGGTGCTTCGTTGTGCCCCCAGGAATCACGGCAGGAATCGAGCACGATTTCACAGAATATATGTGCCCTCATGCTGTCCAAAACGAGCTTTTTTTGGCACTTGTTTTTTGGCAGCGGCGGCGACGCATTTAGTAGTGTCTGTCTTTTCTATAGTGCACCTCCGTGTAAAAGAAAATGGTGCCAGTCGCCTGGAGAAGATCGATCCACACATTTTTTAATCGATGTCGTGTTTTTGAGCGTGAATCGATATCGGATCGCTGGATCGATTTTTTGAACACAGCCCTAATGATTAGTATACGCTAATCCAACAATAACACAATAACCAGCAGAGAGCAGAGCAAAGCAGGCCCTTTATTTGTTGTTTTTTTTTTTTTAAGTTGGGAAGTTAGAGATACAGTAGGCCTACTAACCTACAGTAAAACAATACATTGTTTTGAATTTAAATGTATTGCATTTTGGCATTTTTTTTGGAAAATTAATAAACCTTGAATATAAATCCTTTTTATTATGTTAAATTGCCACCAGATCGCATCATATCGCATTGTTCAGAATAAAATTCAATGGTATTGTTAAAGTATCGGTTAAGTATCGGTATAAGGGGGTGTATCGTATCGTGTCGGGGTGAATCGTATCGCATCGTATCGCCAGGTAATTCCAAATAATCGCTAAAGTATCGAATCGCTGGCAGTGCATCGAGATGCGTATCGAATCGCCCTCAGTGCTGAGATTCACATCCCTAACGCACGCACGCACGCACGCACGCACGCACACACACACTTTATGACCGGCCATTGCAGTGTCTGTGCAAACGTGTGCATTGAAGCAATCCTTCATCAAAATACTTGCATCTTTGGTGATATCACATTACCCACACAGTACATAATTTGGTGTTCATATATTCACAACGGGTAAGGCCCTAGTTACCTTTAATTTCGCAATCCCTTTACGTGTGTCACTCATATATGCACTCTTCCAGGCCTTATGGAGTTCATGTCTTTGCTTTAGAGATACACGGTCTGGGAATCAGCATGACAAAATAAAAACGAATCTGCAAATAATTTATTGGCGACCTCATTTCTCATTGTGTGTGTGTGTGTGTGTGTGGATGTTTTCAACTCAAAATTAATTGCATGAACAATATTGCTCGCGGTGTGTTATCTTACACACCGCAGATCCGTGTGTGAGATAATATAGACTCCTTAATTGATCCCGGGGGGGGATAAGAAGGAACTTTCATTAAAAGTACTGTACAGTAAGTATGTGGTTGTGCTAATCACAATGTGCTATTCCTATTCATTTTTCCCCTCAACAGTTTAATTGGAAACGGTTTGGTTGTTGTTGGGTGTGGGTTTGGTTATTTTGTTTGTTTTGTTATTGTTATTGTCACTTTCCAGGGGGTTTTGCTGGTTACGAGCATGTTGTGCTCCGTCGGGTCTGTGTGAAAAGAAAAAGAAAGTGTTGCTGCCCTGCTGAGATAGTCACAAATGTTGCACAGTGCTGCGCACACGCACACATTTGTGCATGCGCACAGAGCGAGTACACCCAAAATAAGTGCCAAAAACAGGCACACAGAAAGCACAAAATCAAAAGAACCAAGAGTAGTCGGTTCCATTTTTTTATGTACTAGTATGTCACTGACATTTGAGGTTGTCAAAAAAGACAGATTATCATTGTTTATTCTGGATGTGTTCACCTTTTCCCTATCTTTAGTTAGCCACTGGCAATGATATGTTTGTGTTCTCACTCCGCTGTGTGTTTATGGATTTTTTTTGTTTTGTTTTGTTTCATCTTTTTTCTCCTTTCCCTTCTGAGTGAGCTGCAGTGCAAAGCAGTCTTACTCTATCTATGAACAGTTATATTTTTTGGCCTAGAAAATACAAGTAGCCCCAAAAATATGCTACCACATATCTGAGAAATGAAAGATAAGACATGGCTTAGGTCTTGTGTCTCCGTTGTAATTTCTAGACAGTAACTGAATGTGCTTCGCCGGTTGCCATCAAATCTGAATTATGTGTCTTCTGTACAGTCCGACAGACAGACTGAAAGAGGACATAATATTTCAAAGATGGAATTCTTACAAGGAGTTCTAAGTGCATATATTATACTCTCTAAAATATTTTAACTTTATTTACATAGCTTGGTTGAGTTCCTTTTATATAATTAATTAAGGGCTTTTTAGTAGGTTATTTAGCACTTTATTGCCTTTATTTTGTTGCACTACAATTACTTGTTTTTGTCCTTCTTGTTTTTTATTGCACTGCAGATGAGTGGGAAACAATATTTCATATTTCCTATATGTCTCGACATATTGCTGTGACAAATAAAAAATAAATAAAAAACTTGAACCTTGAATGCTTTATCCAGATTGGTGAAAGGCTGAATTCAGCTTTGCTTTATTTCTTGATAACTAGAAGACCTCCAGACTACTTGTGAACGATACAGCTGAACGCTGTCAACTTGTAGCAGCCATTTTAACTATCCGTCCGTGTCCCTATTTTGCACATACTGCATATGGAGATGCCTCTATCTGTCTGTTTGTGTCTGAGTGCATAAAAAATGTAAAGTGGACGGTTAAGTAATCATTTGGCAGGTGTGGGGTTGCCATGGAAATGAATTGGCTGACGGAGCGGCTGGAAATTGCACAGGTGATAGGACTTTAGTTGTATTTTTGCTGGGCCACTGGCAGAGACATATTGACCCGAGCCTTTTTTGTGTCGTTTCTATACAACGGTGTGTCAGACTGCATTCCTTGCGGTGGGTGAGGTATGTGTGTCGAATTTGAAGTGGGTGGTACAAACGTTTCTGGAGCATTACATGCATCCATGCGCGCAGACAGAGACGTGGCACATTCATAGTGAGATGCCCGCTTGGTTCTGTAACAGGTCGCCGTCTAATCAAAAGGGCTCAGACCACCTGCTCCTGCAATCAATTTCAGCTGCTTGATGTTGTGCCGTGTCCAGCGGGACGGCAGAGTAAACAAGCACCCCATGTCATTTGCAACAAATCACGGCTCTCAAGAATGTTTTCGAAAGCACCTGAAGATCAACAATCTGTTATTTTCCGTGGAGACCGTGTCTGCCCAGCACATTGAAATATTTAGTGAGTTTGGGTCATTTTGGGTCATTTTATGAATTGACCAATTAAGTGGCTGTGTAATAAATAGGATAAGTGGGACACGTACAAAGTACACACAAAGTACAGACGCTCAATGTCGGTTTGAAACTATGACCGATGAGGAAAAACTCCCATACATTGTGAGAAATACAACAACACAGCAGCAACTGTTATGACAAAAGATGAACGGCCAATGGAATAAAACCACCCTAAGGACGACTGTCTGTGCTATTTCCATTCCCATGTAAACAGAGCTGCTACATTTAAGCAGTCATTAAATCTGTTTTTGTCTTTCTGCAAACAAAACATTTGCCATTTGTTCCAAAAAAATAGGGAGAAAAAAAGGAAAAAGCTCTTTGCACAATGCAATGTGACATAACGGTTTACAAAACCATGTAACCCTTCCAATTGTAGATGTTGTACTTTCGCCATTTTCAACTGTTTTTATTGTATTGTGTGACATTTGTTTGTTTTCTCATGCCAATAAAGCTTCTTTGAATTGAATATAAAAAAGGACCATTCAGTTGACACCAAAGGGGGCGCTGTTTCACCAATACAGAGTACGCTCATAGCACCACTCAGTTAATAACAATTTGTGATTTTTTTTAGAAACAAGCCCCTTCAGGATGATTAAACACATCATATATTAGACCTCCTTTGTTTAATGGGCAGTATAAGGTCGATGGGATCAATTCTTCAATCAACGGCTGGTTGAGCGAGTATGTCTGCCAGTGAAGAAAACAATGACTCATCCAGTGGAAAGTGAGGTAACAAGAGCGTTTCAGTTTGGTGAACTGCAGGCATATCAGGTCTCAGTGGGAGCCATATGGCTATTCAAATATTGGACAGTGGAAATGCACATCCCAAACATAATCTAGAAACGCTGTCTTGTGTGGGTTTGTTTGCTTTGTTTGTGTCTTCCATATGTGGGCCAACCGTGCAGTGAATGCTGATGGACTGAAGTGCATGAATATTTCAATATTTCAAAATAAAACGTTTTTTTTTTTTTTTTAATAAAATGCACTTCTTTTTTTAAAGACAAGAGAAACCCAGACAGAAGACAAGACACACATTTTGTCCACACTGGTGTGCTGTAACCTTTGCCCCCTTTCCTCGACATGACAGAGGTTAGTATGAGAGTATGGCAACTCAACAACAAAAACAAAAACAACCAGCTACCTTCCACCCTCCCGTTCGGGGGAATACTCACAAAAATAGTTGCACTCATGAATACAGAAACACAGGCATTCAGGCAGACACATAAACATCAACAAGCTGTACATATGAGGCATTCTTGAGGCATATATATATATTTTTAAACAATTAAGTAATGTTTTATATATTTATATATTTGGATTGGAGGTGGCTGTCCCAAACTCTGACTCGTAAATTTCAAGTCATGAAAACACTATCGAAATGATTTTTGCAATTGTATTAAATGATGTAAGATAAATCCTGTTGATTTGCTTTAAAGGGAAGTTGAAATACGTAGATTGATTTTGTCTATTTGCTGTATCTTTTGCTGTATCTTTATTCAGAAGTTAAAGTCTAGTAGTCACACATTTTGGGAGAGGGAAGATATTCCAAGATATTACTAAAATACTATACTCAATATGTGACCCTCAGATACAGTGCATTTTTCCCCCAAAATAGCATACAAATTTCACATAATTTCCAACTCTGGATGTGAAACAATTCGGTTCAAATGCAATGCCTCATATACAGTTGATACTTTTTGCTCGGCAAGCATGCAGCCTAAAATCCCTTTTGTACCACTCAGACCTTTCGAGTCACACTGTGCAAAGAAATTCAGACTCCATCAAAATGAGAACCCTTCAGCGGTCCTTTGAACTACTCCCATCAGGCCACCACTTCAGAGCACCTCTCGCCCAAAATAAATCCCCCCAAAAAAGACTCTGCAATATTCATCTCGAACAAGAGTAAATAGATTTCCACTACTTTTTTATTTATTTATTTTTTTTAAAACCCGGCCTTTCAAGCTTGTGTAGTAGTGAGTACAGTAGCATTGCCAAGATGTTAGACCCGTACTGTAGGTCAGGAAGAGTTTCTGTAGTGTGAGCTTGATGTAAAAATACACTCTGTTAACAAGAGTTTTAATATATCTATCATGGATATACTGTACCTATGTGTTTATGTTGTTCTTGAGCCCCCTACAGTAGCATAAGACAATCTCAATATTTATGTATTTATGTATTTATTTATTCATTAATTTATGTAGTTACATATGTATTTGTTTATTTACTTATTCATCCCACATTTTGGAACCCATTCTTTCACCCATGTCAATTGTCTAATTGTCCACCCATTTCCCTGGCTGGACGTAGTGTGTGGAATGAACGTGTTATTTCAACCAGTTCCTGTCCCCTCCATCAGGCGCCCCGGCTGGCCAGGGGGACCAGGATTACTGCCATGTGTTTTGTGTATGTCCCCTATAGGGGACATGGGGAGAACATGCAAACTCCACTGTATATACTGTATATATAGCTATATCTTTTGCCTTTTCCCCTCCATCCCATATGGAAAAAAACTTTATATGCAAAATCTTGAAAGTGGCACCTTTCACATAAGAGAATAAAGTTAATATAAAATCCATAGTATTTGTTTGTAAAGTGAAACATATATAAAGCATATATAATTCTGTGATTTATAATAATTATTATATTAAAATTATATATAAATTATACATAATCATACATAATTATTTATTCAAAAAAGATATAAGACGCATAGTATTTTTTGTAAAGTGAAACGTATATATATTTTTGTCATTTATAAGAATACTATAGGACATGCAAAGCAGATCTAAGATTCATAGTATGTTTCTTGTAAAGTGGCTTATATGAAAGGTGCCACTTCTTTTCAAGATTTTGCATATAAAGTTTTTTTCCATATGGGTGTCGCTTCTACTTTGATGTTTCCCTGCAGACAGACACTTGCTTTGCCCTGCGGACGGTCCAGAACTTTTTTGGTGTCAACAAATCCTTTTAGTAGGGCTAATGGCAAGTCCAGCACGGACTTGCCAGATTTTGTACACACTAAAGTTGCCTAAATTACATTTAATTCACATTATCACTTTAACGTACGAAACTTACGTAAGTACAGTAAGTCATTGTACAGCATGTCCACCATTTTCCTGGTGAAACCCAAAAGAGCTAATTTAGGTCTGTGGGAGAAATACATCACTTATAGATGACTTGTTAGATTACTCTGAATCGTGTTGGAGAAATGAAGTCCAGAGACGATGATCAAATAACCTAAACTATAACTCAATTTATCCAACATTATTTGCAGTAATCTAACAAGTCGGTTAAGATAACTGCTTTCTTTTTAATTACCAGTCTTTTAGCCCAGGCCCAGCTTGATGGTACCAAAATGGTGGCCTTAGATGTGTGCAAAATCATAAGGCGAGTTTTCCCTAGTACTGCTGTCTCTGCCTTTCATCCTGCTTTGCTCATTGCTCTATACAGTACTTTTCTTTCTAGCTCTTTCTCCCATAACCGTTTTGCATCTCTTTAATTCGTTTCTATTTAAAGAAGTGAAAAAACAACGTTTACTGTATATGCCCAGGGAAAAAGCTTGCAGAGCACACAAGCTCTTTTTTTCCTAGTAATGTCGCACATTACATTAATATTCTCTTAAGTCCCACAGACTCAAAATTAGGAGGAGTTGTCCCTGTGCCAACCATTGTCTTTCGTTTTGGGGGTAAATTTGCTGTAGTGTATTCATATGAAATATTAATATTAATATACTGCAGAACTAAAGTCTCACTTGAACAACTCATTTTCTAGTTGATCAAATTCACACAGTTGCTGTCTTTTTTTTGTCCACCTCTCAAGTCTTGGGATACACAGCCCCGTTGTGGCAAAATGCAGAAAAAAATCTGCTTAGGTAAATACATTTCTCATTAAAAACTTAAGACCCATCGAGACTGCGTGAGCATATGCGGGGCTGCTATTTTGAGCGGAGCTCCTTTCCTGAATATTAATTCAGCTCGGCGGGTGTAAAAGATTTAACCTTTGGACTCTCACAGCTTCTATTTTTTACACCGAACCAGAGTTAAATTAACAATGTTCACGTTTTTTTTTTTACATTAGTCATGTGCAAAAATCTATCTTACAGTGAAGTTCACCACACACAGATGAAGACAGAGTGTTGTTTTAGCGTAAAGTCGGCCGCCCCCCACCTGCCATGACTCTGAAATTGTACTATAAAACAAAATGCCATACGCCAGAGGATTAACTGAAGCCAGAACAAACCCACACTCAGGATCGATGATGACTTGCGTGCGCGTAGCATTTACAGCATTTCTACTGTATCTCGCATAGACGTTTCAGTGCTGTGTGTGCGTCAGATTCATACTCAAACCTGTGCGAGAAAAGATCAATAAATAAAAACATACAAGCAACTATTTCAGCATGTTTGTTCTCTCGTGTGCGCCTTTGAAACGAGATAAGAGCCAATTAACCAGTCTGACTCCCTTGATATAATTAATTGAACACGGCTCGTTTTAATATCTCATGACTGCGGCTGGCTGGCCTGATAATATTTGAGAAGAAGAGGGAAATTCAGTCTGCCTCCTCCCAGGCTCCATTTTTGTCACTCTCTTTTGCCGGCGCATACCAGTTAACTGAGTGTGCTGAATTGCACATAATGGTTCTCTCTTTTCTGTCTAGCCATCATTGTCTCCTTGGAGCATTACGGCGATCTCTTTAAAGAGTAGATTCGAGCAAAGTGGACCAGGTGACTCAGAAGTAATGGGATGTAATTGATACATACATAGAGGACAATGATGTGCCAGACACCCTCGGCTGGAGCATCTTATCACATATGGAGAGTGTTCCGTTCTAAACAATTCCAATAATTGCCCCTTAATTTACTTACTTGCCCTGCAAGGGGTGCCGTGGGCTATCTCTCTATATAATTCTAGGAATCATGTCTGTCTGTCTGTCACTTCCTGTGCAATACACTGTGCCATGTGGACAAATCACACATGCCACACGCACAGAGAGCCTCAATGATCCTCGCGTAGCACAGCCGTGTCATCCAGCATCAATATGCGCAACTTACAAACACCATTATACCAGTCTTAATTTCATCGATTTTCATTAAAATCTCATCACCCTACAGATCACGTGTCATGGACACACATTTATTTGTGGTCACAGTTTGTCGTACAACACAGAGTTCTCTGTCCTCACTGCCTGCCAAGCGGCTGATCCACACACGGGCACGGCGGATGATACATGTGTTACTACGGTCACCTACGACTTATTTCGACTACCACTGCAATCTATTTTCCCCCGTATGCATGTGGTGTATGCGCAAGTGCCTTTGGAGTGGGAACTGCAACAGTCTTCAGCTTGCTATCAACGCAACAAAACGCCCCTACGCCCCTACACACACACACCGACACCGCATAAACGCACACTCACAGACACACACAGTCTACTCACTGTGAAGTTACTACAGCACGCTCCGAAAATAGCCAATCTTCAAGATCCCATCACGGGTTGCTATAGCCACGTGTTTCCTCAAGCCAGAGCTAATTAATGCAAATTGTGCCGTAAATTGGCCTAGCATTTGATCTGATCAGGTCAGATCGGGTAAGGTCTACATTAGACCTTACATTAATTTTGTGCCCAAGTTCAACCCAACTTTGCAACATCTTTGCACACCCTCCCAATCAACGTGATCTATACATAATTTCCAGATCATATATTACACAACGGGTATAGGACTACTTATACAAATTCTCATTTCTTCTGGAAAGTATTACCAAGTTATTAGTTTAGCCATGGTACTTTTTACTCTCTCTCTCAAAAAAAGCAATAGCACACAAGCATATAATTAACTTATAGACTCCGAAACTAGAACAGTGTTTCTTTTTTCTTTTCTTTGAAAGTTCAGGATTCCTGCCCCTTGCCACCACCATATCCCCAACATTCACATACAGTCGTTTGGAATTGACTTCGCTCCACCGCCGCCCCTGCTGCTTACTTCGGCTTCCTCGCGACGCGCAGACCGCGGTGATTTATCTTTGATATAAAAATAGATTACTGTACAACACATTAAAAGGTACCCAGAAAGCATCAGGACGCCTTAGGGACTGTTCCATTTGGTGGTCCCTGGAAACACAAGCCCACAGCGTGCGACACTTTGATATGGATGGGCTACTGATTTTGTGTGTGTGTGTGTGTGTGTGTGTGTGTGTGTGTGTGTGTGTGTGTGTGTGTGTGTGTGTGTGTGTGTGTGTGTGTGTGTGTGTGTCCACTTTCTAAACCACTACAGCAGTACTCCATCAAAATACTTACATTATTGTTATTGATATTAAATCACATTAACCACACTGTAGATCATTTGGTGTTCATATATTCACAACGGGTAAGGTCCTAGTTAATACTATTATTAGGCTATATTACAGTCTATGCGTTTGCAGACATTCCTGTCGACGCGCCCCAAGCCCTCAGCATCTTGCATGTCACAATGCGACAGCAGTCCTCCACCTTCGCAAAATACATGTTTAATTCTGCCATAAACAGCTTATGTAGGCCTAGTACCTACAACTTTTTGTTTTTGTTTTTTGTTTTGTACAGATTGTTTTAACTCAGACTGTATATTATGTCAAACATTTAGGTCTACTGTCATCCCATGTGTTACTGCGAGTTGTATAAGCAAGCACTCGCCATATACTGAATCCATGAGTCTGTCAACAGGGTCACTGGAGAAGTCGGGCAGCCGCAAAGTTGGCTCGAATAGCAAAGAAAGGTCGGCCCAAGTCTGTGGAATGGTTGGTATGCATAGCTATTGAACATGCATATGGCTTGATAGGCTAATGGTTGGTAGGCTATGCATGTCTGATTGATTTTGGCCGAGGTTTCCACAGCCCTTGGCCAAGATTTCCACAGCCCTGGGCTGACCTTTCCACAGCCCTGGGCCGAGATTTCCGCACTTTGTTCAGTCCGACTTTGCTGCAGCCCGACTTTTCCAGTTACCGTCAACAGCACATGATGCCATCGACTCCAATGCGCTCAGACTTAAAAACTTTTGAGATTACAAATATCCCATACTCAGTCAGTTTTCAAGCGATTGCTTTAATTCCGACTTGCCAATACAGTGTATAATTTATATATTTTATTTTTTCATTGGGTATAGGCCATGTTTTTTTTCATCAAACAATATGAAGATAATGTCGTCCTTTTTATCCACGCAGCGACACGTGCGCTGGCTTGTACACTTAATTATTATGGATATCCCAGCGGTTCATTTGATTGATTTGATTGAAAAACTGAGCACGATGTATTCTACAAGGTAAAACCTCATTTAAAAGAATATGCTGATTGAGGCTATATTACAATATTTTAAAATGTTTAAACTGTGGAATGTTACACGGCTGTGCAACCAATTAAGTAATTACAGTCAATCATGTCAGTCTGAATCTGGGCCAGATCTATTAAGCAACGCTGCCTATAATATTACAGTAAATGAAAAAGTCAATAACTTTGCCTGCTATGCATGTTTGTCATACCATGATTTTGCACTAATAACATGTTTAGCGGCCATGTCTGGAGGTGGTCAGCCTAACAAAATCTGAGACCACAGAAAATCTACTGAATGTTAAGAACCATCTCTTCACCCTTCAGCAAACAGAAAACACAAGTTCACGTCGTGTGCCTATACAAAGTTTTATCCAAACAGGATAGAGAACCACCGTATTCACTTTGTCAAACCGGCTTCGGTTTGACAAAGTTTAAGTTCCATATTTGTTTCAACTTCCAACTTCACTTGTACATGCTGTATGCTGTAAGACACTTCTCTCATGCATGATTGAACAAAATCGGTATTTTGACCTGAATATGCATCTGCGCAAGTGTTTGTAGCACCGATGCCATCACTAAACCACAGAGCAGTGGTTCAAGGAATGAGGGAGAAAATATGTCTATGTCCACAAGATGACTGCCGTGTGTGTGCGCGCGCGCATGCGTGTGTGTGTGTGCTCTGAGAAATAAACGGTGACAGTTGTCACGGTAACATCGACAAGTAGACAGTGGGGGGTGTATGTAGAGTGTGGACATATAGCACCCTATATAGCACATCATACAGTCGCAGCAACAACTTTATTACCATAATTATTGCATCAGACAAGCCTCATTATGCACACCGACTGATGCTCTGTAGGAGAACGGCGAGCTCTGGCCTTCCAGGTGGTACGTGGGTAAAGTTTCTACCCAAACTTTAGGGATCAAAGTGTTCCATTAATTAATTACAGCAGGTAGAATGTTATATTTCAAGACCTGTCTGTGATCTGGCTTGTGCATATTAGACAGACAACTTGAACTTAGTACACTGCGCAAAAAGCATGGAACACGGAGGTGTATATTACAGGAAACTATTACAGAAAACTGCTAAACTTTCTGCTAAACTTTCCTGTAAACCTCTGAATTGCAGCATCACACCTGTATATTACCATACTGTGTGTATATGCCTGCTAAACTTGAGCTTTTACGGACAGATTCATTGCCCGATAACTGCTCTTTTCATGCAGTGATAGATAATCATTCATTGTTGTTGCTGCGTGTTTTCGGTTTGCGGTCCGTCAGTGGAAGGGCTTTTGAAAAAAATCTTTGATTGGCTGATTTAGTTGAATAGTGATGTATTTAGGCCATGGCCTAGTTATATACAAATATACAATGTGCAAGTTGGCACTCAGTCTTTTACATTTTAGTTAATATATTACACAACATACCATACATTACCTACATGAGCCTTATTTTATATTTTGTTGAAATTTGTGTGTATGTGTATATATATATATATATATATATATATATATATATATATATATATATATATATATATATATATATATATATATATATATATATATATATATATATATATATATATATATATATATATATATATACTCGCCAAATCCAACTTTCCATTATAGCTCCCCTTTGATAAAACCGATTGGTATCGTATTATATACCATTTTTATCATTGATTTGTCCCCTTTACAATGAGGTACAGCATGTAATGATCCGGCATTCGTGGAATGAGCAACACTGCTAAACATGTGGCTTGCGCTCCATTTTTTTTTGCCAAAATGGCAAATGTATGGTATTGATTGCTTTGCGTTGCCTAGCAGATTGGATGATTACTCTCTTCCACAGTACAAAGTAAAAACACAACACATATTGGACATTTTTAGACTTTATTAATTTCACACTCAGTGACAGGGAACTCAGTAGCGTGTGGTATTACCAAACACCGACAGATTGTTGTACTGATCGGGTGACATCATTTAATGGGGGCAGTGTGATGGTGCATGATGGTGGGGCATCTCTCTGAGAGGCAAGACTAATCTTGTCATTATCAAAGGTAATCTCAATGCATTAAGGTACAGGGATGAGATTCTGGATCCAGTGGCGATCCCATATCTTAGGAACCTGGGACCTAATGCCATCCTCCAAGATGACAATGCTCGCCCCCACAGAGCCAGGATCATCAAAGAGTACCTCCAGAATTTGGGAGTGGAGAGGATGGAATGGCCTGCCATGAGTCCAGACCTCAACCCAATTGAACACTTGTGGGATCAGGGATGTGTATGCTAGAGTGACCCACAGAACCACGTTGGCTGACTTGAAACAGATGCTGGTTGAGGAATGGAATGCAATCCCACAGCAAAATGTGGCTGCATTGGTGAGCAGCATGAGGAGGAGGTGCCAAGCTGTTGTGTCTGTGTTTGGTAATACCACACGCTACTGAGTTCCCTGAGTGTGAAATTAATAAAGTCTAAAAATGTCCAATATGTGTTGTGTTTTTACTTTGTACTGTGGAAGAGAGTAATCATCCAATCTGCTAGGCAACGCAAAGCAATCAATACCATACATTTGCCATTTTGGCAAAAAAAATTGGAGCGCAAGCCACATGTTTAGCAGTGTTTCTCATTCCACGAATGCCGGATCATTACATGCTGTACCTCATTGTAAAGGGGACAAATCAATGATAAAAATGGTATATAATACGATACCAATCGGTTTTATCAAAGGGGAGCTATAATGGACCAAAGTTGGATTTCCGAACTTTTTGTGGCGAGTATATATATATATATATATATATATATATATATATATATATATATATATATATATATACATATATATATATATATATATATATATACACATACATACATACATACATACATATATATATATATATATATATATATATATATATATATATATATATATATATATATATATATATATATATATATATATATATATATATATATATATATATATATATATATATATATATATATATTATTTAGGGAATTTCTGTCCCTGCCTCTTAGACATTATGTGTCATTCTGTCACAAAATGACAGTATGTCCTTTGTCTGTCCCCACCTCCTCTCTCTGTCCTCTCGTAATCTTGTCCTTGTCTCATCATCTCTCTCCTTCTATATCTAACCACCTCCACCTCTTCTGATCTCCTCCTCCTCTATTCGGTCAGCCTCTTTCAACCTCTCTTCCACGTCATCCGGTATGTTCACCTCCATCAGGTTCTCCATCCCTTCCTCCGGTTCCTCCCCGATCAGCACCTGGATGACCTTCTCGCAGACGGCCGTGACGCGAGGTTCCGCCTCCCAGCCGTGGAGCTCCCTCAGTATCGGGTAAACACCTGCATCCTTCAGCGTCCGGCGGCCTGCCTTGGTCGCCGCGAGCAGCAGCAACGTCTCCAGCAGCGTCTTCCTGATGTCGGGGTCCGGTTCTCGTTCCTTGTCTTCGGGAAGGTACTGCAGGTCCATGGGTAACTGTTCGTTCTCCTCGTCCGTGAGCTCCTCCGGCCCGGCCAGCGGCAGCAGCAGGGACGGCAGGACGTCCACCGCGTCGCTCAGCAGCCACTCGTGACGCGAATGGTCGAAGCAGCAGTTGTGCAACAACCCGGCGACTCCTCTTCTCCTCACGGCCGACCCCTCATACGAAAGGTAAGGCAACAGCCTCTGGATGGCGCGCCTGTCCTTGTCCAAGAGGAAGCGTCTGGCCTCGGGGAGTTGCGCAAGGTTGGACAGGACGGAAGCCAGCTGGTGGAGAGACGCCGTCTTATTGAACCCGTCCGTACAGAATACGTCAAGCAGCGTGGTCAATCCCGCGGAGCGTTCCTCTAGCGCCTTAAAGACGCTTCTACAGGTGGCCTCGCTGCGACTCAGGTTGGAGAGAATCGTACAGATCCGGTCCGACAACGGGAACCCCGGATCGAGGAGATTCCGGAAAAGAACCGGTAGGAATTCACCATCTGGTGCACACAAGACCCGATGCAGCGTTTCGTCGGCCGACAGGTTGACAAACGCGTGGTGGCAGTTCTTCGCTATGGCAACAGACGGGTCGGACATCAGCGTCACCATGGAAGCCAGCAAGGCGGGTTTGGAACGGAGGTAACGGCAGCCATCGCTGTGGGCCGACACACCCAGGATGTAGCTGGTGACGTAACCTTTGACGTCCGGTCTGGCGTCAGGTTTCAGGAAGGAGAGAAGCTCTGTTGAATCTGAATCACTCAACATACTGGAGAAATGGATTCACCTGGAAATGCCCCGAAAGTTTTCTGTTACGGTTATTTTGCGTCTACTAGTTGTATAGGTCTGCTGTCTGTGTAGGTCTGCTGTCCACAAGCCACGTTACCCTGATGCTTGCATCATCATCATCCATAATGTCACTATGTCCACCCTGCCCAAATATGGCATCTCATATCAATCTTGCCCAAACATGCATGTCCCCCAGTATTCTGGTAATTTTTCGTAACCATAGCAATCCCATGTAAACAAAAATGACACGTCAGACTCAGGATCAGTAAATATAAAAAATGATACTGTTATAGCCAGTGAATGTAAAGCCTGTATAACTTTTTTAGTCAGAGAACCTATTGTACCCATCAATTTGTTTTGTCCATTTTGTGCCCATAAATTGATAACTCTGTATCAGTCTGTCTCCTGTCTGTCCCTCTGATGGCATCAGTATGTGCCCATACACGTACAGTGGCTGACTGATTTGTTTGCGCCTGGTGCCATAACATCATGACACAGAGGATTTGACAACACACTCCATGTTTGGGGTGTAGCTGGGAACTCCGGGCCTTAAAATGGCTCCAAAACCGAAATGGAGTGATTAAATTTGGTCCGATGCACGCGCGCGCGCGCACGCGCACACACACACACACACACACACACACACACACACACACACACACACACACACACACACACACACACACACACACACACACACACACACACACACACACACACACACACACACACACACACACACACACACACACACACAGAACGATGCCGGAGGTAGGGTATGCCTCACAGTGGCGATGGTCTCCTGTGGGGGTAATGACTGGACA
The DNA here is from genome assembly GCA_039105355.1 of Benthosema pterotum. Lineage (NCBI taxonomy): Eukaryota > Metazoa > Chordata > Actinopteri > Myctophiformes > Myctophidae > Benthosema > Benthosema pterotum. The sequence continues at coordinate 25,400,669 of CM076970.1, read as the reverse complement.
GCATTGGCTTGCTGAAGCTGCTGTGTAACACCAGTGAGGCAGCATGGAACCCCATGAGTCACACCATGCACTGGATTTCAACTTCGCAAATAATGAATACAAAACAAAACACAGACACAAATAACAAAGTTGGGAGGTACCATTAAATCACTGTATCTGCATGTGTCTTACACTACTGTATATTTATTACTCATGTTTATATGTACTGCATGTAGGCTACAGTACATGTGTCAATGGAGTTGGCTGAGGTTTAGAATTACAGGAGAAAAAAAGGCGAATATTTCGCAAGCTAATGATACAATGTTGCGTTTGCCTTAACATGAAGTTGTATTTGAGTTAAATCAACACGTTTCTCAATTAACCATTACTATATGAACTGTTTTTAATACTTAATATATTGTCTATGTCCCTCAAGCTCATTTCTAAGCTTATTTCTGGACAGTTTAGCTGCAGTGTCACAATGTCCTGAGATGGGGTGCTGATATACAGATGATTTTACTGTATATTTCCGTTATTATAATACTGATGCAGATAAAACCAGGCTTGTTTCCATTCTATGCCAACAATGTAAGGCATTGTAAACAATATGGAAAGAAGAGCAGGAATTATACAGAGCAAGGTGCATTGATGACATTACAATGACAACAAAATCAGCTGAGCTGCTCCTGAGAGCAACTTCCATTAAAGCATATGAATGTGTATTGTTCAAGTTGAAATTCATGTTCTTTCCACTTTAATTCCTCTGCTAAGATCTACTGTATCTATTCACAAAACATGTGTCTGTCTGCCCCAGACATAACTTAGGCACCAACTTGGAACGTGTTCGTGTTGTGCTGGGTGGTGATTTGGTGGGATCTGCAGTTGCAAAATTGAAATTCCACAAATGATTTGCACTGACTCTAGCATGTGTGAAATAACAGGATCAATGTGCATGGGACGAAACCAGCTGCTGTACGGTTCAATCAACACTGAATGTGTTTTGGCCTGAAGTTATGAAACCATCTGGTCACGTCTGGAAATATAAGGAGCAAAATCTCAAGATAAAAACGCTATTATTTTGTGTCCCAAATTAATGTGCCAGCATTAACATAAATTAGACCTACCACAACCCGTTCAAATATCTGCGTGTCAAACACAAAAGACCAAAAAACTGTGACAAACAACCGCCAGCTCTTGTCGGGCCTCTGTACACAGAAAGGGCACAAAACAAAACACTAACTCTCCTTGGTGGCAGAACATAAACTAAGTGGCGACATGAATACAAAACTAGCATTAATCCCCATAGCAAATAATTAACAACAACAAACACTATTTCATGTCCCCAAAGCATGCTGGGATATCCTTCCCTTGCTAGCTAACCGGAACCGCCCAGTAGGTTACATTATTTTTTGGCCAATAATTAAGCCCCTTCTTTTCCTCTCACGTTCTTACTAATCTCCTGTACATTCCTTGAAGTCCTCCTCAGAGCCCACTTATTGCCACTTATTATTACTCAGCGACATAATGCTAGCACAGGCCACATCCTTTTAGCAGCTTATGTGCACATTAGCCACCTGCGTAGCCCTGAAGTAGAAAACCTACTGCTGGTTTGCTTATTAGCAGGATACGGAAAGCCTAAAGACCAAAGACAAGTATTGTATGGACAAACAGTGGGAACCAAAAAATGTTCAATGAGCACACCTAAAGCCCCAACTAGTGTAAATGGTGCATGTACATAGCATCTTTATATGCACTACACCTTTACATAGTACGTTACATTCAGCCATTCACATGCACATTCATACACCGATTGCAACTGAAGCCATGCAAGCACATTGGGAGCAATTCGGGGTTTAGGGACAATTCGACGGAGGGGGCGAGATTCGAACCGCCAACTTGCGGATCACTGGAAAACCTGCTCTACCTCCTGAGCTACAGTCACCCCTAGATGTGGTCAGAGAGCTGACCAGATGTATGGAGAACCTGTTATGACTGGAAGCAATGATGGAAGGCTCATCTAAGGACAGCCTAGAGTGAGAGATTCCCTGACGACACAATGCACCTGTCTGTCCCTATGTATTATGTATGCTTATAAATGTATGTATGGGTCTGTGTGTGGGAAGAAAAATAAATAACCTGTGTGTATATAGCTGGATCTTCACAAACCATGGTGGGGGGTGATGATGTTCATGCCGTCATGAAGATTTGATTAACTTTTCACATTGAAAAGGTCAAGGCCACAATCACGATCCAAATGACGTAAATCGGTCGTATTTCAGGAACAGACAAGATATACAACGTTTACGTTTTGATATGTTGGAAATAAAACAGTCAGTCAATCAGCCCAGAGATTAATGTGTACTGGCAGGTGCATTCAATTGTGAATTTGCTGTGCTGGATGCTGTACTTGCTGTACTAGTATAATTTTGAGTCATTTGTACTTTACTTGAGTCATTTGTACTTTACTTCTACATTGCTATATCTCAGAGACAAATAAACAAATAATAAATTAGGCTACTCCACTGTGATCATTTAAAAAATGATTGATGATTATTACAAAGTATTCAGTAACCAGTTCATCCTTACAGTATACAGTACATATATGGCCCTGTGAAAATAGCTAATCTACTAATCTGCAATTTTCAAAGGATTATTTTTTGACATATTGATATTTTTACTTAAAGCAATCGAGTGCTTATTTCCACAACTGCATATTTGCTGTTTTATCTATAATCATCTCTGTAAATCAAGTGGTTCCCAAAAATGTACTTCCATTTGGTATGGAACCAAATGGACGCTAAAGGCCCATCTGGTCCCCTTCATGTACTCTCAGAGTTAAATGAACATTGATTTTTACAATATAAATCGGGGTCTCAGAGATACCATTAAATAGGCGGGTCCTTGAAATGAAAATGACTGCTATAGAGCCATAAGACATTTCTCTGATGGGGTCCTTGGCATATATATTTCAAATGGGGGTCAGCAAGCCAATAACCAGCATGCCATTCCGGGGGGTCCTTGACTTGGAAAAAAAAAAAGTTTGGAAAGCACTGCTGTAAATGCATTATCTTTCCACCGGCAAACTGACAAGGAAAAAAAAAAAAAGAGACAAATTCTTATCCACTTGTTCCCTCTCTTCCTATTCCACTGCAATCCTTTCCTCATATCCATTACCCTTTTCTCTCTCTCTCTTGGGATGGAAAAAAAACAGCTTGATTTTTCTCTCGGGCAATAAATGACACCATCTCCCCTTATGGTATCTCCCTTGTTCTCCCATCTCCTGCTCGCCTCGACTCTGTCGACTAGCCATAAATTACCACATCCCTTTTGACACCCGACACGCCGCCTTCGCCACCGCTCCATCTCATCACCCGTTACTGACGTGTATGGAACCATCTCCCATCTTCTCAGGGTTTTCCCTCGATTTCCCCCTCTCCACCGCTGTCATCCATTATGCTCCAAGGCAACGTGCGATAATATCTTTACACTTGTCCCTTTCCTACCTCTTTGTCACCCGTTTATGTTCACTTATCTCCTGTCCTAGGCTGTGGAACCGTCCTCCGCCCCCGCCCCACCACATGAAGTCCTGCCCTATACTAGACCGCTGACAAGTCTAAAAGGATGAGGTCTAGTCTGAGCTTGCCCCGAGGTGTGTGATCCACAAGTGCATGTTAATGTAAGTCTGTGGGTCACTCTCCAGGGTCGTGCATTAGGGAGCACCGGGAGTGTTCCCGGTGGGCTGTGATCTATTTATTTATTATTTATTTATTTAGTGCAGAGTACAGATATTATTCATGTAGTAAGATGTACAACCTGCTTGTTTCACACAGAGGCATACGCATATAGCAGCTCCTCAATTAAACATTGATGCATTAACAGGGTAAATCTGTCTAAGTTACTGGCTATCCTCTGGCTATAGTATACACCATATGTCATTGTCAACAAGAGAACATGTGAAGGCATGCTCTAATACGACAGAACATTTGGATTGCTGGGAACGTGATTCACATGTTCAGATGTACAGGTCAGGTAGAACACTACAAAATGACTCTGAGAAGGTTGGAGCACATGTTGTTGTGGACCGCTATTCGTTTGGGTGACAGTCCAACATCTAATGAAGTGTCAACTTACAATACTACAAGTACGCTGTTGTTACATGGCATGTCCTATAGGTGGCTCCAGGTCATAGGGTCATACTTTGCTGTGTGCTGTGTAGGCAGTTTGGGCAGTGCTATAGAACAGATGCTGCACAGATGTCCTGTCCTTGTGCTTTAATAGACTACTGCTAAGAGAATGAGCGAGCGATTATTAAGTTGATAATTGGATGTATAAATGAGGACACATTACGATACTTAGGAAGGTCTGATGCTGATCTGCGGGTGCCAATGTCAATGAAACCCCAATATGGCAGCAGCAGCAGTAACAGCAGTGAAGTCACTTTGGGATCAGATGGAATATTGAATGGCATGATTTGCAGCCTGATGATATAACAGACTGGGTTGGATCGTTTAATTTTCCGTTAAAAAAGACAAACTTAAAAAAAAAGTAGTATAATTAAATAAATTTTGATTAAAGTTGTGGGAATCACACATTAAATCTTGATTGATTGACTGATATTGTATTAGTACAGTTTACACTACAGCTCCATACAAAAGACACAAAGGATAAACCCCAGCGTGTCAAATGGGAAGCATTCGGGTCGAGGCAAGCTTGTGGTACAGGCGTGGTCAAAAGAAAAAGAAAGAAAAAAGATTTGATGTATTTTGTTCAAAACGTTCCAATTCTGCAAAAAAAAAAAAAAAAAGTAAGGCAATCTTAGCGAATTCGGGATGGATTGAGGCAAAGCGGACAGGTCTGTGTTGATGACATGACTGTGTTGATGTTGTATAGCGATTTGAGTGATGTGTGGATATACAGTGGCGGAGCTACAACAGGCCGATGTGAAAAATAAATGGAAAGTGTGTGTGCACAGTTTGCCACTGACCAAGCCGATGATTGCTGGAGATTAGCTGTACATGGAGGGGCAGACACACATATGGAGTGCAAAACATGTGCCTTTGGCCTGGTGGAGACAACAATGAACAACCCCCTTGCCGGGCCATGTTTGTCTCTCACAGTACCCTTTCACCTTGCCTTCCTCACTTTCACACAAGTCCTTCTGCCACAGTCATTCCGGACTATCATTTAAACTCCTCAGTTGCTCGAATTATAGTCCTCCCAGAAGATTGCTTGCTTACAAAAAGAGCATTCAGACATGCAATATGAAGACGTTACGGATGACGAAAGTCGGCAAAGGGAAATTAAACTACATAAACGAGTCTTTTCACAAAGTACTTTAGTTGAGACAGTCTCTTCTCCTGTTGTTTCTACTTTCCTTCTCAACTTTTTCTCCTCCTCCTCTTGCACAACTCCTACCTCATCAGTCCACAGAATATATTAGCCCTATTGTTCCCCTCGGGATGATTAATATTGCAAAAATCCTCTCTCTCTTTCTCTCTCTCCTTCCTCTAATCTAATCTCAACCCACGTGGGCCATTTTAAAAATTCGGATGATTCATGGGACCACTTTACTCAACTCGCCCCTCATGCACAGCAAGCGGCGGACACGGCCCCTGTTTGAAACGACTGCCGTTTTTTTGCGAGAGAAAGCCTCGGCTCGCGGCGGTCATCCCTCAAAGTTGCGACAAGACAGACTCGTAAGTGTTGGAACGGGCTCTCTTTGTCGTCGTCATCGACGACAAGGAAGGCCCGCAGCCAAAGAAGAAGCACTGAGTCAAAAACAAAAAAAGTTTCAAACCATACAAACTCGTACCGTGTACGAGGAGGAAAAACAACTTTACTTTTTCCCCTTATTATTATTATTTCCGCGCCCGCTCGCCCACCACCACCTCCGCCCCCGTCGTCTCATCCAATTTCTCACCTTCATTCCTCATCTCCCGTCGTCTCTCCACTCGGCCCTTCGTCTCGTTATCTGAGCGCCGTTTCCGTTCCTGTGCCCTCGACATCTGTGTTTGCTTCTTCCCCCCTCATTATGGTGGAGCGCCAGATAACATTATCAGTAGTCTAAGAAAAAAAGGGGAGAGAAAAAAAGAAAGAAAAATCCTCTTATTACAGAAAAACCATCAACTTCTGAGAAGTGGAAAAAAGAAGCCGGGTCATTTCCCTATCCCATTTCGGACGGGGCCGCGTGTTCAACATTCAACATTTTACTATGTCGTTAATATACCTTAGAGATGTTGTGTGGACATGATGAAAAGGTTACCCCATTCTGTGTTTCTAGAAATGGAGGATTGAAAAAAAAACACACAACTTGATAACATCATCAGGTTGTGTTTCACCATGTTAATGATTTTTCTTTTAGACTTATTTTTCTGAGAAAAAGAAAATGGGTGGAATTCCGCTTCGACATGGTCTGGAGGTTTTCTGTTCTCCAACAAGTGCTCTGATTCTCCTGCTGTTTGTGATGTCAAACTGTGTTGTCTGTTTTCAATGCAGCACAAAAACCTTCCGAAACCCAGAGAAAACTCCAGACCACACAAAATCCACTGAATGTTAAGGTTTTCTGGGTGCAATTGAGATCATAAAAATTAAAGATAAAAGAAAAAGTAAAAAAAAGAAAAGTTATGTCACCAGACTTTGTATATACTATTGTCTTTAGGTCAGATATACAATTCTGGACAATTCTTGACATGAAATAGTTTGAGAAGACATTTTTATGGACATTTTGTATAGAATCGGTTCTCAGGTTAAAAGCGGCTATTGATATCTGTGGTTCCCCCTGTGTGCATTGCCGACTCACTGTATATATAACTCCATCTGCCAGGATGGTTGTGCACATGTGAAGGGCAACGGTGGATGTCAATTAAAGCGGAGACAAGGGGAGTTTCCAACATTATGCAGATCAGACGGAGACGACGGCGGAGCGCGCCGACGGAGTTTAATAAAAGTGTGAGTTCAGTCAGTTCACATCATAACCTTCAACGCACAGAGCCGTTCCGTGCCTCAATCACGGTCATAAAAGCGGGCATGCGAATATAATCTCGTGAACCCGTGCCTCACACGCACACGCAGGACCCACACACGCACACACACACACACACACACACACACACACACACAAGTGCTCGCACACACATGATGATAACTCTCTATAAGTGTAATGACCCTAGGCTGAACTTGGTGTGATTGCAGTCATCTGTCTGTTAACTGCAGGCCTCTATAGGAGAATGACTGTCTTCCTGCCGATGATTATACCGAGAGGCAGAGAGAGAGAGAGAGAGAGAGAGAGAGAGAGAGAGAGAGAGAGAGAGAGAGAGAGAGAGAGAGAGAGAGAGAGAGAGAGAGAGAGAGAGAGAGACGCACGCGGCTATCTCAGTGCCACCCACACCCCACTTTCCTTATTATTATCAGCACCAGGCGTGAAGGCACAAATAATATATAATGTGTGTGTGTGTGTGCGTGCGTGCGTGCGTGCGTGCGCGCGTGTGTGTGTGTGTGTGAGAGAGAGAGAGAGAGAGAGAGAGAGATCAGAGTTCTTTGACATAGGCATAAAGACAGCACACCCCAAAACGTCCAGTATTTTAGACGGGCCACGTGCCTGTAGAAACACAGTGAATGATATTCACGTAGAGCAGTGGTCTTCAACCTTTTTCATACCAGGGCCCACTATTTATTTTATTCATTTTAGCCACGGACCACCGTTTGATATTGAGTTCAATCTCTCGATCCCAAAACTATTAACTAAATTTTGTCTACCGTTTAGAAGAGATAACTGGCAAAATGTTGGTCAAAATAACAATTCTTCTACATTTTCTAATTGTGTAGATTCTTGCAGGTGAGCCCAACCAGTAGATCGGGATCTACCGGTAGATCGCGGCCTCATCACAAGTAGATCTCGGGAGATGTGGGGGGGAAAGAAAAAAAATGGGGTGGAAAAGAAAAAAAAGAGCGATTTTCGTGTGTGTGTGTGTGTGTGTGTGTGTGTGTGTGTGTGTGTGTGTGTATCTGGACTGTTCTTATTATGATTGCATTTGCAATGGCAGTGTTTGCCCAAGTCTGTTGTACTTATGTTGTACTGTTGTAATGTAGGCCTATTTATGACAAGTCCGTTGTACTTTATGCTTATATGGACATAAAGTAAAGTGGTAAAACAAAGTAGTGTTGTGTTGTTGTGAAGTTACTGCAGGCTGGCAACGATGCGTGTGGTTTGAAATGTTGATATTGGACTGGTAGATCCTGGAGGGGTTGGCTGCTGAAAAGTAGATCTTGGGTCAAAAAAGGTTGGGCACCCCTGGTGTAGATTCTTGAAAATGAGTTAAATTATACTGAGGCCCGCTGCCTCATGCCTAGAGTCCACGCCGTTGTGGCGACAGGCGACTTGCGCTCACTCCAATTTGGAAAATGTTGAGTCAAGTATTTTTGTACACTTTGCACACTGCATCTTTCGTCACAGGCAACTGATTTTTTGAACATAAGAGGAATTATGATAGTAGTGAGTAACCTGAAATTATTATTATTATTTTTTTTAACTTTATTTATAGAATTTTCACAAAGTTATACAACCCCAAAGAACCCCCCCACCCCCCACCCCCCCGGTTCCTTCCGAAAGAAAAGAAAAAACAAAAAAAAAATCAACAACAGTGGGATAGCATAATACCTGCAGTTGCTTGTCTTATGATGGATTGAGGGATTACACGGCTAACAAACCAGACTCTAATCAGATGAACAATTATTCAAGGGGAAAAAAGAAAAGTGGGTTGTCGTACATACAATCAATGCCATAAATAAGGAAAGCAAAACACAAAAAGAAAAACATTTGCATGAGACATGGTTACACACTGACAATAAACCTGAAATTATTTGAACATGAACAGGGAGGTAGGTAGTGCAGCAGTAATGGGGAGAAATATAAATTGAGGGTCCTAGAAAAAGAATTGGCATTAAATGGGGGGTCTGTGTAGCCTACTTCATGCCAAACTGGGAGTCCGTGCAATTGAACACTGCAAGAGCTATAAAATGTTCATTGGGGTCCTTGGAATGTAAAAGTTTGTATTTTGTCATGAAAGGCGGTATACAAATAAACTTTTAAAATGTTATTACTACAACAACAACTACTACTACTACTAACAAATGGAACCACATGGACCCATTAGTAGCAACCAAATGGACCCATATTAGTGGAGCGGGCTAGCTCTCTTATTAGGAGAGATTGTGCATTTTTTGAGAAAAGCGTGATTGGTACACGCATAGCCAAAGACATTCTAAAAATATTTGGATGTGGAGGTATCTTCAATTCCAAGATGGCGGCCCCCAAAATCCAAGATGTCTGCCCAGAAATGTTTTTTTTTCCTTCATAACTTGAAATGCATTGATTTTACGCCCCATAGATGTATTGAACGTTAATACAAAGTTGGCCATTACGGACAATTTGGTACCAAGTACGTGTCTGTATCTCCTACGGTTCTTGAGATACAGCATATAGGTACTTTCACAGATTGAGGAGAGCAAGCCATTTGTAACATTGATTTTTAAGTCAATCAAATGGTGATACAGGCATGAAAATTGGTACACACACTCTGCAAAGCCCACTATTTCTAAAAGTACTGCATGCCGTGCAAAATTCCAAGATGGCAGCCCCCAAAATCCAAGATGTCCGTCCAAAAATGTGTTTTTTCCTTCATAACTCAAAATACAAAGATCTTAAGCCCCATAAATGTATTGAACGTTAATATAAAGTTGGGCCTTACGGACATTTTGAAGTACATGTCTCTATGTACTACGGTTCTTGAGTTACAACATATACGTAGTGACGAGGCACAATAAGTGTAACATTTTGGCACGTTTCACTATTTAACTCAAAGATCCCTTCATTATCTTCTATTTTCAGGAAATGGACCTACATGTATCTGCTATCATAAACCAGTTCAAGTTTCTCAATTGATGAAACGGGTCGGGAGTTATTAAACCGATCGTGAAGGGCTGTTTCAGTGCTAAATTTGCTGCGTATATTTTGCGAACATAAGCCACCCAGAAATGTCTGTCTGTGCATCTGTCCTTCACAATAAGTGTATATGTGAAGCGGACGCACCAAGTGTAGCATGTGTCCTAGTATAATGGTATTATATGCTAATAGGCGTAATAGTGTATGACAAGAGATATTTAACTCAAGAGTTACATATCTAAAAGAGTCCATTTGACTGTCTATCATTTAGCTGCAGACCACCTGGAATCCTCTCAGGGACCACAGTTTGTCCGGACCACCTGTTGAAAACCCCTGATGTAGAGAAATCCTTTATTGTCTGCTATGGCATGCCAGAAAGTGCTGATCTACGAGTTCACAGCACGTGAGATTTTTGGCATACGGCGGGGGAACGGAGACATACTCACGAGGCGAGTGCAGAAGATAAGCAAAACTAGACAATTCAATTTTCCATTTGCAGCATGAGACACTGATTTGCTGAATGGCCTCATTTTTCAACGGAACGTCTGATGGGATTAACTGGGTAGTAGATTGCCTATGTTCTGGTGCATTTTGGGAGGTTGATGCTCTTATCAGGTATGACAAGTGTGGGTAAATTATTTTGCAATAGAATCCATTAAAAAGCTAACAGTAGGCCTATAGTACAGAAATTGTCTTGATAATGACCGAAACAATTATAAGAGCCAACTTTAATAACAACCACATTACCACTCATTTTGTTATGATTGCATGCAATTGCAATTCATATACAGTACATGCAGCGAATTCATTTCACACACATCTTTGTCTTGTAAAGCATTCAGAATGAAGTGGTTGAAATTCGTTGTTTTTGGGAAACAACTACTGTACTGTACAATACTATTGTATTGTACAGTACGGTAACATGAGAAGTTGCAAAGAGTGGTGTTGTAGTTTTTTTTTTTTTATTAAATTTTTATCCCACGATTTTGTAACCCCATTTTTTCACCCAGTGTCAATTCCTAATGTGATCCTGGGCTCCAGACACCCTCCTCCAAAGAGTGGTGTTGTTAACAAGCGCGACTAACTGTTTGTTTGTTATCAATGCTTATTCAGGGAGTTTCTCAAGCGATGGTTCACGATCCAGATCTTCCTCTGAACCCCACATGACCGCACCGTTACTCCTAGCTTTAATAAGTCTGGCGGTGACAGGGTGAAAGGCGCTATATTTACCACGTGAGAACTGTACCAGGACGTTTTAATGAGCTGTGGCTGTGGGGAGAGAGACAGAGAGAGAGAGAGAGAGAGAGAGAGAGAGAGAGAGAGAGAGAGAGAGAGAGAGAGAGAGAGAGAGAGAGAGAGAGAGAGAGAGAGAGAGAGACGCTGCATCTACTCCATTTGGGTTTCCCGCATGACAAGAGCACCATGATATTTTAATGAGCCCAGGGCCCACGCTAAGAGACTCAAGCACCGTTTGCTTGACCAACTCCTGACACTGGTTGCCACCCCCCCACTACCATTGAAGAGGCAGTACAGAATAAAAGGGCTGTCAGTGTTCATTTGAAGGCACTTTATTATTCAAATATCAGGGTACAAATTGATAGTGGTAATGTAATAAGATGGGAATAGGAAATGAGATGGGCAATATTGCAATATACAGACTTTTTCTAGGGCTGTCAAATGTTGTCACAGCTTAAAGATGTATTTATTAAAATGTTTCATAACTAAGCAACATTTGAGATATGTTCAATATATGCCATCTTATTTTGGACCGTTTGTGAGAATGGTAAAATTAGAATTAGAAGGCAGATATATACTGTACATTAAACGTGCATGTGTCTGTTTTTATTCTTCATAACTAATCCAGTGTGGGAGGATGGTGTCTCTCTCAGGAAGGGCGGATTCAACTTGCCACTGCGGCAAGTAAATGAGTCGCGACCGATAGAAAATGAGTCCCAACCGATAGTAACAGTCGCAACCGATGGTTATCAGACGGCAAACCCGACAACCGTTTTAGGTTGCGGTAGGTATCCTACCGGTCACAGGAGGTATCCTAGCTGTCGTAGCAGGTATCCTATCCATCGCGGCAGCATGTATCCTATTGGTCAGGGATTAAAGTTAGGATTAGCTGCTGCCGGTGAAGAATGGGTCGGGACTCATTTACCACAGCCATGATCGACGGACCAGTCATCTTATGACTGCGACTCTTATGTGATGTGAGTGTTTACCTATGTAAACTGTGGCAGCCTTGTAATTTGTGCAGACAAATCAATCAGACTAATCGATTTAGTAGATCAAGAAAATCATTAGACTATGTCCATGCTAGCTGTGGTCCGGTGTTGTACTGTGTTTCACGTGCTGTAATCTACTGTCCACATGGGTTCTTTTTCATGCTCTGGCATACAATCCTACATATGGACGCAGAGCTTGACACTAACACTTGCCCGCTTGCCCGGGGCAAGTAAAAAAAATGGTGGGGCAAGTGAAGACTGCTACCTGGTTGCCCGATCGGGCAAGTGTGCATCTTAGTGCACTATAACACAACACAAGATAAATTTGTCTTGAAGGCAGTCATTGCACTCTGCCTCTGTGTCTTTCCCTGCTTTCTAGATATCCACAATTCCAGGCTGGGTTTGGGAAACAAAACAGGCAATTTAACTTTCACATCAAAATGACCTAATCTTCTACATTCTCTAGTTGTGTAGACCTGGGGTAATTAAGATGATGAATTGTAACTCTTGGGAGCCTAAAAATGAAACCAAATGGACCCGCAAGGGTCCATTTGGTTTCATTTTTACGTTACATCTGCAAAATTTACAATATATTTCAGGGGGCAAGTGACCATGAGCTGAGGGCAAGTAGAACCTGACTGCAGAGACTCTGTCCGTGGTGCTGAAATGAGCTTTCTGTTATGGTAGCTGTAGTGACTCTGTCCGTGGTGCTGAAATGTATATTTACTGAAATGTATATTTACTTGCCCCCTATATATTTTAGGGGGCAAGTGACCATGAGCTGAGGGCAAGTAGAACCTGACTTGCACTTGCCCGATGGGCAAGTGCCTCCGAGACCTTAGTGTCAACCCCTGGGACGGATATAGCTTCCACCATGGAGCGGAGGCAGCTCTTTAAAAATGAAATAATTAAGAGTTGCATCCATTAATGTGTGCTGCTCATGGCATCCGACTGCTGGCTATGTACAGTATAACTGAATAAGCTGCTGGCTGCCTGAGGATTAACCTATATGATTCATTAACCACACACGAGTGTGAACACCCGCGCATATACAGCGGATTAATATTAGGTCTGACATTTCGAGATATATACCTGCAACTACAGATAAACTTTACACACAAGTGGGAGGTTTCGCTCTTGAAATAGCACTTTGAAGACAATGCATAGTGAGAGTAGTAGATGACGGATGATTTCTCGTAGCCAAACGAAAAGAAGTTAAGCCGGCAGGAGGGGATCGATGAAAAATAAAAGAGCATATATACGGTAGCTGTCTGGTCATATACTGTATATATGAGACGTGATGTTCCACATTCTTTAAATAATACAACTGTCTGAGTGAACCTGTGAAAAAAAGAAAATGTTTTACATTTCATGCTCTTGGTAGAGAGAGAGAGAGAGAGAGGGAGAGAGAGAGAGAGAGAGTTTTTTCTATATCCTGAAGAGTAATGCAGAGAGAAGGGAAAGAAGTCTCACAAGCTCACCGTACATCAACTACACTCCCATTCCTATGCATATCATGCATATTTCCAGGGCCAGATTAACTGGAAGGGCCCTGCTACAGCCTGCACAACATGCAGGAAGGGCAAAACCAATTTACGACTGATGCAGACATCCGTGGCTGATAGATGGATAACTGAGTCGTAGCTGAAAGTAAATGAATCAAGTATCATATCAGTCAGGAGTTAAGGTTAGGTTTAGGCATAGGTTTCACTCAGTTTATGTTTAGGTATAGAGACCGGTGTAGAACGGCCGCGACACCATCCGCGACCGATGAAATGGCTGGCAGTAAAACAAGCCGACTGTCGGGTCGTCAAATTTGCTGAGCGATAACCATCAGTTGCGCCCGTTACCCGTTATCAGTCGGGACTCATTTACCACAGCCGCGACCACAGCGTGCATACAAAATTTAAGACATTTTATGGCGGTTTTATGCCGTATATTGACCGATTCCCGGTCGCCTACGCTGCCCCAGAGTGACAGGCAGAAACAAACACATTTTTGCCCTACATAGTAAGCAAAAAATGGGTGATATACCCATCTGTCAGTGCCAGTGTGCTTTAGTGCTTTTACCTTTTCTTAATCAAGCAACCTGACACACTATGCTTGCAGAATGTTAACAAAGTAATGCTGGACGGTTGACATCACATTATTCCACCAGAATCACCTCTCCACCAACTGACCTCACACAGCCCAGCGGTCCACCCACCTTGAACAACAGACAATCAAGCACATTGTTGCTGCTTTACACACAATTGCACTTTTCAGCTGCATTCTCAGCAACAGTAAGGACCCCAGCTGGGCGTGTGCCCAAATAAGTGCCCATATGGTAGATCTGGCCCTGCATATTTCTGCTGCTAGATGAGATGTTGTAAAGGAGACTGTAATGCACACATAAAAGTTGTGGTATTTCATATTTTTATCGACTCATATGCTGATGATGGTTGCACTCCCACTCATGTTCTTATTTAGATGCAATATGTGGGTAGCGTGTTGCTGAGAATAATTTCACACTGTACTTTAAAGAACTGCAAGAACTTGTGATGTGACAATGTGTGTGTCAAGTTGGAAAGTCAAGTGGGAGTCGGTCAGTAATCCATAAAGAGGTGACACTATCAGAGCGCAGGCAGCAGTCAGTAAACCCACAGAACAGGATGGACAGGGCATGTGTTTAAAGTTCTTATAGGGGTTAGGTGTTGTGCACAAATCGTTTCCATTTCCGTCCACGCTGCGAAAAAAGTGAAAGCCTGGACTAATCATCACTCGCGTACACTCCCCCATATTAGGGGGAGTGTACGCGAGTGGGGCGTCGCTCTAAATCAGGGGTTTTCAACAGGTGGTCCGGGGATCACCAGTGGTCCCTGAGGGGATTCCAGGTGGTCCCCAGGTTAAAAGATGGAAAGTTGGTTAACCAGGTGTAACTCGTTGAGAGCTTAAAACATGAAACCAAATGGACCCATTTACGCTCTCAAGAGTTAAAATATTCAATATTCACCATCTGAAATTAGCCCCAAGTCTACACAACTAGAGAATGTAGAAGATTAATGCTCATTTGGATCGGTATGTTTGACCGTTCTGTTTTCTCCAAAATCCAGCAAGGGAATTGTGGACAAAAGCCAAAGAAATCTTTAGTTTTTGGGTGCTGTGGGGTTAAAAAAATGTCGTCAAATGGTGATCCGTAGCTCAAATTCTGAATAAATAGTGGGCCCTGGTATGAACAAGGTTTAAAACCACTAATCCAAATGATGTGACCTAGCACAGCACTGAGGAGGGGCAGGGGGTTAATTGACAGATTCGTGAGATCCAATCAGGGAAACCAACCATCTGCATTGGTCTCCCGCAGATTTTCAGCATGGTGAATGGTGCGTTTTGTATAGTGAATGTAATTAATGTGTTACATTCACCCATACACATTTCACACAAATCTATACCCTGATGTCAGAAACCATGCTAGGCATCAACCAGCACATTGCAAGCGATTTCGGGTTCAGTGCCCGAGGACACTCTTTTTTTTCGGTTTTTGTATCGCTCGCTCTGCTCACGCAAAAGTAGGCCATGGCCTACTTGTGCGCAATAGGCAAGACTGGAGATCGATCTAGTTGGTTAACTGCGATTAGACACTCATGTAAAAATAATTCTGACAGGTCCATTTTTGTGGCTTGGTTCTCCAAACCTGACGGCTAACAATTTACAATTATAGCCTTTTCAGCGGCTGCTCTTACGCAGAGAAAAAGACAAGAGTTAATGGCATGCACCATGTCAATAGGGACATTTCAAGTAGAGTGCAAAGAAAAACAATTTACAGACACAAAGTGGCAGTAATTACAGGATACAAACTAACATCACCTCGCACCGTCTCAACAACACTGAAATGGTATCTCTAGTGGCAGAAATGACTGTGTGCTCCTCATGTGCATGTGGGTGTATGTGGGGGCGGTTGCACGCGAGTGTGTGTTATGCGTAGGTGTGTGTGTGGGTGCTTTTGTACACAAACTGGCAGCATGACGGTAACTGGGAGTTTGGGTTTTGCTTTAATCGACATTGTGGTTGTGTGGAAACTCTTGCTTGAACTATGTGACTGTTCCTTCTTCACTGACAGTGATACCGGTAGTTTGCAACTCTCGTTCACCTCAGCTTCACCTCCAGAGAGTTCTTCCAACGCAGGTTGTTAATGCTTCGTCTTTCCACTCAGTTGTTGGGGGCGTTTCGATTCTGTAAGAGAGATCATTCGCAGGTCAGACGACTCGACATTTATAAGCTACCTGGCTTATATCCTGGCCAAGGAAAACGCATCCCGCAGCATGTTAAGCCCGGTTTGTACTTGAACAGTACTGTACAACGTATATTGGTAGTCGTACCAACATACAGAACAATGTTGTTTTGGCATGGAACACATTAGACATATAGTATGTTGCCAATAGCCTTGGGTACTTGAGCATGACAGGGCATGGGGGGGCGGGCGGGGGGGTGCAAGGTGGGGGTGTTATGCATACACTTTTCGGCTTGTTGCCTTTCCATGGACACCCGTTTGACGTGACAAATACATCCCTGCCAAAAGAAAACGGTACGTGACACAAGACAGACTCGCCGCTGCACGCAGTGAGGCATATACGCCAGCATGCCGCGGGACATCTCGTATGACGTGCCTGTCAAGTGTGTTTTGCTATATTCAATTTATATTACGAAAGCCCCCCCACACACACACAGTCTATTACACACGGCTGCCTCGCAAAGGTTACAGCATATTTCATGCAATAATAATGCGCGTCTGGAGACCGTTGCATGCCCTCCCAGCGCATGGGATGTGTTGCATCATTGACAACCTCCGTGTGTGTGTGTGTGTGTGTGTGTGTGTGTGTGTGTGTGTGTGTGTGTGTGTGTCATGTAAAGCCCCCTGCGGGCATGTTGTACAGGGCGTGATATGGAACAAGTACAATTGGAATCCATAGCGGCACTGCAAGGCCTGCTGGGAGTGGAAACATGAGATTTGCTATTTTATACACTACTTCACAAGACCTTGTTGGGACGGAATAATAACTATACTTTGGATGCATTGGAACATTGCCCAGTGAAATGAAAAATATGTTTTTCACACATTTTTGGAACACATCTGTGGTCATTATGTACTGTAGGCATATCTGACAATGCATGCCCAAAAATGGGGAAAAGTTTCATATTGTGCAATCTTAAAAGCTCCATAAAATGTGCTGTGTGATGACGCTGACTTGAAGTTGAGCCGTTTATATTCCCGTTTCTGAATCGTCCTCCAAACACAGTAGGCTGTGAATAGAGAACTACTACCTTTTTAACACAAAGACTGCCGGGCTTTAGGGCCGCGAACCAACCGTTCCATGCCGCGCCTCCTATAGTGTAAAACACCTGAACAGTGCAGCATATCTATAAACATATTGAGCTTGCCTATTGTATGTATTGTAAACAAACGCACACCATGCGCCTGCGCCCGCCTCCCATTGCTGCCTACCCGTCCTATCGCCCGAAGGGATGCGAGGCTTTGATTGGTTCAGAAGCTTGACAGCCAGCGTTTCAAGTGGGATTCAAGATAAAATGTCCACTGCAGCTTTAAAAGTACATCTGTCTCTGACTAAATGTGTAAATAGTCGAGCCTGATTGGCCAAATGTTGTCTATAGTTGACTGGTAGTCAACTGGTAGTCGAATCATGCAAATTCAATAAGAAAAGAAAATGTTATTCAATAAAAGAGGATCATTCCATTTTGGCTGTGGGTGGTGCTGATTTAACATGCTTGGTTTATATATCCTATTTTTGGGGTATTTTGGTTAACATCTCAGTCGAGATTGGTAGACAAATCCCTCGATTGGTAGACAAATCCCTCAATTGGTCTTAGAGTCGACTAATCGAGGTCAGGCCTAATGATAAGTAGCAAGTTTTGGTTTCAATAGCTTTCAACAGGACAATTCAAAGCAACTTACAAGTGTGAAATCAGAACAAGCAAATTGAACATGAGTTCCAGTCCATGAACAACACGAAAAATAACCATAGACTATATGTGGAGGTCAGGGAAAACAAAATAGCACCTGTAAGACACTTGGACACGAGACAAACAACAAACCTAGCATCTGTCTAAACTTGTGGTTCCAAAACTTTGTCATGTCAAGGAAGGCTTGAGTTGAAGTTCTAAAGCATCCGCATTTAAAATCACCAGGGAACCAGGAGCAAAACTTGCATCGTCATGTCGCTGCAGGCCTCCATTGACGTCTCTGTATCTGTCCTGCAGTGACCGCAACATAAGTCTGCAGGCCTGCATGCATGCCATGGGGAATAAGACAGCTGTGGAACGTTGAAACGTATTACGTAAGTAAGACTACTGACTGACTAACTGATTGGTTGACTGAATGACTGACTGTCTGACAGGATACAGGATCTCTGTTCTGACAGACTGGGATTCACCCACCAACTCAGGCCCACTGGCCGACTGACTGACTGACTGGCAGAGAAACCCGAGGGCTGAGGGGAGTGTTGTATCTTGCAGAACACACGACATGTATTATTAAAATGCGTGTGTGTGTGTGTGTGTGTGTGTGTGGGGGGGGGGGGGGTGATCTCGTGTGAATTGTCCGTGCGAATGCCATGATTTCTTTATGGGGGTCTACACACGCCATCTATAATTCATAATCAGACATTGTCTACGGGGAGGCCAGGATGAGAATTCTTCCCTCCAGCTACGGGCCCCCATTGTTACGTTGCCGCCGAGCAACCCGCCGGCTTTGATGCAACATTGATAGCGCCGCGGCGTGATTGACGCCGAAAAGGTTATCCATGTATTATTCAGGAAGCGTGGCCTCGGAGTTCACGCAACATGTAATTAGAGAAACTTTTTTTTTAAACGACGAGTGAAAGCGGATGCCGGAGGATGAAGCCATTCGGTTGCATCTGTATGCACACCGGCAGGGCATTGACAGGAATTGGGATCGAAATTGATGACTCCAAATTGATTGATTTGAATTCACACCGATCATTAATCACTGGTTTCATATACGTCTTATAGAGTCATGTTTGATTATGGCAGGAAATACATGATGAGATTGGATTAATTTGTCATGAATTTTTAATGTGACTATATTGAATAGATCTGCGCTAAATGCTGACCCCTTTGTAAGAGAGCGCTATATATGGGAAGGTGGCCAAACAATTTCCCTTTTGACAATCAACGCAGTGTGAAATGAAAAGCAATCTTCCAGGAAAGTATAATGCATTGGAAAGGATCTTATAGGCCCCAGAATAGTATAACAAATAACGTGAAAAAAAATATATATATATATTATATATATATATATATATATATATATATATACACACACATATATACACACACATATATATATATCAGGGGTCGACATTATAATTGGCCCGATGGCCCGAAACAGGTTTGAAAACACGTGCGGACCACCAGATGGCGCCCTATACTGGCCCGATTTCTAGTAAAAAACATCTCGGCCACTCGTTATTGGGAGGGCAGGCCCGGATATATTTGTATGCAACTAATGTCTGCTATATGCACCAAGCTCTCGATAGACTTTGACTCATTTGGTTTTCAGTAACACATATTTATTTATTTAAAATATATTTGTGTGGCTTTTCTGCTTTTATTGATAGGACCTGAAAAATAAAATAAAACAGGGAGAGAGTGTGGGAATGGTGTATAGTAGCCCAAGATTTGGACTCTCGTAACAGTTACTTTGAAGCAGAAACAGCCAAACTCTTTCAAGGAAATTCACATGGGAGATCTTGATCATGTCAGAATCGCAAACACCTCCCTACGAGAGTACAAATCTTGGGCTAGGTGTGCAGCAAAGGTTGTTGAGACTGAGACTCGAATCTGTGACATGCTGTCAGGCATGTGGTATGCTCCTGGACCCTATAGGCCAGTACGGTAGAAAATGAGCAGAGGGTTGATCTTCTGCTTCATTATTTTACGCATCTTCAGCCTGGTGAAGATCTCAGAGGAAAAATGACAGGCTAAAAAAGTTCCCTCAATCTGTGCTCAGAGAAATTGCCAAGAGGGTAAAATGTGTCTTCAACCAAATACACCCAATAAATTACAATGTAAAATAACCTGGAATGACAGTGTTAAATCTGCTGCCACCTGCACGCATTATTTTGAAAATATGTAAGCTGGCTCTAGACACAACTGCGGTTCAGAATGTTGATCTCTTATTCGGGGCTAAAAAAAGAAGGCTCTTCGAGGATGCCGATCGATAGCAATTACAGTTTCTCATCTGACGTTCGCTTCCATGATGCAGAAGGTTTCAAATTCACACACGGCAATTTAATCATGGCAGAAACACTGTCTGTCAGGGTCTGTCTGTTGCTTACAGTTGTACCTGATAGAGCGATCAAAGGCACGCACACGCACACGCATGCACACACACACGCACACACACACGACTCCAGACATGATCACTACCTGCTTGCCCTTCAAAAAGAGATTAAATACTCTCTTCTCGCTCTCTCTGTATCTCTTTGGTATATAATAGACTTCTCCATCCTCATAGTAGAAAATTGTCTATGGAAATGAATGCACCATCCTTGATACATGATTATTAGGGCAACAAATAGCGGGGCAGGGGAGAGACGGTATGAACATCATTCTGTAAAATGACAGCAGAGAGAGAGAGAGAGAGATGGTGGGAGAGGTGGGGGTGTGCGGGGAAGAAAGGAGCGAGAGATGATTATAGGACCGCACTGGCAAATGGATACGGCGGGAAAAAAACATCCCATAAACGCCTGAGAGAGATAGCGTAATGTGTAATATTTACCAAAATAATGGTTGGAAGAATGATAGATCCACTGAATTATTCAGCGAAAAGGACCGGGAGGAGAGACTGTTGCGGGAGCAAAGAGACAGAGAGAGAGAGAGAGGGGGAAGGGGTGAAGGAGAGAACACTATTTACCAAATAGTAAACGAGGAAAATGATGACTGCTGCCTGCAATTCTGTCATAACAGCGAGGAGAGGAGGAGAGTGTGGTGGTGGTGGTGGTGGTGGGAGGGCATAGTTTGACTTGAGGAGATGAGACAGTAATTGTGTCATCATGACAGGGTGAAAAAAAATTCTAACAAATAACCATAACCGCGATCATAGCACATACAATAAACGGTGTGTGTGTGTGTGTGTGTGTGTGTGTGTGTGTGTGTGTGTGTGTGTGTGTGTGTGTGTGTGTGTGTGTGTGTGTGTGTGTGTGTGTGTGCGCGAACGTGCGACGCGTCTGGCCACTGGTGTGCAAGGCCATATTATCTGCCCGACCCGTTTTATCAATTACGCTTTCTGCTGCCTCATCACAAGCCTCTGGAATGGTTTCTTTGTCCTCGCGTAGCGTGTGTGTGTGTGTGCGTGCGCGCGCGTGCGCGTGTGTATCACCTATTTTCTGGTGCTGTTTACCTTGAACAGAAGCAAGACACAAAAATTGCTTAGTCAGGAAAACTAATTCTCTCTAACTTGGGCTCCCTCTCTCTCTCTCATACACACACGCACGCACATAGGAGCACAAAACACATGCACTGCTCCCTCCTCTCCCCTTCTCTCTGTCTCACACACACACACACACACACACACACACACACACACACACACACACACACACACACACACACACACACACACACACACACACACACACACACACACACACACACACACACACACACACACACACACACACACACACACACACACTTTATTTTTCAACAGTTAAAGATTTACATAACGGTTAAAAGTGGTCAAACTCAAATATGCATTCCCTTCCAAAAATGGTTTTGAATATTTTGGGACAGGGACACCCAGGAAAATAAGCATTTTTGTTTTCTCAACACCAGATACCACACTTATATGGTCCCCCCGGCGATGGCCACGCTGATGTGTTTTTGAAGACACTTGGCATACCATCTATGGAGATGCCTATACATGTGTTTAGCTGTAAGTATGCAACATGATCCAGTATGAGAGTGACGGCACTAGCGATGACTCCCATTGTAATCATGGAATGGCAGCAAGTTGAGCTTGTAAGACATTAGATAGATATTACAATCCCTTGGATAATCAAAACTTGGCATTGAGTGTGGCAGAAGAGATGAATTTGAGCACAGCAGCCAATTGGGAGCAGCAGCACGGATCGCATCATCTTGAGACTCAGTTAGGGTCATGTTCAGCCTCACTTGGGTGCATTTGAACTCCTGTGAGGTTAGACACAGGCAGGTAAGATCAAAGTGAGTCACAACTCTCTCTTTCTATAGGCTCTGGGTTGATGGTACTAGACATGAGGCCCGCTGCGCGGGCCTCACGCCTAGAGTCCACGCCATTGTAGCGACAGGCGACTTGCATTCACCCCAAGTTAGAAAATGTTCATGTTTTGGACACTTTGCAACACTGCATCTTTCGTCATAGGCAATGTAATTTTGGACATACTAAGAGGAATTGTAATAGTTGTGACGAACATGAAATTCTTAGAAAAGATTATGATCAGGAACAGGCAGGTATACAATGCAGCAGTAAAGAGGATACATGGAATATGGAGGGGGACAGTGGTATTATGTGTAGGCAAAGTTCTGTGCAACATAAACCCTAACAAAGAATAAGACATAGTTGGAAGTGTTTGTATAGCAGTGGACTCAAGTGAAAACAGGAAACGCCAGTATACAGGTATAAGGCAGAGGGCAGTGTGTTTGTGCCTTTACAATGTGGTGATAGTTGCACATGCACCATATGACACAGTCACACACATCGATGGTGGCATAGTATGGGCCCGTAGTTGAGGGATACTTAAATCCGAGATAGTGATAGGAACCAAATGGGCCGTTGGGTCGGTAACTCAGTGTACAAATGGAACCAAATGGACCCGCTAGAGGTGTTGTACACAATCAGAGTTACAGTGGTTGCAGAATATAAATGGAGGGTCACAGAAAAAGAATTGGCATTTGTTTAAATCTTTATTTGCAGTTATTTTTTTTTAGAAAAAGGTGGTCCAGGTGTTATTTTGTGAAAATACTCCTTCATGGCTGTTTCCCCTACTCCAAAATAAGCTTATAATGGGGCCAATGGACGTTGTGCAAGTTCACCTATATACATCGCTCCAAAATGCAATTTTTTTTGGTATATATTGTGTCTCCACCATGTCAGTAGTGAGTTAACGCTCACACTCTGTCTCAAAAGCTGGGGGCGTGGCACATGGTTTATGGCTGAACCACTGCTGAAACAAAAGTGAAAGTGTGAGTGAAGGAGTATTTTCACAAAATAACACCTGGACCACTTCTTTAACAAAAATAACTGCAAATAAAGATAAAAAAGACGTTTGGGCCGGAATTCTCCTTTAAATGGGGTGTGTGTAGCCAAATTCATGTCAACAGGGGGTCCTTGCAATAAAAATTAACACTGCAAGAGCTTTAAAATGTTCTCTTATAGGGTCCATTGTAGGGGCCTGTGTAGCCTAATTGATGTTAAACTGGGGGTCCTTGCGATTAAAATGAAGACTGGGAGAGCTTTAAAATGCTCTCTTATAGGGTCCATTGGGGGTCCTTAGAATGTAAAAGTTTGTATGTTGTCGTGAAATGTAGCTACTATCCAACTAAACTTATATACAGTATTGTTATGATTAAGAAAGATATGCGCTTGGAAGATGGAATGTGTAGTATACATTAGTGTACATGACGACGCACACACAACACACACAGGCACACACGTGCGCGTGGATAATAATATGCATGCAATTAAAAAGAAACATTTTCGTTGTGCAGATCGACAGTGTAAATGTTAATATACGCGGGCAACGCGTACGTGCATGCATGTGCAACATGTTGCATGTGAAGCAATATGGAAAGAATCGTGACTTGTGAGGTTTTTGTGTTTTGGCAAGCAATTTCCAACGGCGTGTTGGATTCTGTGTCTGTAGCGACTGAGACGCTAACACGCTGAGAGAGACGCTGTGGGGTTTTGGGTGTGTGTGGTGTTATGATTCGTGAAGTGTTGCTGGTTGTAGGACAGGCAGCCGTGTCCATAGCGTTGCGTTAGTCGTATATATCCAACAGTAAGAGCAGCGGCCGTAAGATGCATTCGCTTGGTTTTAGCGGCTCCCAGAAAGAGTAAGTAACGTCCGTCTTCTGCATGGCGTGTTGTTGAGAGAAATGCCGAGGAGCTTCATCGCATCGAGCAGCACTACGTAAGAGTTATATGGACTGGGCTAGCTAGCAAAGGCAGAAGGGGGTTGGGTCAGCGCAGAGGCACAGTGTGCAGTGTTGCCAACTTGGTGCATTTGTCGATCCCCCCCTCCCAGCGCCAAAATTAGAGTGAACTCCTGGCAGAAAATCTGGTGCTTTTTTGCTTGTGAGTTGGGTCAAAATTCGTTGACAGGCGAGAGAGAAAACCCTTGTTTTTCACCATTTTTACTGCTATGATAGAGTCCACCTTCCTTCCTAGAAAGGACCATTGTTAACCAAATGGACCCTTTAAGGTCTGTTGGTTTCATTTTACGCTCTCAAGAGTTAAATCAGATTTAAGCATCTGAATGACCTAATTTTCCAGAATGTACACATTCAGAAAATGTAGAAGAATTGCTATTTTGACGAACATTTTGTCAGTTATTTCTCCTAAATTAGGCTGAGAGACTAATGTCATGAAGGGGTGGTCCTCCGTGGCAAAAATGCAGAATAAACAGTGGGCCCTGGTATGAAAATGGTTGGCCCTGGTATGAAAATGGTTTAAAACCCAATGCTCTAGCGCATTGTAGTGCATTTTGGATTTTGTCAGTTGGCAACACTGATTTTGACGTCACAGTAGCTTAGCAAGGCAGCCACAGAGGCAATTCGGTAGTCCGGGTGGTTGACACTGCACCAAAATTATTTTCATATAAATGGACAGTGTACAGTAAATATGGCAGTTGCATGGATGAAATATAGCCTATGCTGTGAAGACAACAGTGCTGGAGGTGTTGTGCATGGTTAGATCCATGCAAACATTGTAGTTTTTTTAGGAGAAGCTCCACAAAGGCGAACGGATAAACGGGCAGGGCCGCTCTCGCATTGTAGTAGCAAGATACTGAACTCCTCTGTGAGGCTAGAGACAGGCAGTTCCAGGGCACTGTGTCCATATAAGCCGATGTTGCTGATGCAGCGCGGGAGGCAAGCCACCTCTGGGGTACTAATGCTCGACGAGCTGTGGGTTAAATCCTGCCATTGAGCTTCACTCTCCTGATTTGACCCTTCTCTAAGATAAGGATCAATGTGAGGTCCCGGCCTCACTGTCTTCAAGCACTTCCTCCGCCCTAGATGAATTTTTAGTCCTCTGATGGATGTTACCTTGGACCAGCCACAGCTACATACTTGGAACTCCTGTCCTTCAGCTGATGATGCTTGCGGTGCGCTGAGTATCTGGTTCGTCGTCATGTTCATTCCAGGGTCAGTTACCAGGTTGTAATCTTTTGCCCCCGCTCTCATAGACTCTAGCAGTGTTTTCCTCTTTTTGTAGCAATGAGGGGTGGCCTTTATGCACATAGCAAGCGACAGAGCCTGCCATCATGGATAGCTAGTCCATGACAGCCCCGTTGGAGTCTTTCCTTCCTGTCAGCAGTCTTTCCAAGCCGTCACATGGTCTTTCCCTCGTTGCCAGCTGCACTTTCACAGCAGTCACTGGATTTTTCCAGGTTATTAGTTAAGATTGTAAGACATTGTAGATATTGCAATCCCTTGGATAATCAGAACTTGACATTGAGTGTGGCAGAAGAGATGAAGTTGAGTGTGGATGATGAGACATGTTGCATTTTAGTGTGTTGCTGGGCTGGTTAGATCTTGGAACACCAGAGCAGAGCAAAGCAACCGTGTGGCTATGAACAGATCATAATCGGTTCTCACTTGCCTGGTGTCCCCTAGTTGAGCTTGTAGGACTAGATATTACAATCACTTGGAAAATCAGAACTTGGCATTGAGTGTGTGTGTGTGTGTGTGTGTGTGTGTGTGTGTGTGTGTGTGTGTGTGTGTGTGTGGGGGGGGGGGGGGGGGGGGGGGGGGGGGGGGGGGCTGTTTGGACTGTGACACTGCCGTTGCACATCTGTCTGCCTCCCCTTGTTGCGCTGCTGAGTGGCAACATGTTCAGGGTCATGTTCAGCCTCACTTTTGAAATCCTCTGTGAGACTAGAGACGGGCAGGCAAGATCAAAGTTAGTCATAAGTCTCTTTCTATAGGCTCTGGGTTGATGGTATACAACTGGATATCCATAAACCATAATTATACCTGGACATAATTATAGCTGGACAACTGTCCTCTCTGACCAACTTGATGCCACTGGTAGAAAGTAACAAATTACAGTAGTCATCTGAACCTTTGAGGAAATTTTGAGACTTTTACTCTGCATTAGGTCCACTACATTTCGGATCCAAATATTGTACATCAAACTACTTATGTTGTATATTTTAATACTTTAGTTACTACTTACTTTGAAGATGTTGATTATTATTATTATTATAATTACAAGTTTCTACTTCATTTTGAGTTCATTTTAACTCAAATCTGTTTGTTTAATTCTGGACTTGCGAGTACTTTTTCCACCACTGCCTATGAGGAAGGACAAGTCACATAAAACAAGGCAAATCCAACAGTCGTTTGCTTTTTATAGGTTAATTTGCCAGGCAGACCCCTGGTGGCTGTTTACTTAGTGGATCTTGGGGAATTTAGTGAAAAAAAGCAGTTCATAAACAAATCCTTGCCGTCACCGAGTAGAACCCACAGTATACTATAATTATGTCTGTTTTTTCCCCTCTGTCTGTCTCTCTGATTACCACAATAACAACCTCAAGATGGAAGCACTATGCAAATAAGCCTTAGCTCTGCGTGCGTTTGAATATCCGTGCGAGGGAGAGATAATCAGATGCCAACTCGGCTGTGAAAGTGATTGCAGCCGAGTGTAAGAGAGACAACAATCACAATAAGCAGAGGACATCTTTAACACACACACACACACACACACACACACACACACACACACACACACACACACACACACAGTAAGAGAGACATCAAAATAAGCCGAGGAGGACATCTTCCCGGACTGATACCAAATTTGGATCTGAAAGGCTGGAATCTAAGACGCTCAAATGTTTCAATTTAAAAATACAAAAAAATAAAAAATAACTTGGAAAGAAGAAGTGCCATATCTTTTTTGCAGTCGGCATGGCACTATCTCCAGTGTAGTGAATGCCAACTTCACGTCACATCAATTGATGTTAAAATCTCAATAGTAAATGAAGTGTAGCAATTTTCAGGATAGCCGACAGGTGAAGATGGGAGTAGTACAAACAAAACACTGTAAATATGCATGAAATGGCTCCCTAGACCTAAATACCGCTCACATGTCATACACTATGTACTGTAGCAGGCGACTATTTAAAGATGGAATGCATGTTGAAGTACGTTGTCCCAAGCATTTCAATGCATGCAAGACTATGGACCATAGGGTTAAGACCGCTTCGGTGTCAACTCTTGCGACCATTTGGACCCAAGGAGCTGCAAAGTGACCCTTTGATCTGAAAAGGGCTTATGAGGTGACAGAGGTACTTTGTTAGATGTCTTGGTGTTAGGGGTGTAATTATCCATTTTAACAGCGATCCAATAGTATCACGATACATGGTTGACGATACGACACATGGAGAATATTAGGTAATTGTGGCGATACGATCCGAAAAAACAAACACTTTTCTTTATAAAAAAAAAACTGCCAAATTTGATGTAGTATTAATGCAGTCGATATTCAGCAAAGAACACGATTTGGTACACATTATTTGCATTACAAAACGATCCGATAAATAGTTAATATTGATATTTTCATTTTGATATACTTTGATTCTTGAAATTAAAAATCGTTTTTTCGATGCTGTTACTATACCGTTACACCCGTACTACTTGACAGTCAAACGTGCCAATGAAAAAAAAACAAAAAAAAACAATATAGTCACATCACATTATCAGCCCCTCCCCTGACTCCTCCCCCTTTATCATGCAAATACAGCTGAGGGTGTGCCTTCAGTTCAGGTGGATCTCCACCCATCACCACCCATCAGGCAAACTAGGTATACTGTACTGAACTGGTGGAGGTGCCCACATAAAAATACCTTTTAACAAAATACTGTATACCTTTTTGAGGATCCTTCCTCCTTACATAATAAAATGTATTGCTGTTCTGTATTGCTGGTGCACAGCAAATTATCCATTTCAATTATCTTGATTGATGATGCGAACATAAATAACTCTTTTCTTCTTTATCGGGCATTGTGAGAGACATTAAAGAGGTTACACATTGAGAGTTGCAAAATACACAGGTTTTGCATTTGGAATCAGTCTCAGCTGGACTGTATGCTGGCTTTTACTCTACATCCTTGAGCTGAGTAGTACACCAATAATGTGTGCAAACAGACGCGCACAATCAGGAAAGTGAGTGCAGGTGACACTTGTAAATAGTTTTTGCCACCTGGATTTTCTTCATCTCAGAATCGACAACCCTCCTCTCATCATCGCTCTTGCATTGTCAGTGCAAGCACTTCTCCTCTGCACAAGCTAATGCACATCTTCTCCCCATCCAACTTGAAAAGAGTTGAACCGAATGCTGCCGTGTTGACACATTTTACAACCAGGTGGATTTGAGTGAGGGGATCTCACAAGGTGTGGGTGATTGTAGGGCCCACTCTTTCAACAAGCGATGATCAGTGTGCCTCGATAGGTGAAGAATCTCTGTGATATGGTTAGTTCTCTATCGTGTTCGAGACTGGCTCTCCACTACATATTATTCAATATGTATGGGAACTGACCCCACGGGGCAGTGTACGTGGATATCTCTTTAAGACACATCATCCATGGTGGCCCTGCCCCACGCCAATCAGCGGGCTACTTAAGCCCTGCGTGGGCACGGCCACTTCGATCCTTCGATTTCCACGAAGCAGACGTGTATCTCAGCATTTGTGCAAGACATTGTATTTTCGGCGGCGCAGAGCAACGGTCCACTTACCAGTTAGTGGGTGAGAGAGAGCTGGTCATCGACCCCTCTCTGGACGCTGCGTCGCTCCGTTCCATTGTTAAAAGGGAAAAATATAGGCAACAACAAGTTGGGTGCCGATCCTGCTTAGCGGGGGAAGCCCCAGTCTTGTCCCGTCCGTCCGTTCCTGGTGAAACCCGACCGCGTTGGGGGAAACCTTGTGACGGCGTTCGGCGTGGCCATAGGGTTCAACTGCGACACCAACCACGTTGGCAGAGCAGTAGCTCCCGGGCTGCACAAGCATGGTGTAAAACCGTGAGAGAAGCTGACCACGTCGGTGGAACTCTCGGTGATCACTATTGCTACGTTGCTAACAACACCGCTGCTGCGGTGAGAACAGTAAACAAACGGCCACGACTTCCGCGTTGACGTCATCACGTCGGCGTGGGGGAGGGGCTCTGGGCCGCGCTGTGCTGTGGTTGCCAGGTCCTGTGTTGCAAAGCACTGTCGTCCACACTTCTAGTCAAGCTGTTTTGGGAGAAGTGTTTTGCATACATTATTGCAGATAGGTTATAGATCGTGTTACCTTACACGGCTGTATCTAATGCTTGGATAGATCTTGTGTTTATAAAATACACCTCTCTGTGTATATTTATATAATACAGGTATTTATCTGGACAAAGGGATAAAACAAACATGGCCAGTCAAGCCCCCACTTGTACGGCTTGTGGAGTGCGAATGCCCAGGGAGGATGGCCATGAGCACTGCTTGTTGTGTTTGGGCCCAGAGCATGCGCGCATGGCTGTTCTGGACCCGGCAGCATGCATGAATTGTTTTATCTTGTCGGGGAGAGTGAGGGTGGCCAGAGCTCGGTCTTTCTCTCTGGCACCGGCAAATACTGGCGAGCAGCAGCAAGCCAAGCGGCTGAAGACTGCTGCTGCAGGTAATCAGCTGCTGGGGCGCCCCCTTGCTGCCGCAAGGGCAGCCTCAACAGCTGTACAGCAGACTGTGGCCGCAACCATGCCCCCAGCTCTGCAGCGCCTTCAAGTCCTGCGTACTCCAGTGCGCCCAGCAGCCACAACAGTGGCTACAGCACCTCCAACGAACCCTCCTACTGCTACTGCTGCGGCGGGTGAGCATGGGGGGGATGATCGGCACCTGGACTATGGTTCAGGGGAGGAGGAGGTGGATGTTCTCGGGGATGACCCTGAGGAGGGTGAGGAGGAGTATGAGGACCTGCCCCCGAGGGAGGGGCGGAGGAGGCTCGGGCAGAGGAGGTGCAGGAGCAAGAGCAGTGCACCTCCCCTGTTCATGAGCTTTTGGCCCGGGCAGCCCAGGCGTTAGGCATTGAGCTGCCCTCAGGGGCAAGGAAGATGTCACGGTTTGATGATGATCCGGTGGATCAGCCAAGCTCCCGTTTAGTGCCGTTGCTTCCGGATGTGGAAGATTTAATTCTCAGACAGTTTCGGAAACCAGCAGAGGCCCATCGCTGGTCAGGTCTGGTCAGGCGACTGGGGAATGTGGACGGCCGGGAGAGGATTGGCTGTGGCCCACCGCCATCTGTGGATCAGCCCTTCGGGGCTTTGATCGCCCCAACCTCCTCGGTTCTGGGTACGCCAGCCTGCTCCACTAAGAACACTAAGGCCATGGATTCCATGCTGGCCAAAGTGCATGGAGCCTTGGCGGTTCAGGGCCAGTTGGTTAATACAGCGTCTATATTAGCCCTGTACCTGCGTGGTCTGACCAAGCAGGCAGACAGTACAGAATCCAGCCTTGCGGCTGAGTTGCAGCAGGTGTCCTCGCTTGTGGCCAAGTTGATGAAGGAACAGGCGGTGGCATCGGGGAAGGCGCTTGCCTCACTCTGTGTGGCAAGGCGCCACCTCTGGCTGTCCCAGTCCAGACTGGAGGCAGCTGACAGGAAATGTTTAACAGAGCTTCCTGTCGTGCCGTCAGCCATGTTTGGGCCGGGCGCTGCGACTTTGCTCCAGCAGGCCCAGGAGGCCCGCAGGTGTGCTAGGGAGATGTCAGGCGTTATCCAGAGGGGTCATGATCAGCGTGGCTCCGCATCACCCCGACAGGCTCCCCGGCCAAATTTTGATGCTCCGTACGATCTCAGGGTCCAGTTGGACACTGCTTGGCGCGGGAGGTCTGGCCGAGGCCAACGTTCCGGTCGGGGGCGGGGCAAAGGGCCCCGTGCGCCCCCATCTCGGTCCTGACGGTGTCGGGGGCCTAGCCCCCTCTTGTCGTCCTCTGGCGCAGGCTTTGTGCTGGAGGATGGTTGGGGCGGACCCCTGGGTGATTTCCACCATGACCCAGGGATATTGGCTGCAGTTCCAACGTTTGCCCCCGCGGTCGCGGTTTGTCACCTTCACAGTGATGGCGGGCGCACAACACAGAGTGGTTTTGGCTACAGGGATCGCCACTCTCTTGGGGGAAGGGACCCTGTCTCTTACCCCGATGAGGCAGACCACCATCAGGGAGTGCTTGTCTCAATTTCGGCTGGGGGCCAGGGTGACCTGGAGGCTGTGTCTCCGCTTGTTGGGACTTATGGCGGCCACGGTACACATCGTGCCCCTGGCACTCTTGGATATGCGGCCGGTGCAGCGTTGCCTCCTTCGACTGGGCCTTTGCCCTCAGGGGGACATGCAGGCCATAGTGTTGGTGACGCGCAGGCTGCGAGCGGCCCTCCTTCTCGGAAGACAGCATTTTTGCTGGCAATGGTGTCCGCGATGAGGATATGGGAGCTGCATGCACTCTCTGTACACCAGGAGTGCTGCCGCTTCCTGCCTGACAATGCTGGGGTTGTGCTGCGACCAAACCCTGCTTTCCGCCCTAAGGTCTGGTCTGAGTCCCTGGCCGGTCAGGCCGTTGAGTTGCGCTCTTTTGACCCTCCGCAGGGAGAAGGAAGGGGGTCGACTGGGCAATCTCTTTTGTGCCCTGTCAGGACCCTGAGGGTGTATAATCGGCAGATTCAGGGCCTCAGGACGACGGACCGGCTGTTTGTCTGTTATAGGCAGGACTGCCTTGGGGAGCCCGTCTCGAAGTCTCGGCTCTCTCACTGGGTGGTGGAGACCATTCAGGAGGCGTGCGTGCAGGCGGGCGAGCCGGCTCCGTCGGGGGTGCGGGCACACTCGACTCGGGGCCTTGCTGCCTCGTGGGCTTTGTGGCGAGGCGCACCCTTGTCGGAGGTCTGTGCGGCCGCCTCGTGGTCGACTCCATCGACTTTCACACTCCATTAACGTGGCAGCCGGCGTCCCGTTTGCGGAGCGCGTGCTGGGCTCCAGGCGGTAGCTCTCGCTCCTTTGTCCCTGCATCTTGTTGGCTGGCCTCGCGTCTTGCGGGGCCAGCTGGGCCTAGGCTGCGTCTGGCGCCTAGGCCACGGGTTTTTTGACCAGCCTTAGCGCCTTGCGAGGCTGGCTGGCCTGGGTTGCGTCTTGCACCCAGGCCACGCATTTATTGACTGGCCTCAGCGTCTTGCGGGGCCGGCTGGGCCTAGGCTGCGTCTTGCGCCTAGGCCACGAGTTTTCTTGACCAGCCTTAGCGCCTTGCGAGGCTGGCTGGGCCTGGGTTGCGTCTTGCGCCCAGGCCACGCATTTATTGACTGGCCTCTGCGTCTTGCGGGGCCAGCTGGGCCTAGGCTGCGTCTTGCGCCTAGGCCACGAGTTTTCTTGACCAGCCTTAGCGCCTTGCGGGGCTGGCTGGGCCTGGGTTGCCTCTGGTGCCCAGGCCACGAGTTTTTTGACTGGCCCTAGCGCCTTGCGGGGCCAGCTGGGCCCGGGTTGCGCCTGGCGCCTGGGCCACGGGCTTGTCTCTGACCATTCCGGTTGGGGTGTTGGCTCTGCGGCATTCTGATTGCACTGCTTCGGGCTGCCGCGGGGGCAGCGTGTCTGCTTGTTTCTCGCGGTGTGTCTTAAAGTGTTCCCATACATATTGAATAATATGTAGTGGAGAGCCAGTCTCGAACACGATAGAGAACGGAGGGTTACATGGTAACCCAGGTTCTCTGAGTGGAGAGACTGGCTCTCCACATAAGAGCCGCTCCGAAACTCGTGTCAATCGAGTAGTTAATCGAAGTGGCCGTGCCCACGCAGGGCTTAAGTAGCCCGCTGATTGGCGTGGGGCAGGGCCACCATGGATGATGTGTCTTAAAGAGATATCCACGTACACTGCCCCGTGGGGTCAGTTCCCATACATATTGAATAATATGTAGTGGAGAGCCAGTCTCTCCACTCAGAGAACCTGGGTTACCATGTAACCCTCCGGTTTTACGGCAACATAGGGCCAAGATTGCAAATTATCCTCTGTTTTGTTACTTCATGAATAACACAGAATTATGTATTCACTTGTTGAGGGTCTAGCTGCAAGTACCGTCTGTACCTTGGCTCTCATTTAAAGGTACACTAGTTAACCTTTTAATTAAAACAAATCTTAAATTTGACATCCATTATGACTGACATATTTCTCACATAAGCCATTCCCTGAATTTCAGCTCTCACGAAGCTTGTTCTATATATGTTTTCTATCGAAAAGTAATGGGAGTACTGTTTCCTGGGGAAATGACGTCACGCACATCAGAGTGGTCCTTGATTACAGTACAAGGGCCAATCATAATGTGACTTAAACGAGCAAGGGATCCTGGGAAATGTAGGAATCGTTCTAAAACCTGCAGTACCAGCAGTGACCAACAGTAAAGTTACCTAGTACGCCTTTAACACTGACTAATCACTAGAGAACACCGTTTCATTTTGTAACAAAGAATGTCATTTTTATATGGCTGTGAACACAGCCACAATCCCACAGCTGGGAAGAACATTTTCGCATCATTTTTTCACAATTGGCAGATGGGCGGCAAGCATACCAATATGTAAGGAACACATGTGTTCTTTGCAGTACAAAATGCAGGGTTATTTTGCTCCGCTATGTAAGGCACAAACAACTTACTGTGTGTGTGAAGACAGCACATCTCTGTCAATAGTCAGTAGTATGTAACAGGTCCTTATTATATCAACTGGAGATAGCAGACTATGTTGTATCAGCCTGTTACAGTATGACAAGACAGGATGGTGTCCTTCAGTTTGCATCAGATGCCGTCTGAATAATGGTGCAAATTATTTTGCATATATTTTTCCTGCATACAGGTACAAGGATAAGAAGAAGCTTTCAGCAAACTTACTTACTCAGCATAACACAATGGATATAATAATGCATATAAAAATGTGCAACAAGGCATAATAGGTTATAATTTGGTTGCCAAGGCAGGCGGTTGACAATGGAAAACACAGATTTGAGTGTTACGGGAGTGATCTTACACTGACGAAAATTGTTCTCGGTCTTGTTTTTTTTTTTTTTCTTTGTGCATCATCAATAGCTTGATTGGTTGTTATCAGATCAGTTGCTAAGCCACTGAAACTCTATTAGCTGCCACGAATGCGTCCTCATTTCCATAATAACAGCCAGGCTCGGGCTGCTCCACTGACTTTTTTTTTGCTTTCAATTGTCCCGCTTCTGAATAGCTCTCTCCGTGGATCTAATAGTGTGGTAGGCATTGACACTAATAAGACATTCCATATCAGCGTAAACAGAATGTGACCATAATTAGCAACGATAGAGGCATTTCTTTGTAAGCATACACGTCTTAGAGATTCAGCGTGGTTTCTTCTGACCCTTCTGATTTTTTTTTTAACAAGAGGCCTGTTGTCTTCCCCTTGATACCAAAATCAGACACAAGACTTTACACAATGAACCAAAAGCTGGAGGGATCCAAAAAAATGAAAAGGTCCGTTTGATAGTGTTTCTCTTGGTAGTTTTGTTAATACAACGTGCCAAACTTACACTCTTTTTACTGCCAACCCCAGAGCCAGGCATATTCTCCATAGTTGTGTGAACAAATCATGGCATAATTATGCAACGCTCCACTTTTTCGCTGTCCGGTTTGTCATTGGAGTGTGCTCTCTGATAATCAGGGTCTAATTGTATTCGTGTTCTCTCATTTTCTTTTATTATTTATTTTTTTAATATCCACCAGGGATAAATAGGCTAATACGATAAAACATCCCATGTGTGGTTTGGTCTGTCCACAGCAAAACGTACTTATTGCTATTACAAACTGCTTACTCACACACACAACGCGAGTTTGAAACTATGATCATTGACCAATGACGAAAAGTTCCCATATCTATTAACAACACACAACAAACAACAATTTGCAAACACAGCTGCAAGATTTGTGAAATGTTGTGAAAAACATTGGCCAATGGAATACAGCCTCTCTAATGCCTAGGGTCCGTACTATCTAATGGTAAATGGTGCAGGATGGGCAAAATCCACTTGCGACCGACGACTAAGGCACAACCAGGTGACAAATCCACTAGCGATGCCGTCTCTCAAATGATGCATTTATAATGGCATTTGTTCTTTTTTTTTTTAAATCCAAAGCACTTTACATAGATTGTGCATTTCATTCACCCGAGATAG
Source organism: Benthosema pterotum (assembly GCA_039105355.1). Classification (NCBI taxonomy): domain Eukaryota; kingdom Metazoa; phylum Chordata; class Actinopteri; order Myctophiformes; family Myctophidae; genus Benthosema; species Benthosema pterotum. The sequence continues at coordinate 25,365,067 of CM076970.1, read as the reverse complement.
CCATCCAACCTAGGCTCGAACCAGGAACCCAGCAGTTCCCATACCAGCCTTTCTATCCGCCAATATACTCCTTATCCACAGTCACATAGACAGGGGAGATTATAAAGCATGAAAAAATAGGAGAACCAATATTATTTAAATTTAGGGCAATGGCGGCAACAAATTTCCTTTGCAAAAGACTTGTCGACACAGGTGTGACCCCTCCTCAACTCGACACTCTAAAATTTGCATTTTGAGCATTGAGCATTTTGAACTTTCGGATAAAATGATTTTTTTTTTTCAACTATATTGATTGCAATTGATTGATGCAATAAAACACCTTGAAAAGACCAATGAATGACGCATGTGTAAACACAACCATGTTTCAGAATATCCGTGCTGCCTGTTCAGAACATCTGCAAAGAATTCGCAATGTTGCAACTTAATAATTTGTCACGGCCGTCTAAGAGTACACACACACACACACACACTACAGTACACACTGTGTGTCAGCGTCAGTCACTGTTTGATCTGGTGCTGGAGGTTTACATCAGCACAGCTGGCATCTCTTCTGAAGATCAGCAGCATCTTTTCCAGGCAGTCTTCGCCTCGGCTTTTCCCATGCACTTAGTCCAACTTCACATGAACTCCAGAACTTGGTGAAAAGCTTGTATTTTCCATATCGGTAGTAGTCGTCGGGTTTCTTCCTGAGATCAGAGAGCACCTATGTGATTTCTCCTTTTTTTAATACCAGCAATGTCTGCAAAGATGCTTTTTAGCATCCCTGACGATCTCTTCTTGCTTTTGAACAAAGTCATCAGCTCTTGCATCACCCACATAACGTGATGGGAGATTGGATTTCAATCGGTTTCTCTGCATTATTCAAAAAATCATCAACTCCCGGATTCCTGTGGAGCTTGCAGTCAATACGTCCTTAATCACAGAGCATCAGGGCTTTTATTATTTTTCGTTTAATTTCATTTCTATGTCAGCCATCCGAGGTCTGGTCGACGAGAAGTCTACAATTGTGATTATCTAGCTTTCATCAGGGGATCAGGCGCTCTCCATTACTGTGGTGCATGTGCATGCGCACTCACACACGACCACGAAATGCAATTTTGCAGCAGTCACGTCTACGGTACTTAATGTTCCTGCATCCCAGGTCAGCATGGAGGTTATTCATAATGGTGCCATTTCATTAATTGATTTCGTTTGTTGTTGTGTGTTAACACTAATAGTCCATTTGCCAGAATGTGAACCCAGCAGGCATGTTGAGTACACAGAGCTTTTATGTTAGAAATGTTGAGTAGGGGTCTCCGGCATGTAGAAACTGCCAGATCCTAACTTGCATATGTTGAGCATTTTTGGGGCAATTCTTGGCATAATACGTGACCATACAATTAACAACCTATAGAAGGCAAAAAGGTCGAAATGTCATCATGCCTTGTGTACTATGTGATGTGTCTTTATGTATTATGCGACGTGTCTAACTAGGGGGTTTTCATGACGCTGAATCCACACCAAACATTAGCTTTGCTAAAAACAGTTGTTGGATTAAAAATGGCAATACCAGTGAATAAGTTGTGCTCAGTGCATAGTATGCCAATTATGAAAATTGCTATTGAGCATGTAGCAATTTCTACATGCTGGAGACCCCCTACTCAACATAAAACCCTGGTGTGCTCAACATGTCTGGGTTCCCAATGGGGCTTTATGGGCAAGTAAAACAAACAAAACAAAACTATAATGTAATGGAAACTGTAAAAAGCGAATGATAAATCCAATGCACCAATGTAAATATCAATGTACTGCGTGCAAATAACTACATCAATATTCCATTTTCTTTTATTCCTTTCACGCACACGCACACACACACACACACACACACACACACAGTTTCTGTGAACTGTGTGTGTGTCTTGGTGTGTGTGTCTTGGTGTGTGTGTGTGTGTGTGTGTGTGTGTGTGTGTGTGTGTGTGTGTGTGTGTGTGTGTGTGTGTCGGTATGTGTGCGTGCGCACGTGCGGTTGCGTGTGTCTGTGTGTGTCGGTATGTGTGCGCACGCGCGTGCGCTTGTGTGTCTGTGTATGTGTGCACAGGTGAGAGTGTGCGCATGTGTGTGTGTGTGTGTGTGTACACGATCATTCGGAACTCCCAGAGGACTAGTATGATGTCACAGGTCACCCCCCCACCTCCCAGCCCTCCGCTGTACTCTCGCTCGCCCTCGTTAAAAGCTACTTTAGAGGTCTTCAATTAATAGGAGATAACGAGCAGAGGTCAATTAAGAGGCTAGATAACGAGGAAAAGGTGTGACGGGGGGATGGGGGTGCCCGGGGGGCTGCTTTCACACACTAACAAGGCGCTTTTAATCACACATTGCGAGCCGTTCTTCTCTCATACCCACGCACACGGTACGTGCACATGTCATAGACACTAGAGTGAAATATAGTTTGGTTACATTTGCACGCACACACACACACACACACACGCACACACACACACACACACACACACACACACACACACACACACACACGCACGCACACACACACACACACACACACGCGCGCGCGCGCAGGAGGCATCGTTGACATAAGTCCTTGATGCGCGTTAAAGATTCAGTACTCGTGTCATTGTGTGTACGTGCATTGCATATTATGTTTTTAATCGCATCATGCCAACACAAATTAAACAAGGGATGTAACCACACGCATGCACAGGCGCACACGCATGCACGCACGCACGCACGTGTACATGCTGGGAGTCCGCCCTGTACCCCTTCCTTTTATTCACTGTTATCATCCATTGCTCCAGTAGAATTCTGTTAACTATTTATTGCGACTGCAAGGTCACTAGTATGAACACCCAGAGGAAGCTCATCAAGCTGTTAACACTACGCTATAACGTCTACCTGTGGAGCTGTCACCTACCGTTGCTGCTACTGTGTTGTTTAACGTGCCATCACTTTAACATGCTGTCACTTTGCATAATCCTATGTGCCCATTTTTTGTTGAATAACAATGTAAATGAAAGAGTCGCCAACTTTTGAAAGTTAAATGACACAAACGCTTTGGTTGAATGACAAAAAACAGTGTCACCCACTTTTGTTAAATGACTGCGGTCAGTCCGCTGCCTCCCCAGGTTGGCGGAGGGTGTAGAGCCCAGGATCACATTGGGAATTGACACACTGGGTGATAAAAACAGGTTATAAAATCATGGGTATGTTTTTTTTTTTTTTTTTAATTAACATACGGTATGTCTTTTGATTGGGTGTTAATTGTTTTAATAGTCCACGTTGGTTCATTAGCTTCGGCTTGTTGCCATAGGTTTGGGCAATCTTCCACTTGTGGATGACATCATTATAAAACAACAAGTATTAAGTACGGCTGTGTGGAGAAAGAAGAAACTACTCAATTCACACACTAACACGGCAGATAAACTGACATCTATTGTTGTGTATTCATACCTACTGTTGAAACACGGCAAGATAATATAACAGTGTCAGGGTAGCGACAGAGCAGAGCCTCAGGCGAGGGGAAACCTGACTGCTTTCATGTATATCCAAATGGTCAGAAATTGCGTTTTGTTGAGTGGAGCAATGAGTCTGGTTGTTGTCCAACGTCAATTTCCCTGGTGGTGATATAACCTGGCTCCCATCGTCCTCAACTGTACAGGCACACAAACCACAACACACAACCATTGAAATTCTACCCTTCTGTCACTTCCAGTTCTGTTGAAACCATTGTCTTGGCGTAATAAATGGAAGGAGATGGCAGGAGAAAGCCCTGCAAGCCACCAACCTGCACATCGGGAACAATTAGGGGTTTAGCCGTTGCAGTCTGTGCTTTTTTAGCATCCCTTTAGGATCTCTGCTTTCAACACAGTCACCAGACCTCATCGGCACCTGCAGGCCGCTCGCCATTGTGTGAATTTGGTGTATTTTCCTTTCAATATTCACGGTTTCCAACACATTGCCATGAAACCAGGCTTAACATTTCATAAGCACTTTACTAATGCAAGAAGGCGAACGCTTTCGCTCCGTGGCATCGGGTTCATAGGAACGACGGTGATGGAATGTATGGGATTTGAGTCGCGCCGTGTGTGCGTCTGTGTGTGTGTGTGTGTGTGTGTGTGTGTGTGTGTGTGTGTGTGTGTGTGTGTGTGTGTGAGTGGGGACCTGTGCCTTACTGCCCCCACAGATGGTTTATATTTTTAATGAGATCAGAGAAGATGGGCACAGGGTGGTGGTTACGTTTCTTGTGTGTCTGCAGTATGTGCAATAGCACACTCTGTTCTCCGAGTGTGTTGCGATGCGTGTGGGAAGTGATATGAGGCTTCCGAGCACAGATACGCGCTTCTTCATGTTCTTGGCCTGCATATACGTTACCCGCTGTGGCGCTTTCGCAGGGTGCCCTCGATCAAATCTAAAGTGCTTTTCAAAGTGCACGCTCCAATTACGTCGACATAGATTTCTTTTTTTTCCCCCTGACCTTATCACTATACTATAAGTACGGGTAATGCACTCGCTTCATCAGGAAAAGTGCTCTGAAAATCATACGATTAATCACTCCGGCTGAAATTATAACGGCCCATTTAATTGTTTGCTTTTTGAAAGAGGGTGGAAAAAAAGTAAAGTCTGATTTGAGCGTAATGGGCACATTCCTGACCCATTATGCTGGCCTGTGCTTCGGCTGTGGTCTTTTTAGATTATGTCATGTGTCCCATTTTAATCATATCGGATATAAGATTGTATTGCTATTGCAATTTCCCATAACATCACCACGGAAGAAAAAGCCAAGCACAATGAAAAGTGTGATATCTAACCATCAAGGTACAGTTTATTACAGTATTGAACTTTAACCTTTGCTTGCCATATACCTGTAGTTGTCATAACTTCCTTGATGTCAACCAAGTCCACTCCTACAACACCAGAGTCAACTTAAAAATGTGGATCGCACTACCAACAGTGATTAAAACATACAAATCCCTTAGATGGCTGCAATTCAAAACTGGCCTCCGTAAAAATATGATTCCCCCCACCCACCCCTTTTTTCCTCTCCTTATGTTATACAAAATTTCACTTCATCCATGGATTCAGAAGCAACAGACCATAGTGGAGATAACGGCATTATCTGTCTTTAAATGCTTGATGAAATGAACAGGGTGACTGATAAATAATGCAAATATCGTATCTAGTTTTATTACTTTTAAAATGTGCCCATTTCCACATATAGTGACCTGGTCACTACACTACACAGTATCAGAGTCAAATAACAGACAGTCATTTTACTCTGAGAATCCGGGTGGCAAACATCTGCCATCAGATTACAGTAGATGGTACTTGAACAAACCCAAAAGGTTGTTTCATTGTTCTGTTTTTCCCTTTTCGTCGCCTGGCATTGGCCAACCACGTTGTTGTTTACACAATGGTAAAACAGGTAGCTTTGCATTGGTCTAATTCATCACAGGCTTTGACCCTGCATTAAGATCGATATGACCAGTAATACACAGGGCTCATTCCTATTAGTTAGGTATAAAGAATAACCGTCTCTCAGGGCTTAACACTAACACTTGCCCGCTTGCCCGGGGCAAGTAAAAAAAATGGTGGGGCAAGTGAAGTCTGCTACCCGGTTGCCCGATCGGGCAGGTGTGCAACTTAGTGCACTATAACACAACACAAGATACATTTGTCTTGAAGGCAGTCATTGCACTCTGCCTCTGTGTCTTTCCCTGCTTTATAGCTATGCACAATTCCAGGCTGGATTTGGGAAACAAAACAGGCAAATTAACTTACAGATCAAAATGACCATTAATCTTCTACATTCTCTAGTTGTGTTGGGGCTAATTAAGATGATGAATTTTAACTCTTGAGAGTGTAAAAATGAAACCAAATGGACCCGCAAGGGTCCATTTGGTCTCTCATGTGGGAGATTTCTTTCAGATCAGGCAGTGTGCTGAACTAAACTCAGCAGACAAATTGTATCATTTTAATTGTTAATTAGGCAGCTTTACAACAAGGCACAAGGATTGTAAGGGTTTTCGTGGAAAATGCGTGGGTAGCACCTCAAAAACATACACCCAAATGGTTGTTTTTTCAAAAGGTTGTTTTTCACCCATTGCGCCGAGTTGCTCAATGGATCAGTGGATGTTCACACTCTCCCACAGCAATGAAGAATAAAACAACATTGGCTATTTTTATTCATTCATTTCACACTCCAGGTAGCCATGGAAGTATAGGCAGTATCTATCTCACAGGCGAGATATAGGCAAAACAGAAAATGTCATATAATTGGTCAATTTCATCGCAGTGAGAGGAGATTCTGGAAGACAAGTGTCGATCCCTATCTTCAGAAACTCCATCCTCAATGAGGAAACAGCGCTCACCGAACGCTGTGAGTCCAGATCACAGAACCAACAACAACACAATTTGTGTTGTTGTTTTTTCTTACTACTGTGGGAGAGTGCAATCATCCAATCCACTAAGCCCCTCAAAATACCAACCATTTGGCAAATGTTGAGGGCACTACACACACATTTAGTTACTCATGAATCCTCATGATCCTTGCAATATAAACTGTATATTATTCCTCATTGTAAAGTAGGGTGACCAGATTAAGCTAAACTGTTCATTTTTAGGGACACAAGTATTGCATGTGTGGGAAAAGTGGGGAAACGTTAACACCGTTATAAAAATCTTAAGATCTTGATGTCATATTCAAAAAAAATAATTCAGGATTTCAAATCAAATATAGCAAAAAATAATTGATTTATAAGTTCAAAACGCGTCACAGTGCGATACATTTTGAGCTCGTAGATCAGCTATCTTTGATATGACAGTACATGTGTGAGGGTGGAAATGTCTAGTGGCAGCAGGGGAATACTCAGCTTATTTTAACAGACTTAATAACACATCTATAGCAGGAAAAGAGACAACAACAGAAAGCATTTGAAAACGGATGCCTGTCAGTTACAATGTGGGACGGGAGCTTAACTTGTGGGACACTTAAAAAGTCTCGGAAATGAGGCACTGTCCCAGAGAGGATTCAAAATCTACTGATGATGCTTTTGTGTGATGCTGTGCAATACTAAAGCAGCCATTTACAAAACCCATTACAACAATACTGACACCACATCAAAATGTAGAGGTTTCTGGCCGACAGTAACAACATGGAGGTTAAGTGGTGAAAGGAGGCAGACATGGAGGGATGTACAGTATGCATGGCTGGGAACAGAATCAGAACTCACCCAGGCTGTCACCACCGGCCTGCAGGTCCACATGCACAGGAGATTACAGTGTGCTTGCCCAAAGCTTCAATGCAGTCATCTTATCAAGCTGTGAAGGAGAAGGATGCTTTGTATGATCTGTGCATAAAACTCTGTGTGTGTGTGTGTGTATGTGTGTGTGTGTGTGTGTGTGTGTGCGTGCGTGCGTGCGTGCGTGCGTGTGTGTGTGTGACCTATATAGGTTAAGGCTAACATTATTATAGCTTAAATCCACTGGCTTCAGTACTTTGAAGTCATCTGTGCTGATTTCACACTATACACTCCACTGTCATCTTGCATCACTCAAGAAGACACACATGCAAGTCTGCGCACACACCATTCAAGTACTGTATCTTGGAACGACTGGAACAGCGACTGGAATTCACAATATCGAACCCTAACCAAATTAAGTATTAATTACTAACCTTATCTCAAACACTAAGCCCTATACATAACCACAAACACAGAGCAGTGCACCCATGGAGCACAGGAGGTGCGGGGCAACGTTCCCCTGTCCCTCGTGCCGTTTCCGCCCAGGCGTCCCCTCATCTAGAAGCTATAGTTCAAACGACTAGAAAGCAGGTGACCTGGTCTCGAGTGACCTGGATTCGCAGCCCTACCATTTTTCAAAATGGTAAAAAGAATAAATAAATAAATGAATAAAAAATGCAAAGTTTAGGGATAAGGGGTTAAGCAGGTATAAGCCCCCTTATGTCACACACACACACACACACACACACACACACACACACACACACACACACACACACACACACACACACACACACACACACACACACACACACACACACACACACACACACACACACACACACACACACACACACAGTTATGCTAGAGGGCATGTATTACTGTTCACAACTCTATGACACAATCAATAAAGAACTCTCCTGAGTCAAATCAGAGATAAATTGGACATTGTAAAGTGGCTCATTGTAAAGTGGAGAGCAAGAAAAGGAAGCTAAATTGTTGTAAAGTGAACAGATGTACTGTATCAGAGACATCGATAATATCTGTATAAATTCCTCAGCATTAGGGAATGCGTGTGTGTGTTCTACTGTCGTCTAGGCACAAAATCAACATGTTGCTTAGGTGGTAAATATGGTTCCATTTGCTGTGGTAATGAAGTGAATGAATTCCTCTTGTGTCCCATTCTTTTCCAAGTAAAATTGCCAATGTTGTGGCTTGGTATCCGTGCTATAAATTAAAACGTACACACCTGGTGTTCAAGGCAAACCCAGATAATAATAAAACAAGGCTTAGCTTCTAAATGTCAGCGCACTAATGGGAAAGTATAGGGTGAAAATCTGTGTGTGTGTGTCACCTCATTTTTATCATGGCTGTGAAGTAACCTTTTGTGCCAAATAATTGACAATAATAGTATTACATTACGGAATATATGTCGCTGCTGGTAATTGTGTTAAGGACCTAAGACACTCTGAGCATCCAATAACGGAAAAGCCATGTGTGGGCCTTTGCACCATTACAATGTGTTTCATTAACTGTGACAGCAAGATCCGAAGGGGTAAGAATGGCACAAATGAAGGTCTAGTGAGTAGTGACATTCGCCTTTCAGCACAACATTTAAGCCTGCGAGTGGATTCAAGAGGGGCTGGCTGAGTACCTGTCTGTTCTAGCCCTGCAGGAGAATATACTTTTCCCCTTCCTTTTTTTTTGCATGTCACAATAACCACCCACTTTAAGCCTGCAAGAGTTTCACAGCATCAAATTCTATCATTGTTAGCTATGGCTGGCAGCGACAAGAGTGATCAAACAGAGCAATCTTTACCATCATCGGTTGAGTATCATTCCTACTGCTACCTGTCTGAATGCCCTGAGGGGGGAGCGGTAGAATGTTTAACACAGCGCGCGCTGTGCAGATTCCATTACTAATACATAACCTGTCTGCATGCCGCTGCTGCTGCTGCTGGATACATTAGCAGCATTGTGTGATGTTGCAAGAGCCCACATATCATGTGTGTTGGTAGTAGTGCTGAGAAAGGGAGATATGATGGAAGGGTATTCTCCTCTGCATGCCAGCGTCTGTGTCATCTCGTCAGAAGCCGTTCGTATCGGCGAGTGGCAATGCGGCGTGCTTGTTGACAGCGCTTCTTCACGCTTCTTCATCCTCTACGGTAGACGGAGAGTACATGCCTTTTGAAAAAAAGACAATGGCATACTATCTAGACCGGCTCTCGCAAATGGATTCAGGCAATATTTTGAAAAGGGCTTGTTTTAAGCACGAGTCTCAAGGAGGGCTGGTGAAGATTATAGAGTCATCTGAACTGAGCTGGTCTGAACGGATTATATCTGCCCAAATGATAATGTATAGTGTGAGAGGTGTACTTTTTTCCAAGCAGAATCTCAAAACCCTGGCTCCTGATCAGATCAGCATTTGTTGTTTCCAAATACCTGTGCAGTCTTGAGGTGACTGCGGATTTAAACGGGCAACAGAAACAGACAAAAACCAAATGGAAAATGCACTCAGGGGCACTGATAACATATATAGTTCTCTAAAGCCATTATTTTTTTTTTAGCAATGTGGAAGAGGGGCGTTCCCCCGGCAAAAGTTGCAATCTTTGGACATAAGCCTTGAATCCCTGAAAGAGCCATTGCATTATGCACAGTGGTTTGGTACATTAATGAAACCAATCACCGTGCCAAATGCCATTGCCTTCAAGATAAGTGTTGCCGTAAGGTGCCATTTAGATTAAGTTCATGACTGCCTTTATATGTACTTCACTGGTCATGGGTAGTGTTAGAGGTATATTTCACTTTTAAAAAAATTGTCATATCATCATCTACTCTAGCTCACATGAACACCTCAGGTTTTAATTTACTTGATTCAGTATTTAGATATTTGATGTTCATTTTAGCTGACTCACCCCCTTCCCCTAAAAACCCACTATGACTTAAATCTCCGTTTTAATCATGATACATTCATCAAAAGCATCCATCTTTTTTTGTGACGGATACTGTCCTCCTAATATGTGAGGGAGGCATGCTTTTTCATTTACTGTTTATTTACTGCACTTTTTTATATTGTTTTTTTTTGTTTGTTTGTTTGTTTGTTTTTTGTTTTCATTTGGCCCCACCCAGCACCATGTCAAGGCTGCTAGATTTTCCAAAACTATATTTTAATAATAAATGAAATCTGTAAATGAAATTACACTCACATATTAGGTGTACAATATCAGCCACCAGAAAAAAAGGATTGGGTGTTTCACTAATCTATTACCAACCCCCCATTCAACTGATTTTTTTCTTTGGAAGGTACAAAAGCTATGGTCCGGTTGCTATGCAATGCCTCCATCACCACCAGTTATGGGATGTTGCAACTCCTCCATTTACGACAGTTCAAAACTGGAAACATTCACAAGTAGGGAACTCACAAGAGAGTCATCCAGTGATCTTCAGCCATCCAAAGTTCCAATGTCTTTAGTGACTTTGTACCACATCGCTCCCGACATGTTAACATTTCTGCCAACAGGGAAGCAGTGCTATTAATGATAGCAAACGGTTGCAGTGAGTGTGTAAATGGGGCTACAGGAGGGGTGGAAAATGACTCTTAAAGTGGACGCAGTGGACCCACAGTGTTAACTACAATTATGCTACCAGCTAGAAGCTGGTATAAGTGAGAGGAGGGCTGTCTTGATCTTAATGGATCCACACATACTCCTGAGAGGAAAGAGGTTTTGAACCATATGGCCGCCTGGGTGGGAAGGGTCAGCGCAAATCCCTCCCATGCTTTTCTTCAGTGTGAGCGTCATGCGGCTCCTCCGCAGAGAGAGAAGTCAGTTAATGACATGCTCAGCAGTGGAGACAGCATGCTGCCTGTTCTGTAGCTTGCTTTATAAGAGCCATGTTGGCTTGGAGTTTGAGTCGGCCTGAACATGGTGTTTTTGATTAGCAGTTCAGCTCAAGCCTGAGAAAGGTTCTTGCGGCCAAAACGTTGCTATGAATAAAAAAATATCCTCTTGAACATGCAAGTGAAAAGGAACTGGTGTGTGCAAAAATCTTTCTCTTCATGATTATTGTTCGGTTAAGTGGCTTGGACTCATTTTAAAGAATACAGCATTGAATAATAGCGAAAACACAACATGGCATCCTTTCGATTACATCGATTACAGAAACTTCAAGCTTGACCCGATATAGTCAGATCTCGCATTTAGTGCCCTAGCCAGGACATCCGAGGTGCACACTCGTACACAGAGGAACAGCACTGTTCGGCTAAATCAGTTGTGGTTTGCGTGTGCATCTAGTGAGAGCAGAGAACTAAAAAGGGAAGGGGGCTGGCAGAAGTGTGAGTAAAAAAGAACAGTTCTTGATCTATGCTGGACATTTGTGATGAGAAAATTGGGTCAGAGCATGCCTCGCAAGTAGTCTGCAAAGCATGAGGAAATAAAGTTTCAGCAAACTGAGTACATCATACTGTGCATTCACCAGTGCAGAAAGCACTCGTAGCCTGGATACTTTCCCTAGTGGACTGACCGAGAGTAGCTACTGGGACGTAAGTCGGGACTTGATCAACCCCGGCTGGGTCGCCTGAGTGAGGGGTATGATGTTGCGAGACCCGAAACCCCGATGACCTTGGGATACATCACTGAGGATACGTCCCAGTTGCATCCATGCGATGTATCTTTAAACCTTTAGTTTCTATTTATAGTGGCTCATAGGAATAGACTATGTGACAACCAGGGAAAGACTTGGTGACCACCGGAGAGACGGGTGACAGCCGGAATGTAGACGGCACCCGGGTGAGCAGTATGGGTTAGCGCCCCAGCCTGTGTCCTCCGTGAGGAGGAAGCCCAAAAACCTTGGTGAGGCCATTAGGAGGGCCATTATGATTCACTGCTCCTGAATGAAATGTCTGGTGCTGGGAGTCTGGTGCAACGCACAGGTCCTGTGCCAACCTGGTGAGAGCAGGAGCAGACCTGGTGAGACGTAGGAGGGGTCTGGACAGGAGTCAAACCACAGAGCCTAGTCCTTCCATGTGCCAGAGTATCGTGTCTCCCAGTCCCGGCAGAGTAGTTCTGGAGCAGTGGATTGTGTGGCCTTGGGTCTTTCCCTAGTGGACTGACCGAGAGTAGCTACTGGGACGTAAGTCGGGACTTGATCAACCCCGGCTGGGTCGCCTGAGTGAGGGGTATGATGTTGCGAGACCCGAAACCCCGATGACCTTGGGATACATCACTGAGGATACGTCCCAGTTGCATCCATGCGATGTATCTTTAAACCATATAAATGAATAGGTCAAACCACGACTGTTCTTAAGCGGGCGATGATTGCCAATAAATAATGTATTGTGTTTTTTTTTTTTTTTTCTGGAACAACTTTATAAAGCAGTGGCAAATATGCTCTACTTTCAAAACAACTTTGCCTAACAGGTCTTGATGTGTCTCCTTTCAAATCGACTTTGCCTAGGTTTTTGATGTGTCATTCTGTAGGCTTTTCCATTCTCCGAGGACTTTACAGACCAAGCAAAAAATTTGGATCGGAGAATCGCCAATAAGTCCTTCACAATGTCACGCCACCGGCTGGAGGCCGTGGCGGTAGAATTAGTTGGTGAGATCAGAAGAGAAATATAGATAAAGGGATCTAAAGAGGAAAATGTATGATAAAAGGATTTGGCTAATATAGGACCCAGCTTGATATTCGACAGAAGAATCAAGATCCATTTCGGCCGCGCAAATTACATCGTGCTCGAGTCGCCGAGATTTCCGTTATCAACTCCCTCCGGGCCCACTCTGGCCACGAGGAACAAAGTAAACACCACTCTGGTAATTAGAATCTCTCAAGCGGTGCTGCTTTTTGGGAGGCTGGACCAAAGCCTGTTGTCTCTTCCAAAGTGGTTCCAAACAAAGTGTACCATCCGACCATCCTTCTGGCAGTCGGCCATGGTCCGGGCAGAGTGGTAATGTGCCAAATGAAAAAGAAATTGTTGCGCATCCTCCTCCTGTAATGATGGTCTAATGAGGGTTTGCATCGCACTCCCTGAAAATGATAGTGGCACGGTCTAATGAGGGTTTGCATCACCACCGGTCTGTGTTATACAGTGGTAGATAGATTGCAGGTGGTGTACAGGAGGAGACCTTGATCATCGCACTTCTTTCACAATGGTTCACTGTTGCAGGGAACTGCAGTACTGGAGTGCTGTGTGAATATAACCTATAGTTTCATTGTGCTGCCACTGGTGTAGAGAAAAGTGTTTTTGTACTGGGGTGTATAGCAATTGCTACAGTCACTCCACCACTGTACATTGTCAAGACAATTATTGTAATTAAGACTCCATCACATTCCAGGGGAGCTAAATAAATTAAACTGCTGGTTTAGGAGTGACTTTCTTGTTAAGCCAGAAGGACTATGGATTGGCATCAACAAAAAAAGAAGCAAAACAGATAGCAAACCAGGGCTTTGGACCGATTGTCCTTTGTCCTTGTACTTTAGAAACCTCTAAAATTCCAGCACAGATATGCAATCGACAAAAAGAAAACCAATCATTTTTGTTGATTGCATTTCTGTGCTGTTATTCTATGCACAGACACGCATGCACACACAAACACACATATACAACAGAAGCAGCATACCCGTTTAGCGCTGATTAACTCGACAGATCTGGCAATATGTTCCATCACACCTCATGGTAATCCTGCTAATGCTAGGCCTTGGCTTGCGTGCGATATTGTATGTGCGCGTTGGTGCATGTCAAGCAACTATAGCCAACAGAATGACCATATAAACTGAAACTGGCCAACGGCACTACACCCAATCACATATAGATACCAAACCTCATGTAACTTTTTGATGCAATTTGAAATACCACCACCAATTGTCCAGTGTGTGTGTGTGTGTGTGTGTGTGTTAGAGCTGGGGTCGGGCCGACTTTTTTCAGCCCGACCCTACCCTAGGGTAGGTCGGGCTAGGGCCAGCCCGGCCCTAGCCCGACCATTATTATTAAAATATATGCGCAGCCCGGCCCGAAAACCCGACACCGTTTTTTTTTTTTAAATAAAATTAAAGTTGTAAAATAATATTATATATAAATATAATAAATAACAGCAAGATAGCCCAGCCCGAACCCGTCCGAAAACCCGACCATTAAGCAAATGAGCCCTACCCTACCCGGCCCGTCGGGTACCCGACGGGTTCGGTCGGGTTTCGGTCGGGTTTCCCACCTCTAGTGTGTGTGTGTGTGTGCGTGTGTGTGTGTGTGTGTGTGTAGAACTGGGACTTCATAGACACCTCACAGCGATACTGTCACCAGGAACATCAGCCAAAGACAAATTCTCATCACAGCAAAAAAAAAGGAAGCCACTTCATCTTCAACAACGATGTGCTGCCAAGAGAGAGAGAGAGAGAGAATACTGCGTAGTTCGTGCGTGTGTGTGTGTTCGTGTGGCTGTGTCCAATTTGCCGGTGGTCGATAATTAGGCCAAGGAAAGTCTGACCTCTGACACAACACATGCACACTGCGGGACTGCAAATGAGGTCAGCATCCTGGAGGTCAGGGGCACGACTACGCCGGGTGTTCCAGGCCTCACGTCTCTTGCTCACCTACACTAGCAACGCGCTGTAGTAGCCCCGCGAAAATAAACACTCGATACCTGGGGCTCGGCTGAGAAAAGGCAGACCAACATGTAGTAGAAGGGAGATAGACAGAGAGAGAGATGTGCTGGTCAAATTCAAGGTCTGTAGCCCTTACAGGCTCATACATTCAAGTGCGATTGTGGGCTGACTTGAAGATATCGCTCCACTTTCTTTGGCTTGCCATTCTCACACACACACACACACACACACACACACACACACACACACACACACACACACACACACACACACACACACACACACACACACACACACACACACACACAGCTCTGCTCATTGCATCAGAGTCTACCGGCAGGTCACACGTTTATGAATACAAAATGTATTGGGAGTGAATTTCACGAGCCAACGGAGGGCTGGCGCCCGCCTTATAAAAGGGCGTTTAACGCCGAGATTCACGCAGAGCCACAGGGGGGGTGAAATAAGAACCCACGCTGTCTGGAAAAAAAAACTGAAAAGAAGAATCTCCCGGCTCAGCAGAGAGAAGACTAGGAGGGGATGCACTGGTTAGATGTTATGAGTCTATGACCCCAAGCAGATCGGGCCTATTCTGAGACTGGTAAATGCTGCATACTGTACTATAGCGTCTTCATCCAATGCTGGTGCTTGACTTAGAAGGTGTGGTACATGAACTCAACATGCCATATTTTTTGGGACCAATGCCGATTTTTTGTTAACAATGTTAACAATGTTATTCAGTAATCAATTAGAATAATTTAATTTGAAAAACAGAATATGACTTTGAAAACATTTCAATAAGAGTGTACATGTGTATCATCATTCACTTTTGTGAAAAAGTTCCACACCTTGCTTTTTTTTTACCCCTTCCTTTTCCTGTTCCACAGCCTCTATAACAAGATGAATATGGAAAATATTAAAACCAAAACGGGCTACATATACTATGAATGAAGGCTCAGTCATACTCCAGGGTGAGGTGACTCACGGTGAAAGAGTTTCACTGTGGTGTAGTTTTTTAAGGCTTCACTCCAGGGTGAAACCTTAAAAACTACACTGCAGTGAAAGCCCTTCACCTAAACTCAATTCACCCTGGAGTACGTTTACTGTCTGACTAAGACTGGTGATGGCTATTGGTCAATATATATATATATATATATATATATATATATTATATATATATATATATATATATATATATATATATATATATATATATATATATATATAAAACACAGATACCGATGTCAATATCAGGCTCTGGAAGGCACCAACCTGCTCAAGGACACTTGGACATCCGACTATGGCTAAGGCCAGGTGAGAGCCAGCGAAATCCAAAAGCGACCTCGCCCGCGGGCGCCCGGTTTCAAAAGCGGGCGCCCGCTTTCACAAAAACGGGCGCCCGTTTTCACAAACTAGGCTATGCCTAAACCTAACTCTAACCCTAAACTTAACCTCAGTAAACCTATGCCTAAACCTAACCTAACCCTAACCATAACCTTTTGAAAAGGGCGCCCGTTTTCACAAACGGGCGCCCTTTTCAAAAGGTTATGGTTTTGAAAACGGGCGCCCGTTTTCAAAAGCGGGCGCCCGGTTTCACAAAAACGGGCGCCCGTTTTTGTGAAAGCGGGCGCCCGCTTTTGAAACCGGGCGCCCGCGGGCGAGGTCGCTTTTGGATTTCGCCCCTGCTAGGGCCAGGTTCGGACTGTGGGAAAAGCAGACGATCTATCTTCGCTCGGTAGTGTTTCAGCGAGTAGATGGGAGCGCCTTATTTTTTTGCCTTGGCAGAGCTAATGAGAGAATTAACAGAGACAACAGGGGGCTGCTGGTAAAGCAGATTAATGTGGGTGGAGAGACGATGGAAGTGGAGCCGCAGCTGCCAAATGCCAGCCGCCTCCCACTGACCGTGACAAATGCATGGGCAGAGTCGATCGGACCAGCATGGAGAGTATTGAACAAGGAAATGTGCACTTCAAAAACCAGTGGGATAATAATGAACTATTGGGAAAAAATAATCAAGGTAACTTTGTTTCTTTTGTTTACTTTATTGTGTATTATATTAGTGCCAGGGGTTGACACTAACACTTGCCCGCTTGCCCGGGGCAAGTAAAAAAAAATGGTGGGGCAAGTGCAGACTGCTACCTGGTTGCCCGATCGGGCAAGTGTGCAACATAGTGCACTATAACACAACACAAGATAAATTCTTCTTGAAGGCAGTCATTGCACTCTTTCCCTGCTTTCTAGCTATCCACAATTCCAGGCTGGATTTGGGAAACAAAACAGGCAAATTAACTCATCAAAATGACCATTAATCTTCTACAGTGTACACCTGGGCTAATTAAGATGATGAATTTTAACTCTTGAGAGTGTAAAAATGAAACCAAATGGACCCGCAAGGGTCCATTTGGTTTTATTTTTACGTTCTCAAGAGTTACATCTGGTTAACCAACTTAACTGAGGACCACCTGGAACCTGGGGGGCAAGTGACCATGACCTGAGGGCAAGTAGAACCTGACTTGCACTTGCCCGATGGGCAAGTGCCTCGGAGACCTTAGTGTCAACCCCTGAGTGTTATTAGGTTGTTCCTGTGCGACAATACAAGGCCATCTATGCCCAAAGTGGGGTCCAAGGCCCCCTTGGAAGGGGGGCCTTCTGTTGGTACTGGTTAGGTGTTGATGAATCTGTCATGGTCAAAACGGAGTTTTAAATATAATGGGTTTGCACAGGAAGAGGGTGGGGCAACTAAAATAAATGTCAAATATCTAAATACTGAATAAAGTACAACTGCAGCAACTCTCTGGGGGTGTTCACATGAGTTATAGAGTAGAAGATATAACAACCAAAAGTTTATTTTTGAATTGTGAAATATCCCTTTAAATTAACATTGATGTACAATATAATATCCCCATTAAGGGGGTCCGTAACCTAATGCATGTTCCTAATGCGGGCATCCATGAAATGAATACATTTCGGAATCACTGCTAGATCCCTAAAAACCCTGTCATCGTGGTTACTTCATTTTCAAATGCTGGTCAACGGGTCAATAAATGGCGATTTGGGGATCTCTGACATGGACAAAAAAAGTTTAGGAACCACTCATCTGGGCTATGGTTTGAGAATGACCTTTTCAGAGAGAACATTTACATGACAGTAGGCATTTTCTATCACCCACTCCTTGAAATGATGGTGTCTTTGAAATTAAAAAACTGTAAAATAAATAACACAAAAAGATATTGTTATGCAGGTGAGCAAAGCTAAGATCTTATAGGTTTGGGAACCAGGGGTGAATGTAACATTTCCCAATTGGGGGGGCAGGAGAAAATGGTATGGGGGCGACTTCATGAAGACGCACCCATACCATTTTACAGGACTTACTGTATTTGAGGCAAGAAAATTATCAATAACAACAGCAGTTGTTGTTGTTGAACAGAGCTTGACACTAACACTTGCCCGCTTGCCCGGGGCAAGTAAAAAAAATGGTGGGGCAAGTGAAGACTGCTACCTGGTTGCCCGATCGGGCAAGTGTGCAACTTAGTGCACTATAACACAACACAAGATAAATTTGTCTTGAAGGCAGTCATTGCACTCTGCCTCTGTGTCTTTCCCTGCTTTCTAGCTATCCACAATTCCAGGCTGGATTTGGGAAACAAAACAGGCAATTTAACTTTCACATCAAAATGACCTAATCTTCTATATTCTCTAGTTGTGTAGACCTGGGGTAATTAAGATGATGAATTTTAACTCTTGAGAGCCTAAAAATGAAACCAAATGGACCCGCAAGGGTCCATTTGGTTTCATTTTTACGTTCTCAAGAGTTACATCTGCAAAATTTACAATATATTTTAGGGGGCAAGTGACCATGAGCTGAGGGCAAGTAGAACCTGACTGCAGAGACTCTGTCCGTGGTGCTGAAATGAGCTTTCTGTTATGGTAGCTGGTAGTGACTCTGTCCGTGGTGCTGAAATGAGCTTTCTGTTATGGTAGCTGGAGTGACTCTGTCCGTGGTGCTGAAATGAGCTTTCTGTTATGGTAGCTGGTAGTGACTCTGTCCTTGGTGCTGAAATGAGCTTTCTGTTATGGTAGCTGTAGTGACTCTGTGTGATGGTTTCAATGATGAAATGCTGCTGGTACAACAATTGCAGTTAGTTAGTAGCATAGTGTGTTTCAACTCATTTTAATTATAAATACTTTAATTTGAAAAATATTTGAAATTTGGGTTGTTTCCATGCCATCATGTTTGGTGGAGCAGTCAGGGCATTTTTAGGGGGGCATTTCCTTCCCATGCCCATGCCTAGATCCGCCCCTGGGTGGAACGTGCCGACGACTGAGGTGCAACTGAGGTAATGAAGGGCAGCGCTGCCAACTTGGAACATTTCCAAGACAATAATATCCTCTGGTCAAACATGAGTGTGATGATGGACTCATGTAGCTAAATGTCATGCGAGGAAGTGAGGCCGGCCTTGATACCGGCATCCAGGGGCGGATCTAGGCATGGGCATGGGGGCAGTGCTCCCCCTAAATACCCAGTCTGCCCCCCCAAACACAATGCCATGCAAAACAACCCAAGATATTTCAAATTAAAGTGCTTATATTTAAAATGATTTGAAACACTACTACTGCTACTAACTACAATTTTGGCACCACTAAAACAACAGCATTTCATCATTGAAAACAGAAAACTCTGAGTCAGACCTTTAGCTTCATGCATGCTGTGCAACTTCAACAACAACTGATGTTATTATTGATGCTTTACTTTAATAAAAGTCCTGTAACCGAAAATGGTATGGGTGCGGCTTCATCGCCCGTGGCACGAAACGACACGGGCAATGAAGCCGCACCCATACCATTTTCTCTTGCCCCTCCAACATGTTCTCTTGCCCCCCCAAATGGGACATGTTATATCCGCCCCTGCCGGCATCTACCTCACACACACACAGATGCAGTACTATCTGAGGAGAAGGAGGGAAACCACAGTACCTCTCTATCGCAAAATAAATGGGTATTCCGTTTGAATGATGTGTCCGTTGTTGAACATAATATTCCTGATTTATTTATTGAACTGAAGCCACACCCACAGTTTTAGCTTCTGTATGATAAAGGGGATGAGTAAGGGGAGGGGCTGATAATGTGATGTCACTATACTGTAACTGGGTGGCATATTTTGTATTTAGAACATCTCTAAATAATGTGCCTCCTTTCATGTAGTCATACTGTTATATAAATTAAACACACACACCTTGTGTGTGTATGTGTATGTGTGTGTGTGTGTGTGTGTGTGTGTGTGTGTGTGTGTGTGTGCGCGCGCACACACACGCGCGCAAGTGTGCATGTGTGCAACCTGTAGATACTTCCCAGGGAGATGCAGCGAGGAGGCCAGCATGCGGTGGCCTTCTCTTTATCAAAACACAATCCACATGGCGGAGGACCAGAATCAAATGGTTAGACAACAAACAAGAAACTCATTGGGAGGGTATCGCTGTGTCCAAGAAAGGACAGAGACAGATGGCACTGCGTGTTCCCAAAACACGTCAAAGAAGAATGATTGCCAACACAAATAAATGAATAGCAGAGAGAGATGGAACTGGGCTACGTATCCGTCGGCAGACTCCCCGCGTTGCACGGTAACGCGTGGCCAATACAAATTGGAGACAAAAGCCCTCTCCCCCCTCTACGTCACTTCTACTTTGATGCTGCAGCTGTTTCCATACAGACAAGACACTTGCTTTGTCCTGCAGACGGTCCGGAACTGTCAAGCTCGGGGAAAGGTGGCGCTAGTGTGTGATGGGGAGGTGGTTGTGTGTGGGATGAGGCAGCGTTTTAGCCAATCACAGCGCAGCAGTCTCATAATGAGCCAATAGAGTAGAGGTGAGGTGGAGTTATATTCTGTGTTTAAACAAATTTAAAAAGGCCCTCTAAAGTGTGTGCAAGGACAATAAGCATACTTCATATCTGATTTTCTAATTCAACACAGGTGCCCCACACCCCCACAGGGAGGGAAGTGCCCAGAGCCCGAGTCTGTCACCCATGTCCAGAACCAGCAGAAAAGCCCCTGCCAGTGTTTTCTTCCATATACTGTATCTAAAATGTATATATGGAGGTGGGCTGTTCTGACTGACACCTGCATATTTTGGGCACAACTGATGGAAGAACTCCATGTATCGGCATGAAAATGGACACAGATGTAATAACATGGGCGGGATGTGCATTTCCAACTTGCATCATTCCAATAGACCAGTGCCCAATGGGCACCGCTATAGTAAATAATGTAAAGTATAAACGTGAGCAAATATTAGTTTGCAGTGCAACTGTACTGTAACGTGAGAAAAAGAGAACAGGCAAGCTGAGTGAGAGAACACTCCCTGACTACGCACACACCATCGAGGCAATTTAAAAACATGGTGGCTGGTTGTTCCTTGGGCTACTGGGATCACGCGCGCAGGATTTCACACCGATCGGCCCAGCGGTGCCGGCCAGACAGACAATCAGACAAGACGGCAGGGGAAAGCATAGTCTTCTGCCTCCGGCCGTCTGGCCTGGTGGAGGCGGTAATAATGGTAATATGCAGAAGAAATAGAAAGGGACATTTGGGCCATTCAATGTTCTTTCAACCCAGTGTGAGGTGTCTGGGGAAGGGTTTTGCATAGAGTTTGGTCGAGGATGGGTGCAAAGACCGACTTTCAGTTTGCTGTGTAACGATAAAAATGGGAACTATGTGATAACTATCTTACTTGCCGTTATACATTTGCCAGTGTAGAATATTGAACCATGACCCCGGAGCCCCTGGAACAAAGGTTTGGTTTCAGAACGTGTGACCATTTTCACACTTCATGACATCGGCTTTTCAAACTTTCTGCCACTGTAGAGCAACACGTGCACCGAGACCCCACCCCCACTCATGATTGGAGGATAGCCCCTCTCATCCTGATTGGATGAAGGCTTTTCCAATAGCCTATAAGGGCTTGCTTGAAAATACACCCTCAACGCACTGGTGTGTCCTGGGACTGAGCAACAATAGACTAGAAATGGGATGGCCAGAGTGGAAGGTGTGATTATGTCACAGCTGGGTTTCTAGCGCTCCTGTTCAATGAAAAGCAACAGGACTATCAGGAGATAAAGATAAGCTAAGCTATGGCTAAGCACTGTACTGTGGTCCCCCAACATGTCTGTCACGGACCTGCACATTTACCAAAATAAACACTTATTATGCATGCGCACTCCCATTTGAAAAGACATTCCAGGGGGACCTCCATAAGAGCAGATTTATATGGCTCTGGTTCCAGAAAAAAAAAACTAAAACTGTATTTTTTTTCTTTGTTTTTTTGTACCCCAAACTCCTTATGGTCAGCAAACTAATGTAGGGATACATCCAAATAAAAAAAAAATAAAAAAAACATATTTGAATTAAGTGAAATCACTGATTATACCTTTAAACCTTTCATCTCTGCCCATAGTCACTGGCTATTTGGCATTACTGTCCAGAATATCAATGTATGCATAAATGTATGTATGCGTCTATTCTCCTATTCCTATTGGCTGATTTTTATTCATACTGGCTGGAAAATCAGATCGATATAGAAGCTCACACAATACTAAACACCGCTTCTGAGAAATTACCAAACGCGGTGACCGCCGTAGTACACAAGTCCATAGGCAGTACACTTTTTGGGGAGCTTTTTTTTTTTAGTTTTTGAGGAAATGTGTGTGGCCACTCTTTATCAGTTGACCAATCATAATAAATTGCGGCTCAAGATTGCTGCTACAGGTTTTCAAATTGCCTGTGGTAAAACTTTAAAATGAGCTCTGTCCAGACAGCGGAACAGAGAGCGCCCGCGGAAAAAGGTTGTGACCCGCCGCGGCGCTATCGGCAAGGATGACGCATATTTCATTTCCAGCAGAAGAAAATCACTCTGGGCTGCCATTCTTTCATAACAATAGGCGGACAATATGTGGGAAAAAAAACACCCCTGAGGTGTTGTATCTATAAGACCGCATTCTGCACGCGTCTGTTCACCCACGTTTTAACTGCGCTATACTCTGTGGAATACGCCTTGGCTTAAAGGAGAATTTCACCCCTGAAGGCTTTCTTAGTTGCAGTTCCAAAAGAAGTAGTCCAGTTGTTGTCTATAAACGTAGAATGGGGCTATGGGATGGAAACAGGTGGATTTGAACAACATCCCATAGCCCCATTCTAAGTTTATGGTGAAACAGCCATAAAGGAATTTTCCCCCACAAAATAACAACTGGACATTTTTTGGGAAATAAATCAACTGCAAATATACAGTAGGTAAGAAAGCCTTCTGGGGTGGAATTCTCCTTTAAGATGAGAAAGACAGACATCCTACAGTTTCCTAGTAGGAGCTGTTACTTGACAAGATTTGACCGGTGTATTGAAACAAGTCTACAGTAAGTTTTGAGAAAAAGGGTCTAACATTTTTACAATGTTACAGATAGTGTTTAGTGTTTTGTCGGTTCCCCGTCAGCCTGCTGGTCTCCTGTGACAGTTTGTTTAGTAATTATCTTCTCCATTGGCTCACGGTAAAACAAATAATTTCAGCACGCTGCTTCTCCATTGGATTAATTCTGCTGCATCCAGCCATGACACACAGCGTATATTCAGAAGGCCTTTGCATCATAATGTCGTTCGCTATGGACATCTAACTGGTTCTATTAACTGGCTAACAATATCAGCTAAATACCTCCATAGGTTGAGCGACAGTGACAGTGAATGGGCAGCAGTGTAGAGGATGCCAAACGGTGCGTTGCAATGAAGCAAAAAAAGTAAAAAATCTGATCTGAATACATTTACTTAAGAACACTGACACTGATGTACCGGCAGGCGGGCGGTCGAGGTCCTGAGAGTGCAAAAAAACAAAATCAAGTCAATAGATTCATAATCTGCGGTCGAGCGGAGGAGTCCGTCCCGTGTAAGACTTTGATCCGTTTAAGATGACACTCAGCAAAGACGACACAAAGGGGAAAGCGAAACCTTTACTCTGATACTTTGATCTGCTGCGGATTTGGTAAACTGCCTAGCCTTGCTTTACCCTCAAGCAGGGAACCAGTGGGGTTGGGTAGCAGTAGGATATACTGGAGGAGAAGTGTTTTTCATTCTTTGATCCATACTCTAACTTTAAAACCTTGAATTTATACATATATATAATTTGGTTGGTTGGTTTTGTGATGTGTCCCCATGCCACCGAGGGACCTTTATGTCCAAAGGATCCTTTTGTTGAAGGAGGTTGGCAATCTACAGGTCGCCTGAACTTTTAGAATAACTTAGAAGAACTGCTGTCTTGACTTGAAGTAAATAACTGTGGGTTAACAGCATGGAGGGCGACGCTGGTGGCAATAGGAGAAGAAAATATAAATTCAGGGCACATGGGATATAGGCCAGGCTAAAGGGCAGTCCCTGCACTGTGCCAGGGAATCTTCCTTCAAAAAGAACATCGCACAGAAAAGACAAAATGACAAAGAACTTATACCCACTCATCAAGCATGCTGTGTCTATTATTCAAAATAAACAGTTATACTGAGAGACTGGCTAATTTGTGCTAATGAATCAGTATTTAGTTAAGTTGTGTAGTGATTATTTGTGAATCTTTCATGTCTTCATTTAATTGCATGCTTTCCATTGCCTATGAAAAAACTACCGGTAATATAGTGACCTCACATGTTAGCCCCTAACCACTCCCCCTATCATACAACTAAAGCAGTGGATGTGGCTTCAGCTAAAATGTATCTCCACCCCTCTCTACCCACCAGGCAAACCACCACTGTTGGGGGCACTGTACACTTTTTTGAATATAACAATATTCCAATAATTCCTGATGATCAGGTTTTAGTGTGGACATGGCACTCCATCTTCAAACAGCCCATACAGACGAAAACTGGCAGATCAGGAGGCTATCACTGGCTCAGCTGTCAACCTGTCACCGACAACCACAGACTTGCACATGGCATGGCTGAGATCCGTCATGACACTGGGCCCCATACCAGTGCTGATACTTTTTTTATACAAACCACGATATTCTGCGACGTTGTACTAGCGTGGTTGACATAATAGGAGTTTGATTCTTTTTGTTTCTGTGCTCCTCTCTGGCAGCCACATACTGTAAGTGAGAATATTCATCACATGCCATTCTGATACATGGCTGGTTTCATTCACAACGGTTTTAGAGATGGTGTCCTCCACTGAACCGCTTGGATGGTAGGCAAACTGGGACTAGAGTGAAGGGAATAGCGCCTTTGATGTGAGACAATCTCTCTTGTTGAGCTCTGCGTTTTGTCCAGCAATTGCCGTCCCTGCAGGAGCGGATCTAGGCATGGGCATGGGGGGGGGGGGGGCAGTCTGCCCCACCAAACATGATGGCATGCAAACAACCCAAGATATTTCAAATTAAAGTGCCTATATTTAAAATGATTTGAAACACTACTACTTCTACTAACTAACTACAGCTGTGTCACCACTAAAACAACAGCATTTCATCAGTGAAAAATAGAAAACTCTCTAAGTCAGACCTTTAGCTTTATGCATGCTACGTGTCTGTTGTAACTTCAACAACAACTGATGTTATTAATGATGCTTACTTGCCCAATAAAAGGCCTGTAACTGAAATGGTGGCTTCGCGCCACCGCCCATGACGCTTCGCGCCACGGGCGATGAAGCCGCCCCCCTACCGTTTTCCCTTGCCCCCCCAATTGGGAAATGTTACATCCGCCCTGCGTCCCTGGCTCTATGCCATGCTCTGATTGGTGGAGAAACCCTCTGTGCCAGATAATCGGGTGGGAACCATAATATAAACCCCACCGTTCTTTTCTGGTTCGCCGCACCATTAAAATGTTTTTATTGTAGATTAACCTTGATTTCTGAACCAAATTGAATTGCCTGCAGATTCAGAGTGTGCGCACACGCGCGCGTGTCTACCACAGATAGACTGCGGGCCGTTGTGCAGCCTTGATCAGTTCACATAGTTGGTGAATCACTGGTCATTCTAAAAGCACTTCTGAAGCGGTCAGGATAGTTCCTTTGCTTCGTAACGGCCTGAAACGACCCTTATTACAGAAGGTGAGGATGGGATGAACCCAATATTCCCTTTTTCTCTTCTCCAAACAGGAGAGGACCCAAAAAAAGTCATCATCACTACTGCTGCTCGACTCCACTGCGCTCTGAACTTCGCTCTGCGAATCGGTACAAAAACAGCATTTTTCAGACCCGATATTCGTGCCAAAAACTCATCGGTGTGCAAAGACCTTTGCTCTGTAACCGAATTTGTTGCACTTTTTGGCCAACCTCTCCACGCCTAGCGAGAATTGGGTATCAGAGAGTGAGAAAAATGACACATGCGTCTACTCTAGTTTGGAGAACTGCAGTACAATTCAAGCACAACTCAATACAAGAGTGTTAACTGTGATTGATCGACACCCTAAACTAAGCTTTTTTAAGTGTTGACCACCACGTTCACTTCAAGATAACAAACATAACATTTAGACATACAAATATTCATTTTTGCATAGCCACAAGGATAAAATCATGAAATGTAAAAGGTAAAATGGAAAAGAAAAATATACATTGAGCAGTCAAAGGGTGTGGGTGAGCAGTTTTGAAGGGTTCAAAGGATTGGCATCGTCTTAATCATTGTTTGTTGGTAGGTGATTCCACATTTTGGTGGCTTAGTAGTGGAATTAATCCAGTCCTTTGTTTGTCCCCAATCTGGGTTGCACATGGTTTGTTGATCCGAGTTGTGAGAGAAAAAATATTTCTGCTGGTTGCTTTGAACATCTACACTACACTACACTACACACAGCAATCGCTTCGCCAGGTCTACCATGACTTAAGGTATACTTGGTATCTTTTTCATTAAAACAAAATCATAAATTTGACATCCATTATGACTGGTATATTTGTCACACAAGCCATTACCTGAATTCCGGCCCCTCAAAGACTGTTCTAAATATGTTTCTGTCTTAAAGTGATGTGGGTACTGTTTCCCGGGGAAAATGACAGCACACACATCTAATTTATCCTTGATTACAAGGATGTGACTTAACGTGCAAGGCATGCTGGGAAATGCAGGACTCTATCTAAAGACTACAGTACCGGACCAACAGTCAAAGTCACCTAGTGCACCTTTAAACTGGAATGAATCGGATTTTGTTTTTAAGATTCTGACATCTAATGATATTCCAAGTGTGGGATTCTGTGTGCTGTTGCTCGCAGTGAGCACTTGCACTTGTGACATTTCTTAACTGACCAAATAGGATCTTTTTTGCCCTGATAATTATTAGTGTTGAAAGTCGAAGGCATAAGGGCTCGTCAACGCTCAACAGGGACAAGCTGAAATAGAGAGAATAATACATGGCTGCTACTACAGGGTACACCAATGTAAAATAATAAACATGTGCAGACCAATTGCAGTGCTCCAGAATTTTATTTGGACTGTCTCTATCTTGAAGTGCCCATGAATTATTCCCTCTGATCATCGCTAAGGCAGGTTCTGGCAATCTCAAACAAGGATTTTAAAACTTTTTTTTTTTTTTTTGTATTAATGCAAGGCAAGTACAGCGGCTTCCATTTCAGAATACTAAACTTTCCCGAGAAGAGAAAGGGCTGCAGTTTCAATTTCATGGAATCAAATCTCCATCGAATCGCAAGGTGAGTAGACAACTTGTGACTTTCATATAATGAGCATTTACTGAGGATGAGGTATAAGATGACAATGTAAAGCACACAACACTTTAAAGGGGCCCCACCATGCATTTAAAATCAAATCTTATAAATGTTGCACTTTAATGCCCTTGTATGCACTTTGTAGCCTAAACAATCACTCTGATAATTATGTTTCTGTTTTTCCTTAGTGTGCTATTTGGGTGCAGTACCAGAAATGCTCCCCCCTGTCCTCACTGCTCCCTCTGCCGACCTCATTGTTATATACTGTTTGATTAGAGTATGCATGACCTGCCTGGTTTCAGTCGGTTTCATTGGCATTGGGAGAGGGTGTGGATTCCATGCATACCAATGACTTAAAGGATGGAGGCAAAGTTAAAGGGTGTGGTCAATTAAAATTGATATTTTTAGTAACATCACTAAACAGAAGAATCTGAGAGTGCCCATTCTTGCGTCCTCATCCATCCACACACAGAAAATGACAGATATCTCAATATAGATCTGTTTAAAAAAAAACATCTTTTGAGGGTGTAAAACACACTGGGGATGGTAAAAACACCAAAAATCTGTTTTTTACACCAAAGAAAATGTAAAATTCATGGCGGAGCCCCTTTGATGGTGAGTTCATATTCATCCCCAGCACCCCCCACCCCCATCTTGTGAAGTATGTACTGAAATCTTTCACTATCTCTCTCTCACAGTGTGCAATGTAGCCATGACACAACTTGAGTAGATCTCTGAAAAATTAGACTGGATTGTGGTGCATTCACAAGGTATATTGTGCTACATCGAACTGTCAAGACTTCTTGAGTAAGTAGTCGGAAGTGGGTCGACTTGGTATCAGCCGCTGACATGCCCAGGAGCTGCTAGAACGCTCAAAAAGGTGTTTAAAACCCCGACCAAAATTAAAACATCACCTCCACACAACCAGCTGCTTTGTGAGTTTTGTCACCACAACCCAACTGGTTTAGCAACCCACACATCATCTGCTTAGTTTGATTTGTGTGTTTCATCACAGATGGGCCACAAATAAGACAGTGAGTAGACAGTTTTGGTTCCAATTTATAGTCGGCATAGTGAGGCCTTATACAGTAGAACCCACCAATAGTGTTCCTATATGAAAAAACATTGTTCTAAAAAAATAAATGTTACACAGACATTTCTTCCAATGCATACAGCAGGTCTTGTTTTTGATGCATTTGGAAGAGATTTTGAAGGTCTGGTTCCAAAAATGAACCAGTATTTTATGTGTAACATCCATTATATTTACAATGGAATGAATGAGGTCAGCTGCAAAGTATTCAACCCATGATTCGACTCTAGGGGAGAAGGTGAGGCTTACTGCAAGGTCTATTCTATGAAGCTAACTCCTTCTTAGCTTCAGACCTTTTTGGCGAGCGTCGACACCGTATACATCAGATCACAACAGATGCAGAGAAGGCGGATGCTCATATGGTGAACCAATATGACGCAATTCTGTGATCCTACGGGCCAGCTGCCCCACCTATACCAGAACCCACGCTGGCTGGGCCCTGCAGGCTGTACCGGATCCCTAACACTGCCTCCCCGTTTAGCAATTGAAAAATAGCAGATCTACAAGCTCATAGCGCACGCTATGACCTTGTACGTCTGCTGTTTTTTTTAAATAGTGAAAATTTGGCAAATCTTTGAATAGGCTATATTATTTCGGAAGCAAACTGAGAACATGTTTTTAGCCAAATATAGATAAATCTATGGGTCCTTGGCATGAAATATGTTGAGCATCACTTACACAAGAACAGATTTTTTTATTCAGAAAAACTAGAATCTATTGTCAGAAACTAGATTCTAGGGTCAATAAACTATATCCTTGCGTCAGAAACTAGAATCTAGCGCCAACAAAAGTAGAATATAGCGTCTGAAACTAGAATCTAGCATCAGAAACTAGAATCTAGCGTCAGAAACTAGAAGCTAGAATCTAGCAAAAAGAATTGATTCAACGTTGAATTTTGGTTGAATCAATGCAAAATGCATTGATTCAACATTGAATTTTGGTTGAATCAATGCATGTTGCTATCTGGCTAGAATCTAGCATCAGGAACTAGAAGCTAGCGCCAGAAAACTAGAAATTGGGAACTAGAATTTGGTGCCAGAAACTAGAAACTAGTGTTGGAAACTAGAAGCTAATGTCAGAGACTAGGATCTAGTGTCAGAAACTAGAATCTAGTCAGGACAAAATGCGCACCTCATCCGTATACACCTCACACAACTGCTACAGCTCTGTTCTTTTAAATCAAAGCTGAAGGCCTTTCTGTTTGACACTGCCTTGTACTGATACATGTTTAATCAATTACACTGTGCTTGAATCTTGCTCTCATTCCGTTTCGTTCAAAAGTACTAATTTTAATTGCATTCATTCGTGTTTTTTTGTAATGGGTTTGTCCTGCACTCTTAATTATCAGCTTGCGTAAAGACACTTTGATCGCCTTTTCTTTTGTAGAAATTCACGACTGAACTTGGCACTACCTACCTTAGTAATACGCTTTATTATACTTTTTTTTTTTTAGATAACCTACGACATTGAAATACCACACAGAACATAATGGCAGCGGAACAAAGTTAACTTTAAATATCTATTCGCCCCAACAGTCATGTCACCCCCTGAAAGTAAGACCGAGCCGACATGGATTAACCTGGCAGTTGCCCCTGGCAACTTCACTGACGGTTCATTTGGTGGAGGATAATGTGTTGGTCACCAAGACAGGCGAGACAGTGTTGCTAAGTAACCACAATGTAAGTAAGTGTGTGTGTGCGCATGTGAGCATGTGTGGGGAAGTATTATACTTGTTTTGAATGGCTTAAAATAGACCCTGTAATCAGAAGGTCAAGGAGAACACTGTACCTGCCAGTCCTCAAACGCCATGTCTCACACACACACCTCTATGTCGCTCCAGCAAGGCACCCGGTGTGTACACAAACACACACATTAGTCACGTTTTCATGACCGTCATCGTTCTTACACAAGGAAGCGAGAGAAGACAGCGAGCACTACTGAACAAAGGAAGTCAAAGGACAGAGAATCCAGTTGGGCGCACAGGTCAGGGCTTCAGTGCTCAGTGCTATGAAATACTTGCCATTAATATAGTGGTTGGCAACTGTATTAATTGATTTCCGAGGTCCCATGGTGTAATAGGTGGGGGGGGGGGGACAAAGGAGTTCCTAATATCTTTAGAAATAATTCAACAAAACAAATGTTAGTTTTGTGGATTAATGTACTTTTACTGTGTGGCCCCAGTGACCTCCACAAAATGACCAGAACTACTTATTATTGACCAAAACCAGACCAGAACTCCCACTACGGGAATCTGGACATCAATTAATACAGTTGACACCAATATATTAATGTACAGTATTTCATACAACTTAAGTTCCAAAAATCTGAACTATCGCTAAGCATTGGACATTGAGGCCATCATACTCAATGTGCAATTTCAGGAACTAAATAATTGACCCTATAATATAATAACAAGACCATGTGTGTAGTTAAAATGTTCAACATTTCCAGTATTGTCATGTTTTGAGCTTATAGATCATGTAAATTTGAATAAAAAAGACACCTTTAAAGATTGGAGGGTCATGCTTTTTTCCCACCATAAAACATGATCAGGCATTATTGTTATGAGGTGGAATATTATTATTTTTTTCTAAAAAAAATCCCCACCAGATCATTAAGTACACCTGGTTTGCGATGATGGGGGAGATCTACATGAACTGAAGCCACATCCACAGCTTTAGTTGTATGATTGGGGGGGGTAGTATTGGCGCGTTTGACTGGTTCAGCCCTCAGGAAGAAAACCTAAATACAAAGTGAAGCGAGTAGTTTTTTTGCACATAAAAACTACACTGAGGTGTCTACAGGTAATTAAGTACCGCCACACCTTAAACATGCAAAAAATACAAAAAAAAAACACACACACACACACATCACAGCACTCCCTCTTTAAGCTTTGGACTTTGAGGCCGGTATACTCAACGGGCAAATTTAGGGCCCAAAGAATTGACCCTCAAATGTGCACATTTGTGTAATTAAAATGCTCAACATTTCCAATTACTCCCATCTCTCATTCAAATTGACATGATCAGATGTGCAAGCTCACAGCTTGCAGATGTAAATTGAAATGCAAAAGAACTTTAAAATGACTTCTCTCCATCTTGAGTGCAATAAGACTGAAGCAAGTACATATTTATGCTATAGGTTTATTTTACGCAGACTAAAGGAAGTCCAAAGGCGATCTTGCCATTGAGAGCCCAAGTATACAGGCAAAGGTGATGTCGTTTGGCAGCCGCAAATTAGTTATTCATCATTAGAGAGAGGTGCAACAGGGTGCCATGGATGGAATGTAATAGAGAGCGCTCATTAAAGCCTTGTGTATATACAGTGTACTGTATAGGGGAATGGAGTGCTTAAGTAATGGCTACTTGGCTGGGTCTGAAAGCCCTCGGAAAGCGTCTTATAATTCATTATTTCTAATTGGAGACAGATGATAGAAAATTATTCATTCGAAAGACATTTCTAAAGGCACACCATGTTTCCATCACAACCAGCAAAATGAGGACATTTTTTTTTTAATTAAGATTAGACGTGATTCCCATTCTGCCCTGCCTATGCTAATGTGATACATCATAATTTGCACGCAAAGGCACTAAGTTGGTTGTATTTGCAGCATGCACTCCATGTAGCCAGAGACTGTCTCCATAAACTATAATGGTAAGAGCTTGCATGTTATGTATGGTGTGTGCGTGGCGTAGCGCGCGTGTGTGTATATACAAAGAAGAAAGAGACAGTAAGAGTGAAGAGTGGTAACAGATTCGCTATTATGCTAATAGCTGGAATCCTCGCAAGTTCATGCAAAATGTATGTTTGCAGCAAAGATGTTATGCAAAAATATTGTTCTCTCCCTGCGACAATCATTCCACACCCAGTGATTATAATATGCCTGTTTAAAATGAAGTGAAGGGGGGGGCACGATTGTTTGTACACCAGGGTTGATTTTGGAGGGAAAGCTTTTAGTTTTATTGAGCTTTAGTTTAGTTTTAATTTGAACTATTCTGTATTTTCGTGCTTTCATTTATTTGTCAGGTATAAGTAAAATTTCAGAGTCAGTAGAACTAAAAATATCATTTAAACTCTATACTATATAATTGATTGTTGTCACCCCTGTACAACTAATTTAATAGGTCTTTTTATATAAATACCCAAAAAGCATATAAATGTTGCTAAAAACTAAGACTGGGTATTTTGCCTATAATTTCAGTTAGTTTTGGGAAAACACAATTCAGTTTAGTTGTCTTTTCACCCGTTTTTTGTTTTTGTTTGTAATAGTTTCACTTAACTTAAACAAGTTTTTAATGAGTTTTACTTAAAGATATATCTTGCAGATCATGATGCTATCAGCAACACAAAGGCAGCAAACAACAATTATAACAATTACAAAGACACCCACGGAGACGAAAATGGGTTTCAGAAATAATGGCAGAGAGAGAGATAACATTGTGTCATACTTTGTAATGGTAAATGATGTGGTTAAGTATCTACTTTTGTAGTTTTGACACTCCGAGACAGAGAAAGTTTGAAGATTCAGACATGCCTGTTTTTGCCTTTTTTGTGTAAACCACTCACAGCACTGTATTAAGTACATTGATTATATTCAGACACAATGAAGGCGAGGGATTGATTTCTTTTCTATTTTGAAGTATTTTCCACCAGCCCAAAGCTTGCAGTTAACCAACAGTAGAATGCTAATTGACAACCTCCAGCCAAAGCCAAAGCTAAACTGAGAAAACAGAGTGGAAAGGAAGGAGCAGAGCCTGCCTTCAGGCAATGTGGCAGTGAAGTAGAGAAACTTCATATTCTGTGTGTGTGTGTGTGTGTGTGTGTGTGTGTGTGTGTGTGTGTGTGTGTGTGTGTGTGTGTGTGTGTGTGTGTGTGTGCTTGAACAACACAAATATTGCAAGAGAAACAAAGTGTCTCGGACCAATTCTAATTTCCTTCCCTGTAAATTAACATGTTTCATCTGGAGGATGGCCAAACTGCGACGTGTGCTTAATCCTGCAAATACGGGATGCAGCAATGCATCTCTATGTTTTGTTTTCATATTCCCCAACCAATTATTGAAAATTGATAAGGTCACAATGGTTCTTTCATGTTGTTTAGATTCAAACCCATGTATAGAGAATGACCCAACGCTGTTTTCAGATGACCTTGTTCTATATCAGACAAATGAAACCACAGGCAATGTTTTTCTGTTCTCATCTGTGATCCTCTTCGTCTGTCTCTCTGCCTGTCTCACACAAACCAGATTCATGTTGTGTTTTTTTCCCCTTAGACATTAACAACTAACGTGAATATAAACATAATAGCCAATATCAACATGGGTTTCACACCGCAATTTCTCCAAATTCGCCATAGGGGACAGGTGAGACTAGAAAAGTGTTACTAGGGGAGAAGAAGAAAGTCTGTCGTTACCCACGAGGCTTATAGCACGAGTGGCCAACTTGCTTTACTTCCTGTATCTACAGTACATGAAGGAGGCTCTGATAGGAGACCATTTGTAGGCTTTGTAGTCCATATCACCTCTAGTAGAGGTGCCAATACAAGTTGGTCCATCTTCATACAAAGGCCATCTTTGGTCGTTACTGCCGTTGCGCAGTAGTGTTACCGTTTCTATACACGTTGAAAGGAGTGGACACACTCACATGTGTGAGTGTGTCCACACATGTGTGAGATGATTTAGAGAAAACTCCTTTATATTGCACTGAAGCATTTTCACCGAAAACAATTTACCCAGGGGCGCACAGTTTTGCGCAATGTGCAACGCGGCTGCTGGACCAACTATAAATACTTGGAAAGGCTGGTGACACAAGGTTACTAAGTGGGAGAGGAGTTGGGTAATTCGCGTCAGCTATCAGCTTCAATTTGCCTGCTGTTGCTGGTACATTCACGTTAGGCACTAATGGTGCAATTTTAATGCTGCCAGCCGGATTGTCCCACATTATAAGTGCACACCACCTCCTATCACGGCTCTAGTAAACCAGGTGACATTTCCTGGTATTCTGGTATTTCTATGGGGGCAGTGCATGTCGGTGGAGCAGATAGGCGTTCAGCGTCTTACTCGGGGACAACGCATTGCTAAAGCCCTGGGAATCGATCCTGGCACGTCTCGGGTTTCCCATAGGCAGCTGTAGTACGCACAAAGCCCGAATTAACCTAAAGAGAAAGGCTAATCCAATAAAGTGTTGAAATTCCTTTGAAGCAACTTGTTCTCTCCCTCTTACTTCCCAGTAGACCTACTCTTGGACAAATGTGAAATGTATGCAGCCAGCCTATAATGTTTTTTTGTTTGTTCTCAAAGACATCTTTCCCATTCCCTAAAAACGCCTCATACCTCTGGATGGGGAGGCGATTGATTCATAAACATCTCACAGCCATGCTGGGCGCATTGTCCTCAATCATTACTACTTATTGTCTTCTGTTTGTGGCCGTGATGCATGAACTAAACAAAAACTTTGTATTAACTTTAGCCCGACGACATTCCGAAGATGGAGCGACTCGGTATAGCTTCCCACCGGTGCGCTGTGAGAGGTACATCTTTCTCACGTTGTGCTTTTATGGATGCACTACAGAACAAAACGGGGCAGCTACAGTAAGGCATAATAATCTATAGGATTTGGGAGACAGTTCCCCTCTACCCGTGGCTGCATCTCTTAATTGAATATCGATAGTTTCATTATCACCGAGAGTCGTGTTTTCAAGTGTGTTAATGATGCACAATACATTTCAGCTGCAACTAGAAAGGGGCCTCGCTGCTGACCGGTGCACGTCTCCGCAGACCAGGTGGTCTATCCAGGGGGTGTGTGTATTAAGTTGCATATAATCACATTGTTGCACTCATCAATGAACTTAAAGGGCCACTTCACGCCTTTTGAGACCACATAATTATGTTTGGTAGACAAGGAACACTTTCCTGCGGTATTGTGGGTATATGTGGGTAATGGGTGTTTTTGTCTACACCAGGGCAAAGGCATGGGGAGATACTATGTTTTGCACTCCGTCCGTGTGTCTGTCCGTCAGGTCCCTCTGTGAGAGGATTCCAGGCGGTCCCCAGCTAAATGATGGAGAGTTGGTAACTAAATGGACCCTTATAGAACTTTAACCCTTGAGAGTGTTAAAATGAAACTAAATGGACCCTTACGGGTCCTTTTGGTTTTATTTTACACTCTCAAAAGTTAAATTATATTTAAACGTCTGAATTACTTAATTTTCAAGAATCTACACACTTAGAAAATGTAGAACAATTGATATTTTGACCATTTGCCAGTTCTCTAAATTGTGGACAAAAACTTGAAAATCCTTGCTTTTATGTCTAAGAGATTAAACTCAACATCCAACGTGGTCTGTGGCTAAATGGTCAGCCCTGGTATGAAAAAGGTTGAAAACCACTGTACTAGGCTGACAAATCCAACTGCATTCTTCACACAGTGGTGCCCAGAAGGGCACTTTTTCTAGTTAACAAAGTCTCCATAATGTCAAGGCTCACTTCTCAGTAAGACGGCCCTCACCCTGTACATAGGGAGGACCAGTGCACTGGGGCATTATGGGAATTGTGGTCCCTCGGAAGAAGGTGAACTAAACAAATCTTTGCATCATACCAGTCATATAACCTTTGCAGGATTGCATCTTGCAGGACTTTTATCGGCACATATCAGCTTCCGGCCTGACACTGGGAAATCATCTTTCCCTCGGCCTGCTGCTATCTTCTACTGTACTTGATGATCATGACGTCAGTGAGTACAAGGGGAGTTTATATCTAATAGCACAAATTAAAACACCAGTCTGCTCATTTCAAACAAATGGAGCACAGACAGAGCACTTCTTTGGCTATAGCTGGCTTTGAGGCTTGGGTAATTTCGTAGTAATCGTTCTCTAAGTGTTTACCGGTGACTCACAGTTTAGCGAAGAGCGCCATCTAGCGCCAGCACTGAAAACACACAACAAACAGTACATCCTTTGGAAGAGTGGGCTTTGGACAACATGGAGGAGCTCAATGGTTTCGGTCTGACAACGGACACCACATACCGTAGTCGATTCTGGCACGAAGAATGGCTTCAGACTTTCAGAGAGGAAATTACAGTGCATTGAGGTTAGAACAGTGTGAGGCTTCAGAGCCACTTACACAATTACAAAGGATAAGTCGGAAAAAAGGTTAATCATCCAATTAGTCTGAGCTGAGCGCAACAGAACCGTCCATTAGGTTCCCAGGCTGGCGCTGACCACGGGCATGTCCGTGCGTTTTTCAGTGCACTTCCAGGCCAACCACTTGTTATTCCTACAGGAACTGGCGATGCCTGGAGGCTTAATATGATGCTGTTGATATGCAGGGCTTACACAACACACCATGGATCACCATGCAGGCGCTATTGAATCAGATGGGGATGGTGCAAGAGGCATACTGGAACAGGAAAACATGTTTATTTGTGTGTGTGTGTGTGTGTGTGTGTGTGTGTGTGTGTGTGCGTGTGTGTGTGTGTGTGTGCGTGCGTGCGTGCGTGCGTGTGTGTGCGCGCGCGCGCGCGCGCGCGCGCGCGCGCGCGTGCGTGCGTGCGTGTGTGTGTGTGTGTGTGTGTGTGTGTGTGTGTGTGTGTGTGTGTGTGTGTGTGTGTGTGTGTGTGTGTGTGTGTGCAAAGAGGTGGACAACACCTTTTTTAATAAGACAGGCAATAACAATGAATCATCTCCTGCCCCATCTCTCCCTTTTTATCATTCTACCTCTGAAAGGCACTGGACTGGACTCTTACTAGTGTAAGGCAAAAGCTGACACACAGGAATACCAACCCAAGGAATTAACAATTACTCTTTGCAGATTATACTGTTTTTGGGTGGGCTAAAATTGTCCTATACCCCCCGTCCCCCCAATAGAATTATGCAGTGTCTCTCTCTCACACACACACACACACACACACACACACACACACACACACACACACACACACACACACACACACACACACACACACACACACACAGAAGTCGCCCGATACATCTTTCACTAATCCAAACAAGCGATTTTAATGTTGCTCTGTTCGATTTATTTACTTTATTTGCGACCTGTTATTTATAGTGAGCCCATGGGGGCCAGATCTGTAGGAGAAAGTGCACGTTTCGTAACTAGTTTATAGCAAGCCACAAAGATTATTGATGTCCTTTTTTTGTTTGGTTATGGGCTTTGGCAAAGGCTTGTTTCGAGTTATGTTTAAACTGGGCTGAAGTAAGATGGGCCGTTTGAGGCTGAATAAACACACCTCACGCTGCAGATATTTGAAATGTGTGTCAGCTATCAGCTACGCGGGGCCACACTGTGTATTTATTCACGGCCGTAAGTAGTGTGCGTTCCCTTCGAGAAGTCAAGGGTATCATGTACCAGATGACTTTAGACAAGCAACTCCTCCATTCTAATGACCCCGCAGGACTGAAGCTATGCGGGATGTTCAAACTATAGCAGCACACAAACTCAATTCATGGCTTATCCAGATTGGAATCAGATGATCAAATCTGAAAAGCAAAATAAACATGTGACACGCATGCACTTTTGCTAAACAAATGTGAACATTTCTCGTAGGGCTTTCACTTTTAGTGATGTCCTGCTAGTTGAGTAATTGCCTTGTCTTTGTTTTACTCATTTTTTTCTGTTATCAACTAGTCAACCAGACCATCAAGGTCAACAAGTGGATTCACTTAAGGACGGGAATCCACTATGGATTCCCGTCCTTAATGGGTTAAAGCCATAATTGGTTCGGATTGGTTAAAAAATAAATCAAATTCCTAAAAATGGGTCTCTGGCTATTTGTGGCTGTGTGTGTATCTATTTGTTTGCAAATGATACCATCGCACAACAGATTGCAAAGCGGGAGACATACCGTAAATCCTCTTTTATAATCCGGGGCTTTTATTTACTTAACCGATTTTTATACCAGGCGTGTATTGGAAGGAGGCTGCTATAAGAAGAGAGGCCTATATTACAATGTTTCAATCCAATCATAATGAATAAAACATATTGTATACTCCAATAATCTTAAATCATTGCAATAGTCTAAAATATTGCTGTTTTTTGTAAGACCACTAGATGGCGTCTGTATATAGGTTTGACGCTTCAACACATAGGCTATGAAGCCAGGGGCGGATTGGCCATCTGGAGTAGGCTACAGGGAGTTTTCTCTCAAAGAGTTACATCTGGTTAACCAACACAACCAGCTGGGGAAATATGTGCCAATCCGCCCCTGTGTCAAGTGAAAGTAAAAAGTTATCGTACGGTATATAGTTGATGTTTAGGAATGGTTGGCAGGCAGTCAGTCAGTCAGTCAGTCAGTCAGTCAGTCAGTCAGTCAGTCGATATAATGGATAACGGAAGATTCACCGGGATTATAACAAGATATGGATGGATTACCGTACTTCATTGGTGTACACATCTCGGCTCACACTAACAGTAAGTGCATTGGAATGCGATGGTGCGCTCTGTAAAAATGGACCCTCGCGGGTCCATTTGTGTTCATTTTACGATCTCAAGAGCTACAGATCTAAAAGGACCACCAGTGGTCCCCGGACCACTGGTTTAAAACCAGTGGTTTATAGAGAGAAAAAAGGGCGAGCAGAATCGGGAGGAGGAGGAGGAGGAGGAGGAGGAGGAGGAGGAAGCGAGAATTGAACTGCGCATCGCATAATCCCACACTCGCAGAAAAAAAAAAAAAAAAAAAAAATACCGGCTAATACAAGGAGGCCGGAAAATATACGTTAAATCCAACGCCGTTCCCGTTCCAGGACGGTAAATAATAGAAAGGAGGACTATATTAGAGAATTTACGGTAGTTCAGTTTCAGACCTGATAATCTAAACACCGCTGGTGGTTCATAAAAATACATGTCACCTCAATGGTGTCGAATCAGTGACACCACATTGTAGTTTTCCCAACCACCAGGGTGAGAGGGTTATCGTCTGTAAAACCGAAGCATGTCTGAGCCTTTATAATATGTCGAGTCGTTCTAGTGTATATAAAGATCACATTAGCCGAAGCATTGAAATCTGTTTAACCAGAGCCTAAGAGGGGCGCTGACAACCTCAGGGCACTCACACACACTGCTCTTCT
Source organism: Benthosema pterotum (assembly GCA_039105355.1). Classification (NCBI taxonomy): domain Eukaryota; kingdom Metazoa; phylum Chordata; class Actinopteri; order Myctophiformes; family Myctophidae; genus Benthosema; species Benthosema pterotum. The sequence continues at coordinate 25,325,403 of CM076970.1, read as the reverse complement.
ACAAGAAAGAAAAGTGCCGGCTTAAAACTTAACTGCCAGAGAACGGCCACTTCACCGCAACTAATTAAACGGCACAAATAAACAGCGTCCTCTTCACAGGTCCATGGCTTCAGGTATCCTTTTTATAGGAACAGGCGGTCTTTCTGCTCACTTGCACTCTGCCGGTTATACCCTCCCCGCAGCCTAACCCGGGGGTTAGACTCATGTAAGAGGAGGATTTAATTAAGCGGTTATCGCCCCCCGTGGGTTTTTTTCCCTTCCCCACACCATCTTTCTGTCTGGTTCTCTCTGTCTGGTTCCGACGACACAGCCCTGGCATGCCAAGGGGCACATTTGACCACACAACACCCTGACCGGATGTAGTACCAAACTATCACCGGTCCTATTTGTGTCGAGAGAAATTCGTTAGGACGTTGGGAGAACAGACGGAGTGGGAGTGAGGGTCGTTTAGGATGATCAAACGGGCAAATTCCTGTCACAGATGTCTCCGAAAAAAAGTCGCTAGAGGACACTAAAGAGGTGGTTCGACAATAAACGCGACTAGAGGCTAAACGGCGCCGTGGCTGGCCGTGCGACCTCATGTGGTCATTTTGTCATGTTAGCCATCTGTGACGCATGGATGATGTAGCAGGTTTTTGGCCCGATCGAATCTCTGGTGACTTAGAACTCATTCTGCAAATGTTGCCTAAATCCTGGCAGTTTTCTGAAAAACCTCATGTTTCTATGTCAAGGACCCCCCACCGCAAATCATCTGTAGATGGTCACCAACCAACCTCGGAGAATATGTACTTCCCGGAAAGCGAAGGATTTGAGTTAAAAGCACTTTGACAGTACCTTCAAAGATCTGCAACAATGTTTCAATAGCTTAGAACACCAAAAGGGTTCCCACCCAAAATGTGTGCATGTAAAGTAACTGATACATTACGGATTCATTACATTATTAAGCATAGTTTGAAAAGGCAGCAACAGCACAAATACACATTGTGCTGATTGAGATTTGCACAGTGTGCTAGATGAAAATGTATGGCGTGTGTGCACGGCACTGCACGCACACACACACACACACACACACACACACACACCCACACACACGCACTTGTACTGTTGATGGCTCGCCTCCAAGAGAGTAATGTTGTGAAAACAAAACATTTCATGGCTCCAAACTGCCCACGGTTGTAGTTTTCAATCACAGCACTACGGCACCCAGGTGATTCCCACCAAATGGTGATGAGAAAGATCTCAGAGGGCTTCATTTCAAGGTAGAAATATACTCCATCTGGAGGATGCATGGGGATGAGCGGTGATGCTCACCCAGGCTCTGTCTCAAGAGGGGAACTTCAAATGACGCACAGCACCGAAAAGAAGAAGAAATGTTACCTCTACATGGTGCCGTGCCTCCGGAATCCACGAACGAAATATACAGCTTGACACGGGGAAAAACATTAAACAGCTTGAAAACCTGCCAGTACCGCTATCGGAGGAGTGGGGAGGGGGGTTATAAATGATTCAGCGTGTTTGTAGCAACTGTTCTGTTGCATCAAGTCAGACAGGGTTGGATTCTATAACTCCACACCACCTAGTCTTATAGAGCTGTCATTCATAAAAAAGTATCGCATACCATATATGCATTTGATTGAAGTAGTTATGCTATCGCTGAACACTTTGCTGGGAGAGTTGTTTACCTCCAGTGCCACCGGGGACTGCTGATTTTTTTCACTTGCGGGAAGAAAATATGAAGAGTGAATGCACTCTTAGAAATGTTGGGTTAAAAACAACCCAATCTGGGTTGTTTCCCAACCCAACACTGGTTAACTATAGGACAGAACACATGCTGGGTTATTTTAACCCAGTGCCTTGGGTAGGTTCATATAACCCAGAAATTGGGCTGTTTATATAACCCAATTGGGTTGTTTATATAACCCATTTAAGGGATTGTATTGACCACATTGCTGGGTTATTTAAACCCAAGTTGGGTTGTTCATTTTATAATTATTATTTCTTTATGCAACCCAATTGGGTTGTTCATATAACCCATTTAAGGGATTGTATTGACCATACTGCTGGGTTATTTAAACCCAAGTTGGGTTGTTACTATATATATATATATATATATATATATATATATATATATATATATATATATATATATATATATATATATATATATATATATATATATATAATAAAAAATACCAATAATATATTACTAAATAATACATTTCTGTTCTATAATTTACATTTCATTGACACGACTGATGATCAATTGAACTAAATTAGCAAATTCTCTTGATACACCTCAATTACATCTGTTTTCAAATCAAATTTATTCTCACAACTTCTTAACAACAACAATTTATTTAACTATTAAACATATAAAAGTATCAAAAGTCAACTCACATCAATTCAATAAGAACAACAAGTAAAATTGAACAGTCCTCAAGTAAATTCCAGGGAGGTCTAAATTGATTCTCATGTGAGAACGCGGCACGTTTAGAACCTGCAACGCGCCTGTCCCCACACTGCTGTTTGCAATGTACAATGTACATGCTAAGAGGTTGTAGAGCAGTCTGTTTTGCAGCACTGGTGTCACGGTTCTTGATATTAGGCATGACAATTAGAGATGGCCGATATTGACTTTTTTACCGATATCCGATATCCCGATATTATCCAACTTCTAATTCCCGATACCGATATCAACCGATATCAACCGATACCGATATATATAGGGCCTCCAGTGGTGAAAAAATATCAGAAACTATTTACTATACAAATATTTAATATAAATAAACATTTAGTATAAATACTAATTCATGTCATAGCCTAGAAATACTCGATACAACTATAAATTCAACATGTAGCCTACTTGAGTAAAGTACAAAAGTAATGGTATAAACATGACAGTAGAAGTGCTCATAATGCAGAATATAGAATTTTCATCAAGATTTCAAATGTACTGTACATAAATCATTTGGGGGGCACCCAGAGGTTTGGGCCGCAAAGCGGCCTGAACTTCTCCTTATGTACTGGCAGTGCAGGCTGCACTGTAGGGAATGGAGGAGAGGAGGGGGAGGAGAGGTGGAAGTTTGCATGAGACATCTTGTCATTGCAGATAAGTAGCCAACAACAAGTTTAGTTTTGATCCACAACAATTCATCTCTGCAGAAGGATCTATTGACACATAGAGAGGTTTTTTTTCTCTGATGGAGCTTATTATTGAACTGGTAGGCTGATTGCTCCTCAATTTGGAAAATTCAGAACACAGGAGTTCAAGTTTATATAATGCAAAATGCCTGATGGTAAAAAATACATAGGCCTAGTAGGCTTAGATCCTAACAGTATTAGCTTATTGGTCACACAGCTGTTTATAATTAACCGGGGAGTCACTAATTGCAGCTGGCTACGTGCAGAAGATAAAAGGTGGCATTCTCAGTCCATATTATTTCATTAAACGGCATATAATTATACACATCATATACACCAAACGAAACCATTCAATGGACACAGCAAATGCCAGTTTGAATTATTAAAATCCGTTCAGAATTGAAGATGCATAGAAGGAATCAAATCTCAACTCTTTGCGATGCGACATGGTGAGTCCCCTCTGTCTCCGTCTCCGTCTCTATAGATAGTAATTCCTTTGCTTATTACACAAGCAAGGCAGAATGAAACGTAATGCAACAGAGAATTCCCAAAACCTTAATTGAAATATGTAGATTGCAGAGGTGGTCAGCTCTGGTTGTCTTTTTTTTTTTTTGCTTTGCCAAAGATCTACTGGATCTCACTCAGAGCGCTTGGCTTGCGTGTGTGCGTGCATGCGGCATTCTCAGTCCATATTATTTAATTAAACAGCATATCAATATACACATCATATACACCCAATGAAACCATTCAATGGACACAGTAAATACCAGTTGGAATTATCAAAATCCGTTCAGAATTGAAGATGCATGGAAGGAATCAAATCTCAACTCTTTGTGTGTGTGTGTGTGTGTGTGTGAGCAAGCGAGAGATTGCGCACATGCGCACATGCGGTGGGGGGAGGGCTGCCGCAGCAGCTCACGCAGAGCGGCGCTGAGTCCACATCTCTGTAAATAGTCATAATTTCCAGTTTGTAAATACCGATACTTTCCGATATGAAATTTGAAAGCTTTTATCGGCCGATAATATCGGACATCTCTAATGACAATGTGACACTGTGCGGTACAGGTTAATCTAGCTGCATCCGATTTTTGAGAAAGTTCACTGAAGGTGTGACTGTTCCTTCAAGATCAAATACCAGCTACTGGAAAAAATCCCACGTCGGCTTGTACTGGTCCGGATATTTTGTGTCAGCAGTGAAGCAGGTATCACTGCTGTGAGCGCCGTCTCAGTTCCAATAGCCTTGCCCAGGATCACAGCAAAGGCTCGTGAGCAGAGCATCCCATCACCCAGCAGCAGCACGAACGCCTTGGACTTGACTCCCTCCAAATACTCGACCATGTTTGTTCAGACCTATAATTTAAAAGGGAATAAAGACATACTTTAAGCATTTCTGCTAGTGCAGAGGTTTGTACACTCCCAGAGTTAACACATGGATTTTACTGCACAATTGTGGGTCCCAGAGATAGAAATGCCATTAAATGGTGGTCCATAGACTACAACCCCAATTCCGTTGAAGTTGGGACGTTGTGAAAAATGTCAATAAAACCAGAATGCATTGATTTGCAAATCGTTTTCAACCTATGTTCAGTTGAATACATCACAAAGACAATATATTTAATGTTCAAACTGATAAACTTCATTGTTTTTTGAAATTATACAATCTTTTGTAAATTGATCCCTGCAACATGTACCAAAAGAGTTGGGACGGGGGCAACAAAAAACTGGGAAAGGTCATGAATGCACAAATAACGCCTGTTTGGAACATTCCACAGGTAAACAGGTTCATTTTAAACAGTTTAGTATTGTGATTGGGTATAAAAGGACCATCCCAGTCGTTCAGAATCAAAGATGGGGCGAGGTTCACCACTTTGTGAACAATTCTGTGAGAAAATCATCCAACGGTTTAAAAACAATGTTTCTCAGCATTCAATTGCAAGGTATTTGGTGATTTCATCATCTACAGTCCATAATATAATCAAAACATTCAAAGAATCTGAAGAACTTGCTATAGTAAAGCGACAAGGCCAAAAACCAACACCGAATACTTTTGACCTTTGATCCCTCAGGTGGCTCTGCATTAAAAACTGACATCATTGTGTAAGGGATATTACTGTGTGGACTCAGGAACCCTCAGAAAACCATTGTCAGTTTACAGAATTAGTCGCTACACCTGCGATTGCAAGTTAAAACTCTACCATGCAAAGCAAAGCCATACATCAGAAAGGTTGGTTTGAAAAACAACCAGAAATGCCTTAGAAATGTGGACTCATCAGACCACAGCACACTTTTCCACTTTGTGTCTAACCATTTCAAATGATATTAGGCCCAGAGAAGGCATTTCCGGTTGTTTTTCTGGTTGTTTTTCAAACCAACCTTTCTGATGTATGGCTTTGCTTTGCATGGTAGAGTTTTAACTTGCAATCGCAGGTGTAGCGACTAATTCTGTAAACTGACAATGGTTTTCTGAGGGTTCCTGAGTCCACACAGTAATATCCCTTACACAATGATGTCAGTTTTTAATGCAGAGCTACCTAAGGGATCAAAGGTCAAAAGTATTCGGTGTTGGTTTTTGGCCTTGTCGCTTTACTATAGCAAGTTCTTCAGATTATTTGAATGTTTTGATTATATTATGGACTGTAGATGATGAAATCACCAAATTCCTTGCAATTGAATGTTGAGAAACATTGTTTTTAAACCGTTGGATGATTTTCTCACAGAATTGTTCATGAAGTGGTGAACCTCGCCCCATCTTTGATTCTGAACGACTGGGATGGTCCTTTTATACCCAATCACAATATTAAACTGTTTAAAATGAACCTGTTTACCTGTGGAATGTTCCAAACAGGCGTTATTTGTGCATGCATGACCTTTCCCAGTTTTTTGTTGCCCCCGTCCCAACTCTTTTGGTACATGTTGCAGGGATCAATTTACAAAAGATTGTATAATTTCAAAAAACAATAAAGTTTATCAGTTTGAACATTAAATATATTGTCTTTGTGGTGTATTCAACTGAATATAGGTTGAAAACGATTTGCAAATCAATGCATTCTGGTTTTATTGACATTTTTCACAACGTCCCAACTTCAACGGAATTGGGGTTGTAGAAGAAGAACAAGGAATAGCCTCGTTTTGGTCAATATTAAGTAGTTTTTTTGTGGGGTTCCGTGGGGCCACACAGTAAAAGTAAATGAATCCACAAAACTAACAATTGTTTTGCTGAATGATTTCTAAAATATTAGGACCTCCCTATCACATGGAACTACTTTTTGGGCATAGTGATATGGACACAAAATACATAGTTCCCTGTGATAGGAGTCAAATATGAGCAAAGGATGTGCTGATATTTTAGAAATATGTCAACAACATAAAGTAAGTTTCTTTTGGATTCATTTACTTTCACTGCGTGGCCCCCAGTGACCTCCCAAAAATGACTACATATTTCACCAAAACCAGAGCAGAACTCCCACCATGGAACTATAGAAATCAATTAATACAGTTGACACCACTATATTAATGGCAAGCATTCCATACAGCTTTTCGACGGTGTAGCCGACGAAACCCTGGTGATACAATTATACTGTATTAAATGGTATATCACCCAACCCTAGTCCCCATCTGTCGCTGTGCTCCAATCACGTCTATAGACCTGCGCAGTGAAGGCATAGCCCCTGTTTCAGAAATGGAATCCTCATAGACTTTTCGAAAGTGGTTAATAAAAAACACAATTCCGCCGCAGACAAAACCAACTCATGACAACAAACACAATATTATCATATCTATTATCATATCAATATAATATCTAATTAGCAAGAAGGAGACAACACTTTTTGTTTCGTTTTTCATCTTATATTATCTTATTTGATTGTCTCAAAAGATTGTGTGTGTCATCATGATTTGTCACAACCTGAGTTGGTTTTGCCTGCGGCACAATCATGTTTTTATTAACCATTTTCAAAAAGTCTGAGTACAATTCATGGGGAATCCACTTCTGGAACATGGGTGGTGCATGGCGTCACTGCGCAGGCCTCTATGTTCAGGCCTCAGCCACCCAAGTTGCTCAGTCACTCCCACTCCAGACAATACAGGACTCCAATCAACTCAACTGGCTACCAGAACACCAACGCATGAACATAAAAATCACAGCACCAAAAAGCCCCCTCATACCTGACTGATATCACTCCATCACTTGCAGCCTCCTCAAATGCCAACCTGCTCAACGACATCACCAAGCAAGTAACACGCCTTATGAGACAAAGTAACTAACCTTGTGGGATATTTTCCTCTGGAACTGGGAGCTTCTTTTCTAGTTTTGCCGGAAGGATGATCTTGTCAGCAAACAAGGAACCCAGGTTTCAAAGAGCTCGGGTGCAGCCTCTACATGAAGGATTGAAAAGTCTTGTGCGATCTAAGATATGGGGACAAATTCAGAAACAAGGTCATGTAGACAATATGACTATACAAACAAATATACCTAGTGCAGTGGTTCTCAAGCTGTCGGTCCAAAAAATTGGGGGGTCCCCAGATGATGATGAAGTGATAATTTAAGGACTTTCTAGACCCCCAAAGAAAATGACCATTACTGCATCAAAAGTAGTCAACGAACTAGGCAAAAAAATCATCATTGGAACAGGGTTAAACCAAATTGAGGGGTCCCCAGTTCAAATATGTTTATTTTGGGGGATCACAGTCTAAAAAGGTTTGAGAACCACTGACCTAGTGCATAATAAGAATAGTCCATTGCATAATTAAAAAGTGAAAATGGGCGGAATGACGGAATCCCCTTTAACAATGCTCATAGTACATGTTGAAAGCCAGGGTTATGAATATTTATGATTCCGTCCATATCAGGGTGCAACTACAACTGCACTGACACAGCTAGCCAGCCTTTGCAAGTTGCAACGCTCGGCTTATGTCAAAATTAACAGATCTACAAGCTCGTAGCAGGGCACTCAAAACAGCTTGTGTACAGTAAGCATGAAACCCAATGGACCCGCAAGGGTCCATTTGGTTTCATGTTTATGCTGTCAGGAGTTACATCTGGCTAACCAACATTCCACAATTTAGCTGGGGACCACCTGGAACCCTCTCAAGGCCCACTGGTGGTCCCTGGACCACTGGTTGACAACCACTGTTATAAACATCTACCTTTTAGTTTAATTGGCTTTCTGCTCTTGTTTGGTAAACGTTTTTTTCTCTATTGGATACCAATGGTCCACTATTTATTCAGCATTTGAGCCACAGACCACCATTTGATGATATTTTAATTCCACAGACCCAAAGGTTTCTTTTGCCCACAATTTCAGGCTGGATTTGGGAAACCAAACAGTCCAACATTAATCTTCTACATTCTCTAGTTGTGTAGACTTGGGATAAATCACATGATGAATATTTTAACTCTTGAGATCATAAATATGAGACCAAATGGACGCTCTCAGAGAGTTACATCTGGTTAACCAACTTTCCATTTAGCTGGGGACCACCTGTCCCGTTGCCGAGATGCTTGCGCTAATCGCTAATGGCTAGCGTCGAGGAGACAAGTGCTCCATAGTCCATACAGTTCCTACTCTAGGCTAATTCCAAATAAATCCTCTGTTCTGTTTCTAAAGTTTATGGTGAGCTAGAGCAATAGGCCGAGTAGGCTACCTCTTCTCCTTGAAGTAAAAGTGCAGTGTCTGTTGACGATGCCCCTCTCTGTGTGTGTGTGTGTGTGTGTGTGTGTGTCTGTGTGTGTGTGGATGTGTGTTGGTTCACACACGCAGAGCCATTGAGTATAGACAGAGTTACGACGACAACTGTGTACACTTCATGGGGCCAGTTCAATGGCGTCTCTTCTACTTAGACTTGAATAGAGGATGGGGACAAGTCCTGGACCTGAAGTAGGCAGAAATGCATCGGACTCAGACTCAGGCAACAGCCCAGCGTTAATGATCACTTTACTTTAGATCGTGTTTTAGTAATAGTGCAACATAAACATCATTGTACAGTAAAGTTGTTACTGAACAATACCGTTTACATGTTGAACACATGCACAAATGTTGAACACAATGCTTTTCTAACTCCAGTTTGTCCCTATTGTGGCTGCATGAACAGCGCTCTATTCAAGCTGCATGAACAGCGCTCGAGTGCTCAGTTTCTGCACCCTCAATGTCGCAACAGTTCTACTAGATGGCTCTGATAGAAGGGAGACGGGGAGTCGGGGGAGAACTCACGGCCTCCGCCGGCGTTCGGAGCTGGGTTTGTGGGGACAACGGAGAGGAGAAGCCGACCCGGCTTGACACTCGACGAACAGTTAACTTGTGATTCCTGGTGTTTACGTAGGACACAACAGGGCTAGTCACCTCGCTTGTATTATTAAAGAACCGGTGTTACGTTTGTAACCTATAGTTATTTGCGAACTGACAATATCAAGCTTTATATAATATCAAGTCAACGATATGATAAAGCAGGGGTTTTCAACAGGTGGTCTGGGGACCACATGTGGTCCCTGAGAGGGTTCCAGGTGGTCCCTGGCTAAATGATGGAAAGTTGGTTAACCAGATGTAACTCTTGAGAGTGTAAAAATGAAACCAAATGGACCCTTGCGGGTCCATTTCTGGTTTTATTTTCACACTCTCAAGAGTTAAAAACTTTCATCGTCTGAATTAGCAATATTTAATTAAGAAGTCTACACTGTCTTGGCGCATTCTGAAAAAATGGTGGTCCCTGAGATGAATAAGGTTGAAACCCCCTGTGATAAAACATAATAACAAAATGTATGTTACAAACCTTGCTTCATGGAAAAAAGGCACTTCCCAATCCTCCTCCGGCTGTCGTAGCATGTGTTGATTTTGGACATCAGTTCCACTGGAGCAAATGGCTCTGCAGTCTGCACCGCGGTGAAGTTAAATTCAAGTTGAATATCCACCCAGATAGATATTCGCTAATCTTAGGGACCGTCAACAAATTACAGGTTTCATTTTTTGCTAAATGCAATATCTCCTACAAAAAAAAACACAGCAAAACCACAGTTGGCTCTGCACTGGCCTCCCTCCATAACCTGCTGGTTGGACTGCACAATGCGCATGCCCGAAGTTCAAAATTTAACCAACAAACTGGGTAAATACCCAAGTAGTTTAACTACCTTGTTGGGTAAACCAAGTCTACCCAACAAACTCCATTGGAAATTCTACCCAATACAGAATTACTACATACCAAACACAACAACTATGAGATTTGGGTTATTAGATAACCCATTTAAAGTAAAAATAACTAAATTAAATTACCCAACTAGCCCTACCCTGGGCTGGGTAGGGCTAGTCTACCCAACATTTTTTAGAGAGTGGGGTCAGAATGAGGTTAACGCCATGTGGACAACATCAAATATTGAAACGCATGACTCAGAAGAAATAAAAGACGATGAGAGACAAGCAATTCTTTCCCTCCGACATTTATTGACCTCTCACGCTAATGGAATGGACCGCCGTACCGTATACGCGCTTTACTGACCACGGACAAAATCCTTCTGTCCGTATGCAGTACCTGCCCCTCCAGTACAGAATGCAGAGCCTCAACAGTGCTCTATTACAGAGATAGAGAGGATAGGGTGTGAATGAGGGTATGGCGAGGAAGAAGTTCAGTTACGCAAGAGAGACTCCAAGTAGAGTCACCGTTTCTTTGCTTCTTCACCGTTTGGACCATCTGGTTGGGATGTTGGGATGGAGGAATTAGACTAACTGGCCTTGGAACACCTCAGGATCCCCAGGAAGATAAGCGGTTGAAGACAGACGGATGGGTATGAAATGCACGGCCATGCTCTAACCAGTGGTTTTCAACCAGTGGTCCCTGAGAGGATGTAAAGTTGGTAAAACCGATGTAACTCTTGGAGAGCGTAAGCATGAGACCAAATGGACCCTTGCGGGTTCATTTGGTCTCATGTTTACACTCTCAAGAGTTAAAATATTCAGATTTAACGGCCATTTTTGATATGTATATTTGACTGTTTTGTTTCCCAAATCCAGCCTGGAATTGTGGACAAAACTATAAGAAATCTTTAGTTTTGGGGTCTGTGGGGCTAAAATGTCATCAAATTGTGGTCTGTGGCTCAAATTCTGAACAAATAGTGGGCCCTGGTATGAAAAAGGTTGAAAAACCACTGCTCTAACTCCTATGGAGAGGAGAGGGCAAGGAATGCACTGCAGTATGGCTGCGAGAGAGAGAGGAGAGGGGACCGAATGCAGAACACTGTTCTAGCGCTCCACGGAGAAGGAGGATGTATGCATAAACGTGATCCCTCTAAAAGTCAAGGACGTCCTAGCGGCTCCTCGCCCCGACAGTGAAGTGAGTCTGCAGGTATAACCGTAGCCATACTTCATCTGGCTCCATTACGTCCGGAGTGTCTTCCCACTCCATGAATCTCCGTCTTTTCAATGAATGCTCGGCACATTAAAATTAACGAGCGAGGAGAAATCTCGCAGGTGAAACCTCATCACTTGAAAGCACATGCTCTCGTGTGTGTGCACGTGCGTGCGTGGCCGCGCGCGCATATGTGCCTCTGTCTGAACCTGTGATATTTATCTAAGTAAACTTACCTGGGCCTATACCCATGGGATATCCCTAGGTATGCCCACGACTGTGCTAAAATGCTTGTCACTAATGAATGGAGTTATGTTTTTTGTACAGTATACCATCCATCCATACATCCATGTACTGAACTACAAGTATGTACAGTAGCCTACACCAGTGGTTTTCAGCCAGTGGTCCCGGGACCACCAGTGGCCCTTGAGAGGGTTCCAGGTGGTCTCTTGAGAGCGCAAACATGTTTACGCTTAAAATAGTTAAAATATCATCTGAATTATTAACACTTCATCTACAAGTCTACACTGTTTGTTTCCCAAATCTAGTCTGGAATTGTGGACAATACCAAAATACATCTTTAGTTTTGGGTCTGTGGGGCTAAAATGTCATAAAATGGTGGTCCGTGGCTCAAGTGCTTAATGAATGGTGGTCCCGTGTGTGTGTGTGTGTGTGTGTGTGTGTGTGTGTGTGTGTGTGTGTGTGTGTGTGTGTGTGTGTGTGTGTGTGTGTGTGTGTGTGTGTGTGTGTGTGTGTGTGTGTGTGTGTGCGTGTGTGTGTGTGTGCGTGTGTGTGTGTGTGTGCCTGCCCCCGATATCTCTGGGGGTTTCTGTTAGAGAAAAACTCAATAAAAAAACATTTTCAAAAGAGAAGGAAGATCATTGACACTGGGTGAAACGAAAAAATGAAAAATCGTGGAAGGTGTGTTAAACACGCACACAGCTTGCCAGAGTTAATAATGGCGCTGAATAAAATAGAAAATAAAATCCATATTCATTCAGTTATTCCACACTTTATTTTTGACAACCACTCTTGAGGTCGCAGCCCCATGTTGAGAAGGACTGATCTACTCTATCCATCCCTCCTTCCATAAAGCCATCGATAAATCCATCCATCCATCCATCCATCCATCCATCGCTTTCTCTAATCTCAATCCATTTGACCTGATCGCATCACCTTGAAGGAACACAATTTGCATTCTATTCCACTTTAAAAAACAGCATCAGCATGGTGTGTGCGTTGTTGTGGTAATGCCTCTTCCAAATCTGGGCTGCTAATCCAAGTGCTCTGCCGAGGAGGCAATAATATACATTGCATTATGAGTAATCTGCAGGACGCCGGGATGCCGAATGGATCTGCAACCAACGACAACACGACTGATTATTCCCATCACGCCCCGGACTCTAATCAATGACACACACACACACACAGGCAAAACATAGACAGAAAACTTCCTCTGTGTATATGCACACACACACACACACACACACACACACACACAGGATCGATACAGCGGTGTATAACCTCAAGAGAGGGGCCATATGGAACATCAATAGACTCATCAATCACACCATTACAGGAGATGACAGGGTCAAGTACTGTGTGTCTACGTGTGTGTGTGTGTGTGTGTGTGTGTGTGTGTGTGTGTGTGTGTGTGTGTGTGTGTGTGTGTGTGTGTGTGTGTGTGTGTGTGTGTGTGTGTGTGTGTTCTGTACCGGAGTCAGCTCATATTCAAAGGTTATATGAACAATTTTTTCCCACAAATCGAAAGTACGTGTAGTCGTATGTGTCTGTGTGCTCCGTGACCCGCGTCCCCCCTGACCCCCCACCCCCCTCTTGTCCGATAATTACAGGCGACGGCGGGGTCACAGCGAGTGTGTGGCGCATGCACGTGCGCGCCTCCGATATTGACCCGCTTCTCGCCTCGTGCCAGCCGTTCGGGAGGACTGTAAACTTTTATCTCGCCTCGTAAAATAAGGATATAATTACCGGCTACGGCGTGCCAGTTCATTATCATGTTGACCCCTGGAATGAGCAGTCAAAGACCTTACGGTTTAAAGGGACGTTGCCCCCTAATCACTATCGGGGCCAAGCACACAATGTACCAGGGGAAGCAAAAAAATAATAAATAAATACATAATAAAAAAGACAGCTGGCTCTCCTGTCGAAAGGTCATTAGCTGGTGATGTTCCAGGGTCAGCAATAAAAAGGAAATTAGATTAAATGTTTTTTATTTATATATTTACCCCGGCCTAGAGATTGTTTTTGGCCAGGGGCTGTTTAAACGGAATAATAAGCTCAATCATGGGGTCTGAACCTATTGGATCGCAATTACCAGGTTCTGTTTAGTGATTAGGGGTGCAACGGTTCAGATATCCCACGGTTCAGTTCATACCTTGGTATGGGGGCTGCCGTTTCAGTTTGGTTTCGGTACGTCTTGCATATCTAATATAAAATAAATTAATTAAAACACAAAATGTTATTTTATTTTGCTCATAAGCAAATTGAACATGAATATAAAAAACAAATCAAGATTTACAAAACATTAAACACCCTTGTATTGTAAACTCAACTGTTAAGGTGCCCATTCTGTATTAGACTAAAAATAATCCCTATTCAGGTCCATTTGGTCTCAAAAAGAGACCTGGAGCCCTCTCAAGGACGACTGGAGTATTTGTATTTTGTTTAGAGCTTCACTTTTCTGAAGGAATTACTTTTAATAGCTACAAGTGGATATCACGCTGTCAGGTAATTAATCATGCTTAACAAGTGCAGATTTAAAGGAGTAGTCCGTCATCACCGGACCACTTTTGATAATCATAAACCACTGATATAAAGTCACAAACACGGCATCCTCTCTCTCTCCACGACGTGTGTGTGTCTGTGTGTGTGTGGGGGGGGGTGCAGGGGTCGCAGTCGTTCTGTTCAATCAGAGCCATATACTATAATAGAGTTACGCCAACTCCGTTCACTTTATGGGGCCAATCCAATGGCAGCTCTTGTACATAGACTTTGAGAATGGGCACAACAAGTAGGGACAAGTCCTGGACCTGAAGTGGATAGAAATGCAGTGGACTCAGGCAACAGCCCAGCTTTAATGATCTTAAATGGCTCTGTGTTCAATGCAGCGGTGTGGTGCTACACTATGCCGTAGCAGAAATACATTCTCCGCAGCTGTAAGAAATTAATGAATTTGAACCGAAATATTGCGGTTCATTAGTACGTATTGAACCGTGTACCCCATACTGAACTTTTTTTTTTCCCGGTGAACCTGCATCCTTATGAGTGATTGGATTCACTTCCGTTGATAAGTGGTTTTCGGGGGCTCACCCTCGAAGGCTGAAACAAAAAGGAAAAGTGGCTTTCAAGGCCCAGGTTTCCCCTGTGTGCTGAGAATTTTGATCATTCTGCATGTCAGGAGTATCATAACGGTTCCGTGACCCTCTAAGACCCCCAGCGAGGCCCATTAAAATACTGCCACATTCTAGAAATCCAATCACTGTCCCAAGGTTCCAAAAACATGGACATGTCTACTAATTGGATAATGTCAAAACCTAGGAACACATGTAGCTATGACATGCTAGCATGGAAAAGAAAAGCCCTGCAGTACTACCGGTGCTTAAATATTCAAGTTCATTAGATTAAAATGAGATTAAAACTTGTTGAATTAGGACATGAATCTCGGATGGTACATTCAGCAAGTTATAAAATTGACATGCATAAGCGACATACAGATTTTTACTTTTGGGGTGAGGAATGCATGCAGGGTCACGCATGCATTTTACGACTTCATAGATACTCCATACGTCAGTGAAGAAAACACGACACTCCTAATCATCCAGTAGAGCTAGAAAGGTGTCCAAAAATTAGATCATTGTATTTGCTCTACCAGAGTGCAGTTTTCACTATTTTAATTCGTCAATTTAATCCCAATCAAATAAAGTCACCAGAATAAGATGTATTCTGTGGAAATCTCTATACCAATTCTCTTGACAATCATGTGGCAGTAATGCACACGATCTGTGGAAAATGGCCGCAAAACGGCCATTTTCTCAGAGTCCTTGACCAACAATGACCGGCTCATCGATATGAAACATTGAAATTAGACAATCCGAAGCGGTCCTGACAAGTATCGTAATACAAGCACACACACACTTCTCAACCCCACAGCACATACTGTAGTAGCCAACTATCATGTATATCTCACACATGATAGAAGGAATTTAAAAGCAAGAGAAACTCTCTGTGTCCCTCTCTCTACCCCCACACAAGAACAAGGTCTCATGCTTTCAGATCCATACACAGATAACCACACAGGCGCACACGAACGCACGGACCCACACAACCCTGCAACCCCCCCCCCCCCCACACACACACACACACACACACACACACACACACACACACTCATCCATTTTCATATTGAGCATTTTAGTGGACCGACTGTGAATGGTGTTGCCATGGTAACTACTGTAAGTACTCTTAAGATGATGAGGGGGGAGATGTACAGTGTGAGTGTGTGTGTGTGTGTGTGTGTGTGTGTGTGTGTGTGTGTGTGTGTGTGTGTGTGTGTGTGTGTGTGTGTGTGTGTGTGTGCGTGCGCGTACGTGTGTGTGTGTGTGTGTATAAGAAACAGGCTGTGCACGTATATACACTGGGTATCACGGTGTGAGTGTGCCAGGGCTCTGTGTTGGGCCACAGATGTGACCCCAGACATGACATATACGTTCTCACCGATGGCTGTCTCATGTCAGTCAGTCGTTTCATCAAACATCTCATATTGACCAGGGGTCAGACTTTGTGGCGGGCAAAGTGTCGCTTCGTGTGGCGGGTGCGTGTCTGCCGACGCGCTTCACTGTTCTTCAGTGCGTTTTAATGTTTCACGCTTCACACTTTTGCTATGCCATTGGGTGTGCATTAAGTCCTTGCATTAAAAGGATACAAGTAAGTGATTTCGTTTGGTTAATAGATGACAGTTTTTGAACTTAAATGGGTTCTTAAAGGAGGGAGGGGGGCTGTTTGTGTGGACATTTCTGGTACTGCACCAAAATCGCACCCTGAGAAAATATGAAAAATAATTATTTGAGTTGCCTTTTAATAACTTTTTAAACGACCGCTCAAATAATTATTTTTCATAAGATACATTTGATTTTAAAATCATCCCTTTAAGTTGTATGAAATACTTGCCTTTAACTGTGTTAACCCATTTCAGACGGGAGTCCAAATGTGGATCTTTACCTTTAAGAACGGGAGGCCATTTTGGGACTTTTACCTTTCATGCCGGGAGTCCAAATCTGGACTCTGGGTAGATTCCGCCCATTTCCGGTCTCATAGCCAATCAAATGTGTCATAAGTCGATGACGTATGTATTCTAGGGTGTCGCAATGCATTGTGGGATTTTTTTTTTTCCTCTTAAGGCAACTTTATTGGTCGGCAAAGTGTTTTTTTTTTTTTTTTTTTACTGCGTCACCGCTATTCCAATCATCACCATGGCAGCAGCAGCAGCGTCGAAGAAAACAACAACAACGACTCCACGTGAAATGGAATATGTTTTGAGCGACGGCAGCGACATTGTCGATGAGTAAAGCAGTAGAGACGAGGACGATGTTACTGATCCAGATTATATTCCCTCTTCGGAGCCGCTGGACAGAGCGCAATGGATGCGTGATCGCCTGACGACGATGATGATCAAGCCGAGTTCCGTGTTTTTTTGCCGACAGACAAAGACTTTGTTCCAGACCACTTATAACAAAGTGATGGCCCGGGACAGATTCAGCGCTATTTGGAGGTAATAATAACACTAATACAAACCGCTATGATGATAATTATAATGATAAAACAGTATGATAGCAGTGCTATTGTTATTATAGAGTTGTACTATTGTGTGACCATAGAAGCCTATAATAGCGCAACAACAAAAGTCGTCGCGAGGTTTTCTGAAGGTAATAGCAATAATACAAATTGTATAGTAGGCCTATGATAATAATAGCGCTGCAAATAGATAATGTTGAGTGATCTTGCTGATAATAACGGTAATAATTGATGTCGACGCTGCGATGGAAAACTTTTTAGGCGCACCCTTTCATCATTTATCATCGCACCGCTACGTCTATGATGATAATACAGCCATGTTATGATACAGCATACAGCGCTACATGATGCTTATAATGGCAAATGACCTGGAGTATTGTAGTGTATACTGCATTACTGAACAATGTGTGCAATGTATAATGCTATAATATAAACACACACGCTGTGTGTGTGTGTGTGTGTGTGTGTGTGTGTGTGTGTGTGTTTATATATTATAAACACCACAAAGAAGTATAAAAATGACTAACACCTATGTGCATTTTCAGGTTTCTACACCTCCAGGACAACAAGGCAGATGTAGACCGGACTGACAAGATGTGGAAGCTGAGATGGTTCCTGGACTTCCTTGTTGCTCGATTCCACCCCCGTGGTTGTCAGTGATGCTGAACTGACACTGAACTGTGACTTGTTGCAATAACAGACACTTTATTTTTTATTTTTTCATTTTAAAAATATTGCTGTGGACAGTTCCCAGAGAATGGTCACCTTTTTAGCTGCTTGTGAACTGTTTCCACAGAGAAATTTTCACCTTTTTATTGAACACATATCTTTTTGTCACTTTTTTATTGAAAGGACACTTTATATTTTATTATTACTTTATTTAGTTTGATTTTCTGCTTTGTGTGCATTTTCAAAGTCTGCACAAATAAAAGTTATAGTTTTTGAAAGCCTACAGTGTGAGATCTCAAATACTTTTTACGTTTAGTTCCTACCTGCTATTGTAGGACCTAGTCTTGGTCCAAGGCAACTATCAGACTATCAAATAGTGTTGTAATTGTGTTTCTATGTGTCTCTATGTGTTTCAGAGTGTGCAAAAATGCAAAAATTGCTGTTTTTTAGTAGGCGTTTTACTAGTTTTATCATATTTTCTAGATTCCTAATTTTTTCTGATTTTTTGATAAAGGTTTGGACCAAGACAATTAATTTTCCATGAAAGCCAAAGGTGTAAGCTATCAAATGCTTTTGGAATTTTGTTTCTAGCTGCTACAGAGCCTGAGAAACAAATGTTTTAGTAAACGTTGACATCCCTGGTAAGTTTTCCAGAAAAAGTCAGGATTTGGGGGTATTTTCAAAACCGCCCATAGGTTTTAATGGCTTTTTTCTAGGCGGACTTAGGCCTGAATGGGTTAATTGAACCCTGCAGTGGGAGTTCTGCTCTGTTTTTAGGTGAATAGTTCCGATCATTTTGTGTGTGTCTCTGGGGGGGCATTCACAATAAATTCATTCAAAAAACTAGTGTCATCTGTATTGTTGGCCCAGTATTAGAGCACATTCCATTCAACAACTTTTATGGCATAGTGATGTATGGACACAAAAACTGATAGAGGGGTAAAGTGCGGAAATAGAAATAGGTCAACAATACAAATGATTGTTAGTTTTGTGGATTCATTTGCTGTTAATGTGTGGACCCCAGTGCCAGCCACAAAATGTCTGGAACTACTTCCAGACTACTACTAATTTTGCCAAAACCAGATCCATTAATACAGTTCCATTCACTATTCACTATTCACTACAGACATCTTTTGCAGGTTTTCATAATCATTGCGACTTAAAATCGCAATGATTATCACAATATTGCATTGCAAATATTGCACCGCTCAGTTAACAAGGTGCGTGATTTCTTTTTTTCCTCTGAGCTACCATTATTCTGTTTCGGTTTAACTGGCCAGCCATCACTAATCACCCATTCCAGAGAGTGAAATTAGCACAAAGGATTAAAGGATTAAAAAGGGTGAAAAATAGAATCTCACGACTGGACATTTTGTGTTTTGTCCGGTCAAGTCACAGCGTGCGAATTGATGGCAGCATGCGAGAAGCCTCCACACACCATAGTAGTGCTCTTGTATACACACTGTATACATTGCTTTTCTTGAAATATTCATTCAAGATCATATTGTGTTTTATGGAAGATGCGGTACACTTATGAACACATTATGAGCGGCTTATCCATTATAATCTGCTTATAACACTGTATAATTATTATAAGAACTATTAAGCTAAGTGGTATCAACCAACACAATGTTTCTTCTATTTTTTCCGTTCCCCCCCATTAGTGGAGCAGATTAATGGTGGAATCATTCAATTTGTCATGCAAGCATTAAATTTGGCCACTCATTGCATGCAACCATGAAATCTGAATCCGCGGGCCACTCAAAATGCCAGGATTTCGACCATTTTTGTCACATATAATGAAAGAAACATGAATCTTGAGTGGCCAGTACCACTTTCCATAACAGTGACCCTGGCTTGATTGACAAGGACGTCAGTAACGCCCTGCGCACAACAGTAGTTGAAAATTATTGTATTTTCCATAAAAGCTCCCACAAATTGCTAATTATAATAGGTGTGCACTCGCTGCATAAATAAATACATTTAAAGTAGTTTTTTTTATGGAGGCGTCGGTTTACCAGTCGGAACATAACCCAGTGGAGTGTAATGTATAGGATAGTTTGTGGAACAGCACATAATTGGATCAATTAGCAGTAGTTATCCGTTGTCACAGTGTAACCCCCTGTGAAGCATCGACCACATGCAGCAGGGAATAGAGTCCTTCAGCAGGGGAGGAACGATTGAGCAATCTCCCATCATCAGCAACAACAATGGAGCCAAATGCTGTGAGGCAAGTGAAGCAATGCAACTCCAAGAAGATGCGAAACGGTAAACTGTGCATGCCTTTATATAGCACCTTTATACAACAGTGGCTTTAAAGAGATCCTACATACCATTCACTCATTCACACACTGACACAGTAGGAAACCATGCAAGGCACCCAACTATGCTCAATTGCTCCCAAAAATAAGTGAGATTTTCACAGTCAGTAGATTTTTTTGTGATACAGGGTTTTCTGCCTCTAACAAAGTGCTCAGATTGTCCTGCTGAATGTAATGCCACATTCTGTAAATCCCACATAATTATGCCAATGGGATTTGCCAGCAGATGTTTTCACTGTATTTCCAGTTTTCATTACAACTCAAAAGGCTTCCAAACCCCAGAGAAAACTCCAGACCAAAAAAAACGCACACAATGTTCAAAGTTCAGTTTTTCTGGATGTAATGGGTGTAGTTGAGATCATGAGACCTCAAAACCTTTAATAATCAACAACTTGCAGACCTACTTTGTTAAATCTGCTAACTTGTGTCTGGTTGATGTTTGACTACCATTCAGTGGCCTATGGTATAGCGTTGCATCACAATAAAACAATAAAGTCCTCACACCCGAATGCTGTTCCCCTCGTGGGCATTTTTAATGGTAACGTTTCGCGCCGGGAGGCTCCTGCTCAGACCTTATTGTTATTCCATGTTAATTGTTTTTGATCCAGCACCCCCAGCCTAACAGGACAGCATGTGCGTGTGTGTGCGCACTTTTTGTCACTCTATATGACACCTTTATCATGGTGTGGCATCACTCCACCCTCCAGACAGACTAATCTTCTAATTAAGGAGTGATTGTTTTCCCCTCCCCTCTATGGAATCCAAATGACGCAAATAATATCGCCACGGTGGAAAAACATTGCCTCCCTGTAGATGCCTCTGTGTACTGCAGAGCTTCAGCACTAATCCAGCTAAGCTTGGAGAAATATAAGAGAGACATCCACGGAGGCATGGCAAGACAGTGAGCTTTTGAAAACTAATGGGGGGGAAGAAGCTGAGGACCGGCGGAGGACAGTGATCCGGGGTGTCATTCGAGTCACTTTGACCTGCAGGAACCATGACGGCCTGCTAGACACCATCACCCCCTCCCTCTGGTACTTATCCCACAGAGCTTAGCAAGGTGAGACATCCACTAGTGCCTTGAAGACATGGAGTTGGACGTGAAAACCCTGACATTTCTTTTGCCGAAAGGAAGGCGTATGTCTCCTTTACGCCGTGTACCATACATCCATAAAGGATACAGTATGTCAGTGAGCCCGTTGATGTGATCGACTGGACATGAGTAGTCGTGTTTTTGATATTTAGTTGACTAAGACTAGACTAACAAAAAAATAATTCCAGATAACTAAATTGGGCTAAATATAACGTGTGTTTTTAAGAAGCTAGACTAATGAACATAGTTATGATCTTATTTTTTTCCTTTCTTTTTGACTATGAACATAAGTAGGCCTACATGAATATTTTCAAGAGAGCCGGTCATAAAATCAAGGTTTTTACTCATTACTATATCAGTCATTTGATACTAAAAAATAAAATGAGACATGATTCATATGAAAAACTATAAATCTACATTGCACATATCAACCTACAATGTATTTGTCACGGACTAAAATAGCGACTAAAAAACTAAGACTAAACCACTAAGATTGAGACTAAAAGACTAAGACTAGACTTACGACTAAATCATTTTGATATTTTGTCAACCAAGACTAGACTGACAAAAAATATAATGAGAAGACTAAATGGGAATAGACTAAATGGGACTAAAGACTAAGGCTAAGGCTAAGACTAAATCAAGATATTCTAAAAGAAAGAAAAAAAAAAAAAACAACAACACTGTTTTTCCCCTCTACGCAGTGTGATGTCGTCATAATGTCTCTCCATGTACAAAATGTTGCCCCCCCACCCGTATCAGTCTTTCAGATCCCGGCTTATTTTAAGCCGCTCTGGATTAAGACTGTTTGCTAAATTCCTAAAATTGTATATTGTACAGCAATGGGTCTCTACTCCAGTCCCCTGCATGGCATACGTTAAGGAACAATGGACAGTAATGGCCTCTAGGCAGGTAAACGTCTACTACTGCTGTGTCTCAGATAGTGTCTTTTTATTTTTATTTTAACTTTATGTTTTTATCGTCCCCAAATGTCCTTCTGTAATGTGTTTATTATGCAACGTCTTAATGTTCCCTGTGTGCCTTATCGTCTGTAATGCTTAATGTTTGCGTCTAAGGCACTTTGAATTCCTTGTGCAATACAAATAAACTCCCCTTGCCAAATGGAAACTATACAGCAACACCGTATGTCTCCCCCAAAACATTAGCGCGCACTAAAGTAGAGAATTGTGGGTGCATCAATAATAATAATAATAATAGTTAGACATGTAGTTGCATCCCACCAATGCAAAATAGGGACTTTAAGCTGTAGGACGGTGAGCCTCTAGTATGGCAACAGGAACTCAATCCGTGCTCAATAGATAAACCTGCTTGCCGTAGCAGGCGTTGTGTCCACAACGCCTGTTTGACACACGCTGCATAGACGTGTCACCATGGTAACCCGTCGCCGTTGTGGATGGCTGTGTGCTTAATGATTGCGTCATAGCAGCCGTACTTCCTGTACGGGTTGCCGTTCTGAAAATTGGGGAGCTTAAATTCCCTAATATTTGAGCTACAGCCTGACTCTGAGGCATGAATGGCATCATCCTAGCCCCAGAAGAACCAACGTTGCTTTTTGTTAACATTAACCCCTTAATTAGTTACCTATTTATTCATTTATTTATGTTTCACATAAACATCATGATTGATGTTCATTGTTTAGTCTTGCAATGTGAATGGTCTTGAGCATTGCATATACATTCCCTCCACAGAAGCTGGAATTAACACAACAAAAACAAATCTCTGGATTTGATCATTTTTAACCTTTGACGCTGATAAAACCAAGCAAAATGCCTGTAATATTATATATTTTGTGATCATCAGAATGTCTAGAACATTTGCTTTCATTATAATGAAAGATATCCCCAAAATGTATTTTCTTTTTAAATTTATTATTAATTATTTTAATATTATATATTTGCTTTTTTACACAAATCATAGTAGTACAAAGTAGTAGTAAGGCTGAAATCTCTGGTTTTGTAAGTAGAAATATATCTGGGTCTTCTGGGGCTGTAGGTGAGCAAAAACGAGAACTTCTTCCAACTTTATTTACAAACTAATAGTGATGAGGCTGACGTCGGGTCGTAAACCTAAACCACACATGGTAGGCGCTGGTCTTCATTAGTGGCCAATTAGGACATTAAACTGTCAGGCGTCACGCTGAGTGTTCCGCAGAAATTAGTTTGAGGAACCACGACCTGCAGCCTTAAGAGCATGGAGTATGCACCCCATCTCCAAAACGGTCGGTCTCCGCCTCCGTCCGCCTGCTGGGCAGACCCACAGTGTGGCGTCCACACCACTGAGAAGATCAGAGGCTGCCCGCCTTCACTTCCCTTCCCTCCATCACAGATACCACCCAGCCTGCCCCGCTGCTACACTATCTTGTTTTTTTGTGTGCACCGCATAAGCAAATTTGCAACCGAAATCCTTCTTCCCGGATGAACGCATTGTCTGCATTTTGTGTAATCCCTCTTGCGTTAGATGTGAGATTCAGCTTATTTGTTTTCATAAACGTTGTTAAAGTGAACGCGGCAACTTTTAATTGCGGATCGCTTTGGGCAGACTCACGTGACCGCAGACCCTGCAGACCATGTGAGCTTGTGAGAGTGTGTTGTGGGGGTATGTTTTTTTTCCTATTACACATACTTCAACTTTTACATATTTGTAGCTACTAGGCCACCAAGGTCAAATCGCCCTGGTTAAGTGTGTTGGCACTCCCTTGTGTAGGAAGGGCGAAATCCACTTCCGGCCGCAACCGTCGGCTGCGGCTGAAAGTACATGAGTCGCAGAGAGTAAATGAGCCGCAACCGGTATTAGCGGTTGATACCGTTGGATATCGGGGTTAAGGTTAGGTTTAGGCATATGTTTTACTGAGGATTTATTTCGGGTTAGGGGTTGGGGATAGGTTCAGTAGCGACCGGTGAATAACGGACGTCACATGACCGAAAACCATCGGCTGCGACCGTCAGTCACAAAATGATTTTGACGTCTCTCCCCTTGTGGTGAAAACAAGTTTTTGGAAAACCCTGATTGAAATGAATGTGCCAGCAAATCCTGTCTGCAGGATTTATTCAACTGAACACGGGGGCTTATGTAAGACACTTTTGGCACTAAAAGCAGGTGCAGGGAATTAATATTTTACAGCCTTTCTCATTTTCCTTTTATTTTCACACACACACTACCTGTCTGGTGGTTGCACTGGATCTATTTCTAACAGAGCGCTGTCTGTGTACTCTGTGATATGAACAAACTGAACGCTGGTGTGGCTTAGTTTGTTCACAGCAGGGCTCTGTTCTGCCAGTCCCAACGTGGTCCCCTATGCATGCAAAGAAGTAGCCTGCTTATTTCTTTCCTATGCTACCTGGTGGTACCCGGTAGTATAAGCCTTACTGTGGTTTTCAACCTTTTCGATACCAAGGCCCACTATTTATTCAGCATTTGAGCCACGGACCACCATTTGAGGACATTCTTCACCACACAGACCCAAAACTAAAGTTTTCTTTTGGTTCGGAGATCAAAATGACCATTGATATTTTATGTTTAATGGTGTAGACTTCTTAATTACTAGTATTTGGGCTATTGTAGATGAATATTTTAATTGTTGAGAGCGTAAACATGAAACCAAATGGACCCTTGCAGGTCCATTTGATTTCATGTTTACGCTCTCAAGAGTTACATCTGGCTAATTAACTTTTCACATGGTTAAACAATTTAGTTGGGGGACCACCTGGAACCCTCTCAAGGACCACTGGTGGTCCCCGGACCGCTGGTTGAAAACCACTGGTATAAGCCATCCAATCTGACATAAGCACATGTATCCTTAGGAAGAAAGTATAATAAAGGATGAGAGCTTCCCCTGAACCACGTCCACCATATTAATCTCTGGGATGGGATGTCAGCATCCAACAGTGGACGGAAGGATTATTAACTGCTTGGTCCCAATGGATCTATTTTTTTCTTCTTTTTCAAAAAATATATTGTTTAAAAATAATCTACCGAACGATGTTGTGCATGGAAGACTTGGTTTCTGAACTGCCTACAGCCCTCCTGTGAGACACGAGACCGAGTAGAAAAAGATGGTGGTATTATTTATATTTTGTTGAGTATATATCATAAACATTAATGAGGACCTACTATAGGAAGATAGTTAGAAAAGTGGTGCTTTAAGTAGATACTAAAGCTTAGCTGCAAGCAACTTGGATGTGCTTTTGGCTACTGGTGGTTGATTAGAAATACTTCAGATCGCTCACGTCACGTCGAGTTTTTATGACAGAAGTTTCCTTACTATATATTAGGATGCCTATGTCTAGTTCAGGGGTGTTCAACTGAATTGCACCCAGAGACCACCATTCAGACTAAGAGCAACCTGGGGATCATGACCAGGCCAGAATCTCCTGTTTGTTGTATTTGGGTAATTTCGGATCCATGAACTGATAAAATATCAATTATACCTAGACAGTGAATGCTGTGAAATCAGTGAGGCTACTATTATCATAAGCAATGGACTGTTTTTCTCAGGATCAGCCCATACCGATGTTGTGCCCAATCAATCCAAAGTGATTATATGCCAAAACTCATGTTAAAACTGTTCCTGTGAGCGCAGAAGAACGGGATACTGTTTAGGCATGCCACAAAAATGCAAAATGATACTATTCTGTATACCTGATTGAAATGTATAACACTTAAAGGGGGTGAGAAGATCGGTTTCTCCAGATAGTAAATGGCCGATTGGAGTAAATATCGGTCGATACGGCTGATCACTGATCGGCAAACACCATCATAAGTTTGACCCAGGTTGGGGTAGATGTATACAAAAGGTTTGCCCTTTAGGCATGGACACTGATATAGGCCTTATGTACTTGGCCCACCTTGCTGAACACCCCCCCCCCCCCACACACACACACGCGCGCGCACGCACACGTGCGCATATGGGAGCACTTTCACCGCAGGCATATGCTGCATTCTGATATTGTGGTGGAGGCTAGACGGTAAAGTGGATCTCATTCATTTTCAATGAGACGACAGTAAAGAATGTGACAGTGCTGATGTTAGCCTATACTACAGCAGCAGAATGAACTGTGGTAAAACTTCAAATCTCTTCAACTTATATTTATTTCTTTCCATCCTGTCCCCATGGATTTGCTTCACCACTTGTTTGTTGAGAATCAGGAATCAGCTTATAGTTTAACTCGGGTGACTCATGGATATACTGTATATATTTCTGTTCACCGGTGACAGTGAAGCTCAGAGCTTGCATTAAAATTGGTCTATAGGAGCATCATAGTGTTGTAGATTCTACCTAAGATGAAGGATTGACAAAGTTGTATTCAACGATAAAGAGGGCACACAGAGTGCACAAGTCTTTGTGTGTGTAATATGTGGTTTTATATATTTTAGATTTTAGCAGTCCAGTGCAGGGTCTCTGATGTTATCAACACTACTTCCTGGACTACGTTTCCCACAATTCTATGGTGCACTGCACTGTCACGGGACTGAGTCTCGTGTTTTGTTTTGTTTTATTTATTGGTTGGTAATTGGTAATATAAATATATATATGTTTATGTATAAGGAACATATTAGTATATATATTTATATGAGGTATGGTATTGTAATATAGATATGTATTTATATGGTACCTATAATTTATATATCTATATGAGGTATTATTATGGAATGTATATTTGTATTATATATATATATAGAATATCATAGATATCTCTTTATGTATATATATACACATATACATAGTGCTAGTTGTAGTGAACTCCTGTCTAGATAACCGGTGTCCTGATTGGTGTTCTCTCTCTGTCATCTCGCCCAGCTACAGGTCCTGAGTCATCAGCGGGGCTGGCTTGAGGACAGTGGGACTGATCACCCCTCTGCCCTCATTGGCCGTCGGTCGCAGCCAGCCCCTACATAGAGGACCTGTCAAGCTGTGGCAGGTGGGGGAACGACAACCGACAGTCCTTCCCCCGACCCGCGGCACGACTAGTTGTACTTGTTAGCATACCAGTGTTTTGTGTTAGCCTTTTGTTCTTTTGTTTGTTAGTCTTCGTTTATTGTCTTTTGTTTTCTGTTATCTAAACCACATCATCATTGTAAATATATATCTCGAGCCTATTGTATTATAAAAAATAAATGCTTCGCAATATTTATTATTATAGAGCATATAAAATAAATATTTGGATTTATACTTTTGGTGTCCGTCTACCCTTATGTTCGGTCCAATAACCCCTAGACATATATGGGGCCGTAACATGCACCTCCTTGTGGATAGGGAGGAGGGCAGTCTTACTGAGACAGCCCTTTTTTTTGGCAAAAACAGTGAAATGTTCCTTTAAGATTGACACTTACAGTATAATGAGTACACTGATGCTGTGGAAAATTGGCTCTAGCACTGACTGAGACTGACAGAATAACACATTGCAGATGGCAATCTATTTGGCATTCTAAAATAGCCGTTACAAAAGACACTTGCAAAACAAAAAAAACAAAAAACACTTTACAAAGGACACTCGGGTGGCAAGTGCCTGAATGCCCACCGACTGCAGAGTCTAGGGATTCAAACCCGCCGCGGGTGCATCCGGCTTTGTCGAGCGTCTGTATGAAGACGATTGGCCCGTGGGGGCTTCTCACTGGCAGCGTGGTGGGATATAAAAGCACTAACAGTCAAGTACGCACGGAGGAAGAATGGGCAAGCATAATGACTAAAATCGTGGCACCCCCCATCTTTGAGAGTGAACAAGAAAAAAAAGCAAGAAAGAAAAAGAACAATCTCACTTATCAACTTGACACTGAGGATGTTGCTGTGTCGACGGCAGATTGTTTGATTAAAAAAGTCTTCACACTGTGGCTTAAATGCTCCCAGTCAAAGCTTTATCTGATTTATCCAGGAGAAAAAAAAGGTCTTCCTGAATGAATTAGGCTTCAACACGGAGCACTTTAAATCACAGTGTGCAGACATGTTTTTTGGATGGCCTGTGGGTTCTCTGCACCGACTGTACCCTTCAGTGGATAATATGCAAACTTTATTTTCATGTCCAGTGTGTACTGTACACTGTACAGTGTGCCATACGTGTCATACTACTACCAGTGTTATCCAAACGTTACCAGTGTGCATTTGATTATTAATACACACAAGTCTCCCACAGGATGTATGACAAAACATATTACAGGGCTTGACACTAACACTTGCCCGCTTGCCCGGGGCAAGTAAAAAAAAAAATGGTTGGGCAAGTGAAGACTGCTACCTGGTTGCCCGATCGGGCGTGTGACTTAGTGCACTATATCACAACACAAGATAAATTTGTCTTGAAGTCATTGCACTCTGCCTCTGTGTCTTTCTCTGCTTTCTAGCTATCCACAATTCCAGGCTGGATTTGGGAAACAACAGGCAAATTAACATACACATCAATATTAACGTGCCCATATGATGGCCCAGTGGTGTTTCTAAGCAATTTGGAGCCTCAGGCAAGATTTTCCCTGGAGCAAGGGAAAATCTCCTGTGACGTCATACCTATGACAGATACAGTAAAATGGCGCCCCCAAGGGATAAAATTATGAACTATGTTTAAACTAAAGAACATGTGTGTTTTAAAGGCTCAATTCTAGTTATGAAGCTTATTAGCCAGGGATCCTTTTAAAGTATGTTGGTGGCCCCCTCCCCTCATGGCTCTCTAGGCAACTGCCTAGTCTGCCTAAAAAAACGCCCCTGTGATGGCCCCAGTACTCACAACACTGGTAGAGAGAAAGAGAGAGAAAGCTCTGTTTCAGTCTGTTGACCTATGACTGTGACTGCTGATGGATTACTGAGAGAGCCCTGCCAGACAATAACACAACCGTGATTAATGTCATTTGGACGACTGAAGAATAGTTTATAAACTTGACCTCTCCTGCTGTGCGTATATGAGTGAGTGCGAGAGAGCCATATTATCGTCCTTCTACCTGCTCCGGGGCTCAGAAGAAACCATTCATTTGGATGTAAACAGCTGTCAGCGTTGATACGTCCTACACCTTGATTCCCTAATCGGTCTCAGACAAATTTACAAATGACATGTAAATCATTATCAATAAGTCATTTAGTGCAGACTTTTAGTCTAATAGTCTTCATCCTCAATACGTACATTACTCCAGCCAATCAAATCATAGCTATGGTGTGCTCAACCAATCATCACCACAACACTGGGGATAGGAGGGCCTTGCACCGGAATATCTCTAAAAAAACCTTCACAAAATGAAGCTACATGTTGCATTCATAGGTCTAGATAGTTGCATTACAGATTAACCCATTCACGCATGCATTCATACATAGATTGCGGTGGAAACCAAGCAAGGTACCAATCAGCACATCGGCAGCAATTTAGGGTTCAGTGTCTTGCCCAAGGACACTCTGACATGTAGACAGGAGGAGCTGGGATTCAAACCGCCGACCCATGGATCGTTGGATGACCGGCTCTACCTCCTGGGCCATGGTCACCCCTACATTGATGCCTGCCTAGGTCGGCCACGAGTATGGCATCTTTACTGCAGTAAAAGTTTGCTCATGCGAAGTAGCCCAGCTCTCAATAGACCACAGAACATCTCAACAGTTCCTGCCATTGTTTGAAAAGGCACACTAGAGTCCCATTACCTTGTTAGCTGGTACCAAGATGGATGATGCAAGCTGTGGCTGGTTGCTGTGTGGTTACATGTACCAGACAGGAAATTGAAGCCATTACAGTTGAAATGAAAAGGCTGTGTGGCATGACAACGTCTCACACGGGACAGGGCAGCATTTCTTGAAACATGAAAATCCCTAAACCAAAGCACACCTCCCCTGCAGTCCCCTGTCAGGCAGACTGCCTTGGAATGTAAATATAATAGGCATACGGTGACTTCTCACCTCAAGGCAAGAGACATATGGCGTCTAAAAATCCACACATAGCCTAAAACAACATCTGTGAACCACGGTAGCACTGTCCATAACTTATATTTGAACTTGAAGCTGTCTTGAAAGTGTATAATAGTGAATTCATAGTTTCACCATAGTAGTATTTGTGAATTAGCAAATGTTTCCAATAGGGCTGTTGAATGATTAAATCAAATTAATCACAGGTTCAAACTTAATTTAATGATGATTAATCACCATTCAAACTATGTCCAAAATATGCCATGTTTTCCTGAACAGGATTTGAACATTTAAAGAACATAGAGAACATAGAGTATAGCACATCGTGCTATACTCTATGGCTCTGGTTACAGCTATACATCTCCGTAAAACCATGCTCTACCCATTTTTTTCCCCAATGAAAATTGCTCAGTGGGTTGAGTCAGTGTGCACATGCGTTAATTGCGTTAACATATTTAATCAGATTTTAATCAGATCATCAAAATTAATTTAATCCCACTATATGGTTATTTCCAACAGCCTTAGTTTCCAAGTGAATAAGATGCACACAGTGGTTTCCCACAAGCAAACACTGCCCCTAGTGTTCACTGGAGCAACAACAGCTTTACCCAGGCCAGAGGCAGCGGCACCATCACCTGACAATGACCTCAAGTTGGAATAGGATCACAAGCTGACCAATTATTGTCCAGAGAGAAGAACTAAGAGCGAGGAAGACACACACACACACACACACACACACACACACACACACACACACACACACACACACACACACACACACACACACGAGAGCCTGAGACAATGATGAAGTATTGAAGGAGAATAAAGGAAGAAACACAAAGGAAAAGGGACCTTTATAGCTCCATCTCTCTTGTCATCTTGTCCACATCTTTTATTCCCCTGTTTCTCTTCTTTTTCCTCCAGCTGTGTCCCCATCCGTCACTCTGCCTATCTCTGGACCCCCCCCCCCCCCACACACATATCCGTCTCATTGGCACCTTCTAAGATTTTCAATCGCCTACTTTGATCATCCATGCCTTCCCTTCTGATCCTTCTACCTTAAAACTGATTACACACATACAGCAGACCTGCAATTTTCGACAGGATCACACGCCAAAGCATAATATTACTGTTTCCCTCGATGGCTCAAGACAAGAATTTGTCCAATGGCCTAATTCTTCCTTTTATCCGCCTTTTTATCCCACCGTCCGCAGACCGCATCTCCCTCTAGTTCTCCTCTGCTCATCTGATATGTCTCTGTCAATCACTCGTTTCAAATGCCCTGCGTGGCAGAAAATTGAACAGTCGATTCGTACCGTTTAAGGGGAGTTCGTTCACTGTGCGACGGTCTTTCATCTATCTCCGTTTCCGCGTCTCCATCGCTAAATGCCATTTCGTCTGCATTTAGAATTTGTCTTCCCCTTCCTTCCCTCTCTTCAAATGTCTCGGTTAATCTCATTGTCCGTTATGATAGACCCGCAGGTACTGTACTTTACGGCTTCTCTCTCCATCTCTCTCTCCTCTCTGACACTAAGCAGGTATTAAGTCTTAATCTTGGCATTTTGTCGCCACCTCCTTGACCTGTCTGTAGACTGGGATGTTACATTTATGCTAAATTAAAAACACTAGATTTCACCGCGTAGGAAAAGTCTACAGTATAATTACGCTCAACTCAAGCTGATGTGGTGCATGCTATAAAACAGCAGATCTAACAAGCCACAAGTTCACGATCTTGTGTCTTGCTAAGCGTGTAGATCTGCCATTTCGGCAGGCTAACACTGGCATGCTACATGGAGAATTCACGAATAGACACAAACGCACGCATACTATCGATTCGCGCCTGAAAGAGAGAAAAAGGAGAGGGTCAAGGGTTATTTTCTTAATAAAGAAACTTTGAATCATCGTCCACAGAAGGGAACGGTCAGGCTGTGAGCTGCGGGCTGGGTGGGGGGGTGGGGGGCTGGGCAGCTGGCGTGACATTTTAAGAGACCACCACCTCGGACAAGGCCGAGTACAATACTCTCGACTAAATCCCTCTGCGGCTCAGCCGTTAGCAGCCGCTCTCTGACCTCGAACAGGCATACGCCAGGAGAGTAAATTATAATTACCTCGTCTCAAAATGTCTAATAAGGTAACCTTAATCTCAGAGGGAGAAAAAAGTCTGTGGATTGCACATTGCTATCTGGCCCGAGGCGCTGTAAAAATGTAACTCAGACTGTGCCTACTTTGCACTTATTGCCGACTTAAAAAAAAAAGTTTTGCCTCGGCTAATTTAGCCCCGGCCCGCTATGCTAAACTCTTAGCACTAACAACTTGTTTCTGTTCTTCAAAGATAGCTGGTGGCGAGTGTCGGTATGCACTCGGACCTTGTATTGGGCCAACCGAGAGCACTTTCGATTGTACCTCTATGCGCGCCGTTACTGGGAAAAAAACACCTTTTGGGGTTCATAGTCACTCTGTCACAAACACAGAAAGTAGCAATTAGTGGTCAATTGCGCCGCACTTAAGCACACTTCAGTGGCAGCCACTAGTGGGGACGGAGGGAGGGAGATTACTTTTCAAAGCAGGGACAAAAAACGCAGGTTTAAAATGAAATAGCGTAAGACAGAGTGAGAAGGAAGAGGAGGAGGAGAAGTGGAGGTGTAGAGAGGAAATTAAGAGGCGGCGAAGAGCGGGGGAAATTACTGTCCCTTATCGGGGGGCGGCTTTTAACAAACAAAAACACTGCAATTAATGTCAGTCAATGAATATGTAACGACGTCCGACGCAGCGCCGCAGCTCCCTGAGGCGTTGTCAGGTGTCATGAAGAGATGGTAATAGATCGAGGAGAGAGGGTGGGAGAGGGAGAGAGAGAGGAGAGACAAAATGGAGGATGGAGTGAAGTCACGGACGACACTGAGAAAGTTTTGACCCGAAGGTATACTAAATAATGGATGGGCTTGATGGTATGACGAAAGGAGAAGAGAGGAGAGGTCAGAAGCAAGAGGTGGGGAGAAGTGAGACGAAAGCAAGGCAGGGAAAGTGGGAATGGAAGAGCGGTGGCGATGTGACGCCAGGAGAGGAGTGTGTTGTTAGACCAAAGCTAAAGGAGAAGTAAGTGTGAGGATAGGTTGGAGGAGCAGGTGAGATGAATTGGAAAAGAGGTGGTTGGTAAGAAATACCGGACAGGAGGTGATGTGAAAGCAAAAGGAGTTGGAGATGAAAGGAGAAGAAGTACTGTGAGATTAAACTAAAGGAGAACAGAAACTGCAGCATAGCAAAGGAGAGGACATGATGACGAAAGGAGAAGAGATAGTAAGATAAAGAAAGGGACGGTAAGACCAAAGTAAAGTAAGAAAGATAGCTGCTTCTGGAGATAAGCTGATCAGCTCCAAACTTTCCTGCTAAATAGAGAGGCTTATTGTCAGTATCAAGCTATGCCACTCATATCCTGAGTTGGTGGTACCTGGGTTTGAAACCCCGAACCTCGAGGCGGAAAGGCCAGATTGCTCTACCGACCCTTTGAAATCCTGCTCAAATTGTCTAAATTGTAATGGTTATGCTTAGCTTCATAGCCTAGAATGATACACAGCCTGCCACATGCAGGCGCACCCATTTCAAAAGCCATCAATGCATTAAGAGGGACACATTTACGTTCAGAGTGTTGAGCATTGAGCCGTCTACTGATCAAAGCAATACTGATCATCACACCACATGCAGCCTACTAGATTTCTCAATAACATTTTGCTGGTTCTAGTGCTTGAGAGGTCAGTAGACATGTCTACTTCAGCAGTCAATGCTCCGATTAAACGTGATGATTTTGTACTTTTCAAATAAATGCATTCGATTCTGCTAAACCAAACATTCTCCCGCCAGATCCTCTCCTGTTTATTTGTTACTATCACAATATGCTTCGTACGTTCCATCCTTCCACTCCACTTCTCTCTTTATCGACATCATCATGCATGTCTGTGTCTGTTCCACACAGTAAATCCTGGGTGTTGATTCAGCTACAATAGCACACAGGATTTTTACCGTGCACCGTGTGTCTCTCAGTTAATCGTCTTGGTTCTGTTGACACTGATAGGTGGGTTTGAATAGAGGTCGTCTCACGCAAGATTAATCCATGAAAAAAATAATAAAATGATTGCCAGACATACAGTATTACTTTTCCCTGAGATAAGGGGAATTTCCCTGCCTGGAATTTATTAATCCTTTTGATCCCTGTGCCAGTGTAGTCGATAATTGGGCTTCATATGTGTTGAATGAAATCTGATAAGTGTAAATGGATGAGTAAAGGTTCAGTGGGCTCCACTCGGAGGATTGGCAGTAAATTGTTATATTAGTCATGCCCGTGCGTTCCTTCATGAAGGTGCTTTGGTCTTTGCTAAAAGGAAACCACGTCGGATTTCCATCCAACCGAAAACCACATTTCACATTATGTTTTGTCTTGATTTATTTTGAATTGTTTTGAGTGAGGCGCAGAGACAAATTGTTCATGCCAACTCCAAGTTAAAATCGCAAACATTGGCACTGCATTGGGCGACGGGTGGCTGTTTCATTCAAACAATTCCCAACAGATCTTCCCAGAGTTTCCCCAGTTTAGGCGTAGCGTGTGGAAGCAACGAATGTCATTAAGAGACCAGGATTACTGCATGTTTGAGTGAAGGTACCTAGTACTACCTACCCAAGGGGATATGGGGAGAACAAATGCAAACTCCACTCAGAAAATACTTTTTGGACAACCCTTACCCAGTGTTGTAATGGGACTTTTAGAAGTGGGGGGATGCCTCTTAAAGGGGAATTCCACCCATTTTTTTTTCTGAGAGCGTACAAATGTGAAAAGTTTAAAAAAGTAACGCACATCCCTAACTGGTGCTGAGCCCAAAAAAAACTGCAAAAACACAGTAAACGTGGACAAAAAAGAGAGAAGGGGCTCGCAACTCACTTTAAAGTGCTCCAGGCTTTATTTAGCGACAAGGGTTACATGCCTGATGAAGACCTGAACAGGTCGAAACGTCGCTGCCTGTAACCCTTGTCGCTAAATAAAGCCTGGAGCACTTTAAAGTGAGTTGCGTTTTTGTCCAGCGTACAAAAGTGAACCAAATAGGAAACTCATTAACATGGTGAAACATATCTTGATGATGTCATCAAGATGTATTTCACCATGCTAATGATTTTTTTCAGACCTCCATTTCTAGGAACCACAGAATGGGGGGAACTTTTTTTTTTACCATGTCCACACAACATCTCTAAGATATATAATGATATAGTAAAATGAGTGGAATTCCCCTTTAAGACACGTGCATTTGCGTGCGCATTTGCGTGCACCTGCGCAACACACACAGACAGGCTATTAAAACAAGTATAGCATATTGAGAAAGATTGTTTACAATGCCTAATTGTATCCATGAAAGTAAATGACAAGACAAAAAAAAATATTTTAGATGTGAGAAGTGGGGGGATGCCGTCCCCCCGTGTCCCCCCTCCACTACACCCCTGCCCTTACCTCACCCAGAATATGGGCACCCTAGCACAGCACCCACAGCATCCCCAGTGGCAACAGCGCTACCGACCGCGACAGCGCCATGTTAAAACTCACGTTGTCGCTCACTTTATGCAGACACATGCCCTCTGTTGTACTGTGTCGGCACTACTGATGTGGCCCTTGAATGCCTCGTTGTTGATTGATGAGTGATGCGTTAATAGCATCTTAATGTGTGAACCTGCATAATGGCATCTGCCACAGGCTCAGTCAAATTAGGCCACGCTGCAGAAGGACACTACACTTTATGCTGCATTCGGATTAGGGGCGTTAATGATTAATCGATCTTCGATTAATTGGTGATAAGAAATTGCTTGAGTAAACTTATCTATCATGATTGATTCATTTCTTATAGCTGCAGAAAATGTATTTCTTGGTTATCTACCGTTGTACGGCGTAGTGGAGCAGCTGCATCAGGCAGCACATTGAACACACTTGCACAGGGCGAACATCGCCACACACCAGGAGAGAGAGGGAGAAAAGACACTGCTTTTATGACTTCATCATTATCAAAAGTGGTCCGGGCACAGGGGACCACTATGATTTGGACTATAAGGCATATAGAACCAAACTGAACCACATGTTTTCATTTTACACATCTAAAAGTTGCCGCGTCTGTCTGTCTCACACCACTGATAATGCCTGCCCTGTTACTTCTCCCTGCCCTGTATGGCATCATGTGTCAACTTAGAATCAAGACGGCTAGAGTAGCCTAGGCAGCGCCCCACAACTTTTACATGTTCCATGCCACAGTCCCACTGTCCCGCCGTCTGAGTGCAGTTATCCATGATCCATGACTAGTGATGTTGGACAAGGCGCGCAGCAAGCCTCTGCCAAGCACAAGCCTGCTTTGCCAACCAAAATTTTAATTATTAATATGATGACGTCATGAAAGCCCCCACCCTCCCAGCCCCCCACCCCGAACCTTAAGGACACCACTGTCCATATCCATATATCCATATTTTGGATTTTGAAAATCCAAAATCTGTGGCATCAATATTCATTAAATTTTCTTCCTCATACAAGCATGCCGTATTGCCTGTTACTGTATTATTGTGGTACTATGCCTTTTATATTCTTTTTTGTCATGCAGAATGCAGAATGTCAATTTTTATGTTATACATTGAGCGAGTGTGAAAAAACAAAAACACCACTAAGCAATTCATTATTGATAACAAATGAATGTCCAATTAATCAATCGATAACAAAATGATTGATAATTTACATCCCTAATTCAGATGGATTCAAGTCAAAGCAGTAGACGGCAAACGACACAACCTGCTGGACGTTGCAAGTTCTGGCTGCCGTTTTGCAGCAACTACAACTACTTATGTAAAAAAAAAAAATTAATAAATGAATTCCAAATAATGACCTGCTGCTGCCTTACATGCACGTACAGTAGAGTCTCCCATAATAAAACAGTGTGAGTGGTGTACGCACTGTATGTGTGCAAAATTGTGCAAAATTGTGCGCGAATGTCCATCTGCTTCCTCGTGTTGTGATGCATGTTGAGTTTCAGTCTTTGTGAGAGGCCGGCTTGTATGGCTTAATCGTGGCATATGCTGAGGCATTACAGGCAGACTGCAGCGCCTGTGTTTCTGAGGCTAGCGCACTCACAGCGAACACCGTTATGCTGAAATCTGTTGGCCTACATAATTCTGTGACAGATGAGGCAACCAATCAGCAACCGTGTGACCGTTTAAACGATGGGACTAAGTGGGGGACAGAGGTTTTCAACAGGTGGTCTGGGTACCACCAGTGGTCCCTGAGAGGATTCTAGGTGGTCCGCAGCTAAATGGAAAGTTGGTTAATCAGATGCAACTCTTTGAGAGTGTAAACATGAAAGCAAATGGACACTTGCGGGTTCATTTGGTTTCATGTTTACACTCTCAAGAGTTAAAATGTTCATCATGTGAATTAGCCCAAGTCTTCACAACTATAATGTAGAAGATTAAAGGTAATTTTGATGTATGTTTCACTGTTTTCTGTTTTCTGAGTCTGTGGGGCTGAAATGTCATCAGATGGTCGTCCATGGCTCAAATTCTGGAAAAAAATAAATAAATAAAAAAATAGTGGGCCCTGCTATTAAAAAAGGCTGAAAAGCACTGGTCTAGATCATGAGGGTAATAATTGTACCTCCGGATCTAGACTAAGTTGTATGACATTCAAAACCTACATCTTGGCTAATTTTGAGGCCTTCAAAAACAGTGAGAAAAGTGGATTTACTAGTCGACTATTAGCTTAAAGCTCTAGTGGGAGGAGGAGGAGGAGGAGGAGGTTAATATACTTCACAGAGGACCATTCAGCCACAAGTACACCAACACCACCAGCTGCCCAAGTGCCCTTCAGAGGAGAGGAACGAACAAACTATAGGCAAAGGAAGGACCCCTTCAGCCCCTTACTCAAGTAAACCAGTTGAGTACTTCTTCCGCCGCCGGCAGTAAGGCAGGTCCTTCCACAGTGCAGTGTGTGGTCCTTGGACAGCGACAGCATTAAGAGGTATTACTCACAGTCTGCCAGCCTGACTGCTGCTCAGCAGCTGGTCACTGGAGGTCAATGCTAGAAAAAAACTACTCCACTTATTTACTGGAGTAAATGTAGCCATACTGCAGTATATCAAAGAAACACTCTAGTCACCAGGGGCGGATCTAGGCATGGGCATGGGGGGGGCAGTGCCCCCCTAAATGCCCAGACTGCCCCACCAAACATGATGGCATGCAAAACAACCCAAAATATTTCAAATTAAAGTGCTTATATTGAAAATTATTTGAAACACTACTACTGCTACTACAGCTGTGTCACCACTAAACCAACAGCATTTCATCATTGAAAACAGAAAACTCTCTGAGTCAGACCTTTACCTTTATGCATGCCCGGTGTCTGTTGC
The DNA here is from genome assembly GCA_039105355.1 of Benthosema pterotum. Classification (NCBI taxonomy): domain Eukaryota; kingdom Metazoa; phylum Chordata; class Actinopteri; order Myctophiformes; family Myctophidae; genus Benthosema; species Benthosema pterotum. The sequence continues at coordinate 25,286,742 of CM076970.1, read as the reverse complement.
AACTTCAACAACAACTGATGTTATTATTGATGCTTTGCCGCACCCATAGCATTTTCGGTTATCATTAAGATGGTGAAACACAACTTGATGACGTCATCGGGTTGTGTTTCACCATGTTAATGTTTGAGAGGACACAAACGGCTGAAGTTTTGTAATAATAACAACAATCCAAATCTACAAAGTACTAAAGTCTACTAAAGTGTTCAGTACAAGTGTACAAGTATACAATACTTGGATCCGATATGTAATGGAGTGGGAGTAATAGTATTGGAAATTGATAATACTCCAGTACCGTCCTTTCCACCATGGAGTGAGCTACAATAGCCCCTGCATGGTGCCCCTCCGTGCCCAAGCAGGCCAGCTGGTCCACCCCGGGGTCTCCAGGACCTTGCCATGACTTTGGACCCCGTTTCTACAAATAGACTATAGAGGGTATATGTATATAAGCACGTGACATTACCATCCTCATACCCGGGAACGCCTACTGAGTGGCCTTGACTGCCCATATACAGCTGTACATCCCAACAGAAAATGTCCTTCAGTTAAAATACTGTGATTAAAACAGGATATCGTTTTCTAGATCTCTCTTAAAGGGGAACTCTACCCATTTTCAACATTTTAATATGTCATTAATATACCTTAGAGATGTTGTGTGGACATGATAAAAAAGTTCCCACAATTCTGTATTTCCTAAAAATGGAGGTCTGAAAAAATGAGGGTACAAACGGAACCAAATGGACCCGCTAGGGTACATTTGGTTCACATTTGTATCCTCTCAGGAATTTTTTGAAAATGGGTGGAATTCCCCTTTAAGTGTAGGTACTAGTCTTTTAAAGCAGTGGTTTTCAACCTTTTTCATACCAGGGCCCACTATTTATTCAGCATTTGAGCCACGGACCACCATTTGATGACATTCTAGCAGCCCCACAGACCCCAAAACTAAAGATTTCTTTTGCTTTTGTCACACTATTTCAGAGTGGATTTCGGAGAAAACAAAACAAGCAAACATACAAATCAAAATGACCATTAATATTCTATATTCTATAGTGTAGACTTGGGGTAATTCACATGATGAATATTTTAACTCTTGAGAGTGTAACATTTTTTTACGCTCTCAAAGAGTTACATCTGGTTAACCAACTTTCCATCATTTAGCCTAGGGACCACCTGGAATCCTCTCAGGGACCACTGGTGGTCCGGGACCACCTGTTGAAAACGCGTTTTAAAGAGCCACTGCGTATAAAAAGATCCATAGTATTACCAAGTAATGATCACATAACAACAGATTGGAGAAGGAACGCACAATGTGCAGCATCGCCGCCGTGGTAATGAGCCGGCCTCAGTTTCCCATAAGCCAGGGGTTTTCAACCAAATGTCCTCAAATGGTGGTCCGCGGCTCAAATGCTGAATAAATGGTGGGCCCTGGGATCAAAAAGGGTGAAAATAACAGCCATAAGCCACTGCAAGCCAGGGCAACCGATCTTATTTGCAATGACGCAACTATCCAAGCCGGTATGACTTATTAAAATAAAGTTAAACTCACTTTGCCGCTTGTGAATTGCACTCGCACACATTCTCCAGTAAAACAGTACAGGTGGGTGTCTGTTTGGACACACGCACACACGCACACACGCACACACACACACACACACACACACACACACACACACACACACACACACACACACACACACACACACACACACACACACACACACACACACACACACACACACACACACACACGCACACGCACACACACACACACACGCACACACACACACACACGCACACACACACACACACGCACACACACACACACACACACGACTCCTGTCATTGCGTGGGGAATGGATGTCTCTCATTGGGTATCTAGATATACTGTATCTTCCCTGCATTAATCAGGCTCTACTGAACTTGCTTCAGAAATCTTTAAAATTCCTGCAGAAACATGCATGTGGGCACACATGTGCATACCTCCTCTCTTCGTTCACACACACACTTAAAAATATGCAGTATATGCAAGGATGTACTCACACAAGAAGGAGAGAGAGAAAAATTGACACGTGCAGCAGCACACCACCACAGGGACTGCATGGCCCGGCGTCGAGTCCGTCCAACAGCCGGTTGTCCAGAAACGGCACAAAAGCCTCTACCCTGGGCTCTATCCCCACTATCTCCATATATAAAGATGACCTGCAACATGCACAGAACTCCATATTGTATATAGCAATGAAAGGGACACAGAGATACAGAAATCTCCATATTGGGTGGAATGGGTACAAGAGGTATTGCATTAGCCGGGCAGGGCATTGTCTATTTACATATAATTACTTGACATGAACAAGTACGAGAACTTCGAGAAGCACCGATATAGCAACAATATACCTTTCTTTTTTTGTTTTTCTATTTCCAGAAAGACATTTAAAACATAATTGCTTAAGACAACATTCTTAGAGAAGATCACAGATCAGAATGTTGCTGCGTGGAGGAGTGCAACGCACTCCAATAATTGTGACTATAAATAGAGCCGAATGTGTTGCAAAATCCTGCTGACTGCGAGTGCACAGAAGTGAGCAGTAGTGCTACAAGTGCTTTTTTCTTGATCCGTCCTCCTCAGTTCTGGAGAGAATGGAAATGCATTTTCTCGGAGGGAAGAAATATGCAGAGCGCGAAGGCTTGGAGGGTGTTGGGGGCAGCGGGTTCAGGGACGAGAGGAAAATGAGCATACAGTAAATGGAATAAACCGAATCAGTGCTTATCTGTGTTTTGCCAAAGAATTAGAATGGGACACGTCAAGGCGCACACGTGGACGCACGCTCGCACATGCAGATACGTGCACACACCCACACACACACACACACACACACACACACACACACACACACACACACACACACACACACACACACACACACACACACACACACACACACACACACACACACACACACACACACACACACACTATTGCAAGGGTACATACAATGGAATTATTAATAATAATGACGTCTAGAGCTAAGTGTGAAGGACAGGGCAAGGTAGGGGTGTGTGTGTGTGTGTGTGTGTGTGTGTGTGTGTGTGTGTGTGTGTGTGTGTGTGTGTGTGTGTGTGTGTGTGTGTGTGTGTGTGTGTGTGTGTGTGTGTGTGTGTGTGTGTGTGTGTGTGTGTGTGTGTTGCTGATAAAGCCGTGCTCTTCAGCCCCCAATCAGTGGATTTGTGATAATAATGGAGAAGCGGAGGTCAGAAGAGAGCTGTCGGTCTTCCTCGGCACTGAGACTCTGTTTAAACACCATTTATTGAAAAAATGTGATTTGATAACTATGCCAGCATTTTTTCCAATGATAATCTCTTATTTTGGAGAGTCACTTCCAGTTGACATGTTCCAGACCCCGTAGTGAGATTAATGCCTCTATGGTGAATCAAAAATGCCATCCTGGACAAGGTATAGTAGATGCAGGCCATTGAAAGAAACATATTGAACTGGCTGCTTATGGGAACGATGTGCAATCCTGTGTTACAGATACAACAGCTGACAAGACGATGCTAAAAGTATAGCATTTTGGCACGATCAATGAAAAGGACTAAAAATGGGTGATTGCTGTTGGTGATGGTGCCAATGGTGCCGGGCGTAGCAATTGTTTAATTGACGTAGCTCAGTGGTTTTCAACCGGAGTGTTCCAGGTGGTCCCCAGCTAAATGATGGGCAGTTGGTTAGCCAGATGTAACTCTTTGAGAGCGTAAACATGAAACCAAATGGACATGCAAGGGTCCACACAATCAGATGGTGAATGATGGTTAATTTGTACATTTGCCCGTTTTGTTTCCCAAAATCAAGCCTGGTATTGTGGACAAAGGCAAAAGGAATCTTTAGTTTTTGGGTCCGTGGGGCTAAAATGTCCTCAAAATCGTGGTCCGTGGCTCAAATGCTGAAGGAATAGTGGGCCCTGGTGCCAAAAAGGTTGAAGGCTGGTATAGATCAACGCAAATTGTGTGTGTGTGTTTTTTTTTTTAATAATGATGGACAGGAGCGACACACTGGTGACTCAAACATGGAAAGGAGAGGAGAGGAGGTTCAGTGGAAAGGAAGAGGAGAGTGCAGGAGCTGAAAGAAGAGAGAGAGAGAGAGAGAGAGAGAGAGAGAGAGAGAGAGAGAGAGAGAGAGAGAGAGGGAGAGAGAGAGAGGAAATCTCGTCGATGAAATCCCTGTGCGCCAGACCTCTCTGTTGAAGCTGACGAAACGAGGGCCAAGAAAGCGTACTGTACACGGCGGCGTCGGCTGTCGACAGAAGGGGTTGGGGGATTTGCAGCTGGGACCAAATCAGTGCAGATAACACGGTGTACTCCAAGAAACTAAAGCAGCAGCTCTCAGCAGCAGCAGCAACGCCGGCTGGCCGGGGCGGTGCAGGCGGGGCCCCTGGGGGCCCGGCCCGGGCGGGGAGCACAGCGGAGCAGAGTGGAGGACTGCTGGGTTTTCTTTTTCCGTTGCAGCCATCTAATCTGCAGGAGTAATTTAGACCCCGAGACACCGGGGTGAACGCAGTAAACTACCTTGGAAGAATTGGAAGGAAAAGCTTGCTTGTTTTATTTTGTTTGTTTGTTCTTTGTTGTCCTTAAAAGACACCCAGCGGGCCGTGGTGTGGGAGTCGCACTGAACAACAAGCAACATAGGAGTGAGACGGACATGGCGAGCGTTAGTGTGTCTGGTGTGGCTCATAGCAGTGTAAATGGAGTTGGGAGAGAAGACCCTCACTCAACACACACATACACACGCACACGCACACACACTTGAAATTAGGTAAAGGGGGTCCACCATGAATATTTATTGTTCTGTGTTCTGTGTGTGGTGGCACAGGAAGGGGGCACTCTCAAATCTTCCCATTTAGTGAATGTCACTGAAAATACCAATTTTATTAGCCTGACCTCAGTCTGAATTGTCATTTCGTTTCACTTCATTATTCAGACTGAAGTCCCTCTCTACCACACAGTTTTTGTGATGGGCGTTATCAAAGCGGCTGTCTTCACAGTGATTGGTTCATACCAACCCATAAGAATATTGCGAAAGCTGACAATGTTGTTGTCATTAACTCATTATTATGGCTAATGTGCTAGCCCGGTTGTTAACAAAACAAACACTGCCGACAAGTGTTACTACCATGTGAAGAAAAGCAATAAAATATGTTGGATTATGATGTTCATAAAACCTTACACTTCTTTAAAGAATAATGAAGTGAAACAAAGTGAGTGACAGGGCTCCTTGAATCACAGGGAAAAAATAAGGCAGTGTTTTTAAGGTGCTGATTCAGGCGCTGATTATAGTCCTTCTCATTTAACTTCCTCCACCCTTTAATTCATTGGTATACATGGAATCCACACCCCCTCTCAAAGAAGCCCAATGAAAGCGACTGAAACCAAGCAGATCATGTATATCCTAATGAGACAGGGAATGACAATGAGGCTGGCGGGGAGGAAGCAGTGAGGAGGTGGGGGGCTGTTTCTGTGGACATACAGTATGTGGACCTACTGCAGCCAAATACCATAATGAGAAACGTACGTAGTAGTTCTTAATACCAGGCCATGAGCATGGCGATAAATGCAAAATCATTTGGTAATTACAAACATAGGTGCTGGGCATGAAAATGAAGCTATAACAATGACAAGTACGTTCCTTAGTTGTATCACAAAATAGAGAAAACGTTCTAATGCTTGCTCCTACAAATACGATGATTACTACAAAAAATATTTTTGCAACATGCCATTCTCATTGATTTCCAGTACAGTGTATAGACCTATTTACTGACATTTAATTTGCTGAAGTGGCAGATCGTCAGATTGAATTGGTAATAATTAGATTCAATTCATGATAATTTAATGATTAACATAATTATCACTTAAGTGCTTGAATTAAAAGGTTAAAAAATGCAAACTCGCGTGGATCAGTTTACTTAATTCATGTCCTTGAAATTAGTGACATCGGAAATCAAATGTGTGCACAAATATGCTGTTTCTGCTGTTCCTACATAACAAACACAAATATTTATGATCCCTACTTTAAAGGTCAGTGCTCTAGCAGCCGATTGGATATAATCAGAGGTCATCTCATCAACTCCAGGTTTAATGGCAATTAGTCTGATTTAGCGTTTGGGCCCACTTCCCAGTGCACACCTTTCTCCTCTTTTCCAAAAAATGCAATCTGGCAGAGTCGTGTCCCACCATTTGAAGGTGTAATTGGGCTAGACAGTGTTGTGAGAAGAGAAATTGGATATTCAATCCCACCGCATTAAGCCGATTAGCAAACCGCATATACCCAGTTTGGTTTGGGGGAGATTAACAGGTTTGTTACAGAGCACGTCTCAAGACAATTAACTGACAGGAGTCGAGGACGTCTGGGCGTGCAATCATTCATATCAAACGATCATCATGGAGCCGGACTATTTTTATTTTTTTCATTGAGGTTGGGCCTATCCTGTTCAATAGCCTCTGTGTTGTTGGTGCATGCTGATGATGTCACTCATTTATTCATTAATAGTCAGAAATAGAGTGCCATGACTGACAGGGTGGTGCGAAAATATTCCCAAATATTCCAAGTTCTTGCCAAGAGAAGGGAGGAGAAAACTCCTCTGTTCTCATGGCATATGGAATATTCGCTCCTCCTTTCTCATGGCAGGAAGCAAAGGCTATTTTTTCTTCTAGGTGCGATAGACCTCTGTTACGATAAAAACAACACATTATTATATTCACTTTTGCCTTTGCCTGATGGGGAGCATTCAAAATGAGTGCCATAGCAAGTTCGGCACAACATACTACCATTTTACTTGAAATCCTGGCACTCATTGTATTAAAAGAGAACCATTTCTATTAGTCATGTGAGATTGAGATAGTCATAAGGACTTTGCCTCTTAGGTAAACTAACTAGCATCTGCTGCACTGGAGCGTCTGAGGTATCTCTCATCGTCAGCCATTTGTGGACGATTTCTGCACTTTGGTCCAATCAGCGCAGGCCCCTTTTGCTTTTTATCCAGTCAATGCAGCACAGTGACACATCCAGTTTTGTGGCACAATGACACATTCACTGGAATGGCTCCAAATTACACATTTCAAAAGGTTAATATATTCATTACTGTGTGGAAAGCAGCATTTGGACCAGAATGCCGGAGCCATTAAATGATCTACTAGCCGTCGCCAAATGAAAATAATACTAATAGCACACCACCAGAGGGACATACTGTATTAATCTCTTCTTCCGTTTGCCAGACACTTTTTTCTCTGGGTCTGTGGAGGTTCTGCTTTATTCCCCCCCAAAAAACGAAGCTTCAGCCAAATGTACCCAAAGTTATTGTGCAATATAGCTACAGACCTCCTCACTTTGCTCCATCACTGCAGAGGACAGGCAATCATAGGCTGTGCAACTTCAAATATTTACCGTACATGCCATATCATGACATTTGTAAAATTAATGCCAACTTGACAACTGATTGTACACATGTCTTCTAAATCTCGACAGTCTACTGAACATACCTATTATTTCCGTGGCAGTGATCCTTAGTATTTCATATCAAGGAACTCCAAAACCATCTGTGTATGGCTGCTGACCCCCATCTAACAATGTGTACTTCCAGGGACCTCCCCAGGAGCAAAATGCCTGAGTTAGAAATATTCACTGAGACAGAATATTAAAGGATCTGCACCACATTTTTACATTTTTTCCAAAAACAGCAGACCTCAAAGCACGTCACAAGGTTGTGCACTGTGAGCTTGTAGACATTGCAGCCATTTTTCAATAGCTAAAGTACAACAAAATCTGACTCGGACATCACTTGGGCGATGCCTGACCAAGGGCCTTGTTTGATGTGAGTGTGTGTGTGTGTGTGTGTGTGTGTGTGTGTGTGTGTGTGTGTGTGTGTGTGTGTGTGTGTGTGTGTGTGTGTGTGTGTGTGTGTGTGTGCGTGTGCGCGCGCACGCGTGCATATGACTCGGGGGTGTACACCAAAGCCGCCTGCCAAGCGCACTGATGTGATTGTTACGTGGACATCAGCTTCCCTGCTGGACAAACACAACCTTGCCAGCCTCAATGATTGCATGGGCTTTGCATTGCAATAGTTTGTACCACTACAAATATATGTGGTGGAGTGTGAGAACATATGAGATGATATCACGATCGCTATGTCAGATCAGGTAAAAATTACTATTACGTGTCACAAAGCATAGTTCCTGACCACAGCTCTGTGTTGGACTCTCAGAACGAATAAAGAATCAGCTCACATGACTCATCTCAGACCACAGCCGTCATTCAATATTAAAGAATGCCTCTAAGCTAGATCCTTTCTCTCCACATATCCGTCTGTCTCCATGTTTCTCTGGAGATATCACCAGCTCCTCGTCCTAACCCTCTGTCACATCAGACACCACATGACATCATGGGGTCTGTTCACATTGGCCACCATGTTGTTCAGTGTTCAATATGTCCAGAAAATAGGTCATTGATCGCCTCTTTTTATACGGAAATGTGCCGGTGGATTTTCTCTCTCTCATTTATCATTTATGAATAAAAAATTAAAGTGTTAGGTAGGGGACATGGCAGAGGGGGGGGGGGCACCCGAGTTTGTGGACCCTTTACTGGTCCATTTGGTTTCACTTGACGCTCTTGAGTTACAAAAACAAACAAAAACAAACAAACAATGTTAACCCTATTTGCTTAATTAACAAAGGATTAACTGTATTGACTGCAGAATGATTGTTATTTTACAGCAGGGAAATCGCAGGCAAAACCTCATTCAACAATAACAAAATGTTTTTGAGGCAAATATGGATAAGCTAAATCTCATCAAATGGCTCGATTGCTGAATAAATAATGAACCTTGATATGAACAAAAGCTTGAAAACCATGATTTAAATGAATACAACGTTTACTGGGGACTCCCTGCAGTCTCTCCACAGTCAAAGAACTGTTTTGCATTTAAGTGGTTAATCAATGTGCGCATCAACGCAATAACCAGAGACATGATACACACGTAATACTCAAACATACTGACAAGACGGCAGTGTTATGGCAGCTCATGCATAAACACATCCAAACATACCAAGCGGGCCTGCCACGATCTCTCTAACACACATTCAGTGAGATATCCACAGCGATCTCAGTCACTAGTCTAAATGCAGGTTTCTTTCAATACAAAGGTGGATATTTATACATATACACACTAAAATAAATTGACTCAGAATATGCATTTTAGTCATCACATTTTGATGACACCCCTTTTCCCTCCTTTTCTAACAATAGATTAAAAAGGAGGTATAGGCACTGGCATGCAATGATCAAAGTGCATCTGAAAATAGCCCAGCGTTGTGGGTGTCTGTGTTAATACGTCATGCAGTTTGCAGCTCCTCTGAAATTGTTTCCATTCTGTGGTTGGCTGAGGATTGTTGTTGATTACATCATTAGAAAACTATGGTAGAGGATGGTTGGTTTGATTAGATGGATTCGGAGACAATGGGCCTTCAGGCAATGCCAGTGGGCATTAGAGTCCGACTAATATGAAATGTTGTTAACGAGACGATAGAGGTATACAATCATCGGTAACCGATTTTAATGAAAATAGACCTTTTTTCTTTCTTCTTTCTGTTAATTGTGCAAAGATTTTGTGCCAATATGATTATGCAGTGGTACAGTCCGACCGTAGTACAGGCAAACTGCTTTCTTAAACCAGTGTGTATATTCAAGACCTTTCTTTCTTTTTTTGTTTAACTAGGTGTCAAGGAACAAACGGAGTAGAGTGAATAGTCACACAGACAAACAAATACCAGTCCAACTCTACAGCACCATTGGCATCACTTTGCCAAATAAACATAAGAAAACAGCTAGTAGTGTGCCCCGTGCACTTAAAAAAATCTGATATGAGCACCAATAGAAGGGGAACACCGATACGACTCCTGATATGATAGACCAAATCTAAAAGAAAAGAAAAAACTGTAGCAGCTAGTAGTGTGAAGTGTACACTTAAAAAATATGACGATGACAATTTCACCGATACGATATGACCACCGATAGAAGGAGGACCCTCCGATATGACCACCAATAGGAGAAACAGAGTAAGCAAGTGTTTAGGACGGTCAACTGTCTGACTGAAGAGCCAACAGCACAATAAATCAGCAGGCTGTACCTCTAGTTGACAGGATTTAAAGCACACAGATAAATAATGCCAACTCAGAATACGCTTAAGACACTCACCTGTGGGCTGCCACTGGCCAAGTGGTTAAGGGGTGTAACACATCGCAGCAGCGCATTGTAGGGTTCAATTCCCAAATCCGGGTGGCAGGTCTGCTTGCTGCATGTCTCTCCTCCGGCTCGCTCTTTCCCCTATTTCCTGTCTCTTCATCCTGTTGAAATATAAGCAGGAAAAAAACTGTTTGGTAGTAAATTTGTATTTTTGCATATAGTAGCCTAATTACTGTATGAGGACTCACTTCCCACTACGACAAATATTGCACTTAACTGTTTCCCTAGGGACACATATAGGCTACATTATGAACTACTCTGAGAGGTCTTTAATAGAAATGTCAAAATTTCAATACAGGCGGCAAAATGTAGGATAATTTGTCAATTCTGAATAGGCCCAATGAGAATACTATAAATGTGCTTAAAGAAGTAGACTACTACAGCTGTACTAAAACATTTGACTAAGCAATGTTCACTTGTTGCATAACCCTTGGGGTTCCCTAGCTGCAATTTGCAACTCTAGAATGCTTTTTATAATGAGATGAATGTAGATTTGCGATACCCTCCATTGACTTCCTAACAATGACAATTTTCATCTGCGATCTGCTTGTATTAAACAACATTAAACTCACTAACATTGCAACTGAACTATTCTCTTTTCTATCTGCAAAGCGTTTGTGTCATAAAAATCCACTGTTCACATGTTATGAGCTACTTTTGGACAATAAATTCAATGCAGGTGATTCTTTTTTTGTCTAAGTTTGGAGTTTGGAAGCGCTCATCATAAGTCACTGAACGGCCCTGTGTGCCACCTGTACAGAATTTGCACATAATGCAGGAGGCTGTCAGCGCTACCCGTTAATACATACCTGGACATTATGTGGCCCGTGGGCCAAATGCGGCCCTTTGGATGAATTTGACCGACCCGTGAAAGGGTGGTCTGTGGACCACCAGTGGTTCTTGAGAGTTCCAGTTAAATACGGACAGTTGGTTAACCAGATGTAACTCTTTGAAAGCGTAAAAATGAAACCAATGGACCCTTGGTCCATTTGGTTTCATGTTTACACCCTCAAGAGTTAAAATATTCATCATCTGAATTAGGCAGAGAATGTGAGTAAAAGAGTGGTAATTTTTTATGTTTGCCTGTTTTGTTTAAAATCCAGCCTGGACTTGTGGACAAAAGCAAACGAAATCTTTAGTTTTGGGTCTGTGGGGCTAAAATGTCATCAATTGAGGGCCCTGGTGTCAAAATGGTTGGTCTTACTCTTACGTTTATCTTGAAATGAAATTAATATGACACAGACTTTAATTCAGCCTTTAGTCTTGGCCCTCCACAGATATTTTATGCATCTCATTTGGCCCCTTGGGAAAACTAATTGCCAACCACTGCATTAATACAAACGAGTGCCTCCAAACTTCAGCACTTTTATTTATTGACATCAAAGAAACGCTCTGCAGATACAAAGAGGATAATTCAAGCTTCCCCTGGAGCTGTGATGTTGGCTGCAGACGAACATTGTTCATTATTTGGAAGTCACTGGAGGGTATTGCAACTCTAGATTCATTCTATTGCACAAACACCGTGCCACATTGTGGTTAGGTGTTCCCAAAGTGGGGGACCCCTAGGTGTCCTTGAAGGAGTTCCAGGGGGTCCCCAGCTAAATGAAAGTTTGGAACCAAAATTCACCTTTTCATTGTCCACACAACATCTCTAAGGTATATTAATGACAATATGAAACAATATTTACACTCTCAAGAGTTAAAATATTCATCATCTGAATTAGCCCAAGTCTACACAACTACAGAATATAGAAGATTCATGGTCATTTTTATCTGTACGTTTGATTGTCTGTTTGACAAATCCAGCCTGGAATTGTGGACAATAGCAAAAGAAATCTTTAATTTGGGGTTTGTGGGGCTAAAATGTCATCAAATAGTGCTCCGTGCTGAATAAATAGTGGGCCCTGGGATCAAAAAGGTTGAAAACCACTTACTTATGGGGTTCCAAGAAGGCATATATTTTTCAAACAGGGGTCCTCGGGCTAATTAGTGTCAATTTGCGGGTCCTTGGCGTGAAAACGTTTGGTGAACCACTGATTTAACACACACACAGGTCCCCAACGCCATCACAACACAGTGCAGCTACAGCACGTGGAAATCAATGGCAGTGAAGTAGTATTAGCACCTGAGTCAGCCAAACAAAGTCTGACACGCAAATAGCTAGATTGACAGCGAGCTGTGGTGTCACATATACAGCCTTGCAAACAGAGAGAAACTTTATAAGGCTTAAATGAGTGGTAAACTAGTCTTACCATGGCTTTATTCAGAGCATTTTGTTGGCTTCTGTGAGGTCTCCTGCTGCGGCGACATCAACACTCATCACCATCACTGTTTGGTTCTCCGTCTACCCAACAGCACACAGCTGCAGCCACCAGCTCACGAACGTGAAAAACAGCGCCCTCTATTGGCCACCTGTTATACTTGGCTGATAATTTTATCAGCTTCCCAGATAGCAAAAAGAATTGATTCAACGTTGAATTTTGAACTGGGAATGCTTACACCTTTCACCATTATCCTATCATTTAGCCGGATAATTGGTTAAACATCCAGCTGTGTGTGATGCCTATCTGTGCTAGAGGCCTAACTTTGCCGCATTCCATAGGCTATTTGATGAAGTGTCTTAAAGTAGCCGCAGTGCAACTCTAAATTTTATTATTATTAGGGCCCGAGCACTGCAAAGCAAGTGCGAAGCCCTATTGATTCCGCAATGTTTATTATTAGGGCCCGAGCACTGCAACGCATGTGCGAAGCCCTATTGAAACCGTAAGGATTATTATTCTTTCTTATCCGGAATAAATCGCGTTTTTCGGCCGCATAACGTACACGAAAAGTTGTGAAACTTGGCACGCACGTAACTAGTGGCGAAAAATTTCGTATTTTAAAATTGTTAAAAGTGGGCGTGGCCTAATTGTGCAACAGCGCCCCCTAGAAAACTTCGTGCCTCAAGCCCCACCATACGGTTTGACGTACATCCACGAAAATCGGCACGCACCTGTAACATGTCGCAACTTAAAAAAAAGTCTCTTGGTGCCACGTCCGAAACCGAACAGGAAGTCGGTTATTTCAAAATAAAGGCTGCGTTTTGGTGCAATTTAGCCCATTTCCACATGTCGCATTTTGGCGAACTTGTCGGAGCAGGGGGGTCCGTTCGGAAAAAAAATTGCTCGGCAAGCAGAAAAGACGTTGACGATGAAAAGTTATCAAAATCGTGAGTTTTCGTAAAACGGCGCCACCGTGGCGGAGCGCAAAACTTCGCCCCAAACAGGAAGTGGTACTTGCACCTGATTGGTCGATACTATTTTCTGCCATAACTCCACAATGCTATGTCATAGAGACATATGGGTGGTAGCAATGGACTGGGTGACGAGTCCCTGACGCGTCCCTGACGTTGATTGGTGTAACTTAGCCCCGCCCCCTCCTCTGATTGGTCGATACTATTTTCTGCCATAACTCCTCAATGCTATGTCATAGAGACATATGGGTGGTAGCAATGGACTGGGTGACGAGTCCCTGACGCGTCCCTGACGTTGATTGGTGTAACTTAGCCCCGCCCCCTCCTCTGATTGGTCGATACTATTTTCTGCCATAACTCCTCAATGCTATGTCATAGAGACATATGGGTGGCAGCATTGGACTGGGTGACGAGTCTCTGACGCGTCCCTGACGTTGATTGGTGTAACTTAGCCCCGCCCCCTCCTCTGATTGGTCGATACTATTTCCTGCCATAACTCCTCAATGCTATGTCATAGAGACATAATGGTGGTATCATAGAACTATGTTTTGGGTCCTTGTGACTTAGCCGCGTCCCCTTTTCTGATTGGCCGATATTTGCCCGAAACTTGCACGATCGAGGGCCCGTTAATCGCTGCTTGCAGCTTTAATTAGGGCCCGAGCACTGCAAAGCAAGTGCGAAGCCCTATTGATTCCGCAATGTTTATTAGGGCCCGAGCACTGCAACGCATGTGCGAAGCCCTATTGAAACCGTCCTGGTTATTATTATTCTTTAACCGAAATAAATCGCGTTTTTCGGCCGCATAACGTACACGAAAAGTTGCGAAAATTGGCACGAACGTTCCTAGTGGCGAAAAATTACGTATTTTAAAATTGTTAAAAGTGGGCGTGGCCTAATTGTGCAACAGCGCCCCCTAGAAAACTTCGTGCCTCGAGCCCCACAATACGGTTTGACGTACATCAACGAAAATCGGCACGCACCTGTATCATGTCGCAACTTAAAAAAAAGTCTCTTGGTGCCGCGTCCGAAACCGAACAGGAAGTCGGTTATTTCAAAATAAAGGCTGCGTTTTGGTGCAATTTAGGCCATTTCCACATGTCGCATTTTGGCAAACTCGTCGGAGCGGGGGGGTCCGTTCGGAAAAAAAAATCGCTCGGCAAGCAGAAAAGACGTTGACGATGAAAAGTTATGGAAATTGTGAGTTTTCGTAAAACGGCGCCACCGTGGCGGAGCGCCAAACTTCGCCGCCAAACAGGAAGTGGTACTTGCACCTGATTGGTCGATACTATTTCCTGCCATAACTCCTCAATGCTATGTCATAGAGACATATGGGTGGCATCATAGGACTCGGTATGGCATCCCTGACCCGTCCCTGACGTTGATTGGTGTAACTTAGCCCCGCCCCCTCCTCTGATTGGTCGATACTATTTCCTGCCATAACTCCTCAATGCTATGTCATAGAGACATATGGGTGGCATCATAGGACTCGGTATGGCGTCCCTGGCCCGTCCCTGACGTTGATTGGTGTAACTTAGCCACGCCCCCTCTTCTGATTGGTCGATACTATTTCCTGCCATAACTCCTCAATGCTATGTCATAGAGACATAATGGTGGTATCATTGGACTATGTTTTGGCTCCTTGTGACTTAGCCGCGTCCCCTTTTCTGATTGGCCGATATTTGCCCGAAACTTGCACGATCGAGGGCCCGTTAATCGCTGCTTGCAGCTTTAATTATTCTTTGTTTCTTTAACCGAAGTAAATCGCGTTTTTCGGCCGCATAACGTACACGAAAAGTTGCGAAAGTTGGCACGCACGTCCCTAGTGGCGTAAATTTACGTATGGTAAAATTGTTAAAAGTGGGCGTGGCCTAATTGTGCAACAGCGCCCCCTAGAAAACTTCGTGCCTCAAGCCCCACCATACGGTTTGACGTACAACCACGAAAATCGGCACGCACCTGTATCATGTCGCAACTTAAAAAAAAGTCTCTTAGTGCCGCGTCCGAAACCGAACAGGAAGTCGGTTATTTCAAAATAAAGGCTGCGTTTTGGTGCAATTTAGGCCATTTCCACATGTCGCATTTTGGCTAACTCGTCGGAGCAGGGGGGTCCGTTCGGAAAAAAAATCGCTTGGCAAGCAGAAAAGACGTTGACGATGAAAAGTTATTAAAATCGTGAGTTTTCGTAAAACGGCGCCACCGTGGCGGAGCGCCAAACTTCGCCGCCAAACAGGAAGTGGTACTTGCACCTGATTGGTCGATACTATTTTCTGCCATAACTCCTCAATGCTATGTCATAGAGACATATGGCTGGCATCATGGGACCCGGTAATGAGTCCCAGACGCGTCCCAGACGTTGATTGGTGTAACTTAGCCCCGCCCCCTCCTCTGATTGGTCGATAGTATTTCCTGCCATAACTCCTCAATGCTATGTCATAGAGACATATGGCTGGCATCATAGGACCCGGTAATGAGTCCCTGACGTTCTGATTGGTATCGACCAAACAGAAGAGGAGCCCCGCCCCCGTACTTGCACCTGATTGGTCGATACTATTTTCTGCCATAACTCCTCAATGCTAAGTCATAGAGACATATGGGTGGTAGCAATGGACTGGGTAATGAGTCCCTGACGCGTTGATTGGTGTAACTTAGCCCCGCCCCCTCACCTGATTGGTCAATACTATTTCCTGCCATAACTCCTCAATGCTATGTCATAGAGACATATGGGTGGTATCATTGGACTATGTTTTGGCTCCTTGTGACTTAGCCGCGTCCCCTTTTCTGATTGGCCGATATTTGCCCGAAACTTGCACGATCGAGGGCCCGTAAATCGCTGCTTGCAGCTTTATTGGAATTGAATTTAGAGTAGCAATTCCGTCCATTGACTCCCCCATTACAAGACATTTCATACATCTGCTTGTATTAAAACAACGTCAAACTCACCAACTTTACAGCTGTAGAGAAAGCTTGAATTATCCTCTTCCGATCTGCAAAGCTTTGTGTTTATGTTATACTAGTATTACAGAACGACTAAAATAAAGGGATTTAAAGTCATTAAATGCCTGAGTCTAATGCATTTCTGCATAGTCCTACTGCTATAGGTCTACTCCTACTTCTCCACTACAGTCTCACAAGTCTCGCCCCGTATCGTGAGAATGTCAGTTCTTAACAGTTTGTGTATGGAGTGCTATTGGAGACACTAGTATTCTGCTCTTTCAATGCGTCAAAATATAATTATATACTGTATCATTTGCAAATCATTTGTCAAAGTATCCATGAACAACTTCTGGCATGCATTCTTTAATTTGTCTGCATCAATAATTTGTTTACGAGGTCACCACCATTAATACATGATGTTTTCGTGCCTTCTTTGCTGGTACCCATTTCACTTCATCGACTTCCGGTTTGACTCAGGGCTCCCCCATGCTCCTGCAGCAGCACGAGTGCCTGGGGACATAGGAGTGAACGGGAATATCCCAACTCTCCCACTATAAGGCTCTGGTCAAGCTCTCCCCTTCTAACATGCCTATTTGAGAAGGCCGGATTGGGAAGGGACTTAGTGAAGGGCTCATTATAGTGAAAAATCCATTACTTGATTAACAAGAAGTAGGCCCTACATGTGATGAAAATATGAAAATTGATATGAAAATTGCTCAACATATGGAAGATAGCATCCGGCAGTTTCCTACATGCTGGGAACCCCGGCCCCTATGCAACATTTTTAACATAAAACCTTGTTTACTCAACATGCCTGGGTTGTAATTATTTAATGTATATCAGTGGTTTTCAACCTTTTTCATACCAGGGCCCACTATTTATTCTGCATTTCAGCCACAGACCACCATTTGATGTTGAGTTTAGTCTCTCAATGCGAAAATCAAGGATTTTCAAGTTTGTGTTCACAATTTAGAGAAAAAACTGGCAAACAGTGGTCAAAATAACAATTCTTATACATTTTCTGAAGGTGTAGATTCTTGAAAATTAAGTAATTCAGATATGATTTAACTCTTGAGAGCGTAAAATGATACCCTTACGGGTCCATTTGGTTTAATTTTACGCTCTCAAGAGTTACAGATCTATAGGGGTCCATTTGGTTAGTATTACCAATTGACATCATCTAGGTGGGGACCACCTGGAATCCTCTCAGGGACCACTGGTGCTCCCTGGACCACTTGAAAACCACTGATGTATAATGTACCTACCTATATGATGTATCTATATGTCTTAACAAGGGCTACTAAATTAGAAAACCCAAATAAGAATGACAACAATAAAACATCCAGTATTCACATATTGTTTGTTATTACTTTTATTAATTATTATCGTCGTCGTCATCATCATTATTCTTCAAGTTTAGCTGTGTAACAAACTTTTCTTGGCTGTCAAAATATGTTGTTGAAATATCTTCTTTTTTTCTCAGCATGAAATAAAACCTAAAGACAATGAACGTACATAAAAGATAGAGGAATAAAATACAACATGAGAGAGAAAATGAACTAAAAAAAACAAAAACAAAAAAAACATCCCGTTCTTCTATAAAAAGCCATTAAATTGAATAGACAAAAATTCTAATAAAACATATTGGTTAAATGTACAAAGGTGTGTGTGTGTGTGTGTGTGTGTGTGTGTGTGTGTGTGTGTGTGTGTGTGTGTGTGTGTGTGTGTGTGTGTGTGTGTGTGTGTGTGTGTGTGTGTGTGTGTGTGTGATAAGACCAACAACAAACTGGCCTCTCCCCTGGTTACCGCATCCCATAATGTACACTCGCTCCGTACCCATTGTGTGTGTGTGTGTGTGTGTGTGTGTCTGTGTGTGTGTGTGTCTGTGTCTGTGTGCGTGTGTGTGTGTGTGTGTGTGTGTGTCTGTGTCTGTGTGTGTGTGTCTGTGCCTGTGTGTGTCTGTGTGTGTGTGTGTCTGTGTCTGTGTGCGTGTGTAATATCCCTTCCTTGGCAATAAGAACATAATAAATGGAGTGCAAGCAATCATCATATTCTATCGACACATTCTACCAAAACAATAAAATACAAAAAAATAAAATAAAAACATGAAACCGTTTGTTAAGGCCCCCCTGATGTAAACGCTGATATGAAATGTTATCAAACCTATAAAACGCACATTTATTGTCCTATTATGGGTGGAGAATTAGAAAAACAAACAAACAAACAAAAACAAAACATAGCGTCTTGCAAAACTTCACACTTCAACACGTCAGTTGTATCCAGTAAATAATGTCTGACAGCTGGCTATATTCCCATGAGTAGAAATGTCTGGGACCGAGGATATTACAAAGGCATTTCAGAAGGATAGGTTACACTACACAATGAGATACAACGTCGCCTGTCAGTTACGGTATACAAAGGACACGTTTGGAAGATGTGAAAGTACGTCATTATGAAAAATAAAGTTTGTTCCTGCCCAGGGCTGGGCTCCTTAAAAAAAAATTCAAATCAATACGATTCAAGACGCGACACTGTATTTTAGTATTCGCCTCCTGGGAGAAAAAACTTATTATGAGGACACTGTCATATGTAAACCTACTGAGACATAGGTGTGAATGGGAGATTTGCCATCCCTGTTGGCACGTCTCTCACACACACACACACACACACACACACACACACACACACACACACACACACACACACACACACACACACACACACACACACACACACACACACACACACACACACACACACAAATCACAAATGCCGTCGTCTTGCAATCTGTTTATCTGTTTCAACTTTTCACCTGTCAAATGTCGCAGAGTAAAAAAAAATTTGCTGAAAAGAAAAATGGATGATACATTTACTTATTATCACAGATACTGAATGGAGACTTTGTAAGACTGAATTGAAGCTTTGCTGAAAATCCCAGCCCTGGCACATAACGGTCTGTTTTGGCAGAGTTTTTTTCTGACCCAGACTTGGTCACAAGTACATTCCTACAAAGACACAAACTGAGCCCGATGTTTTTTAACATCATCAGCCTGTAAACTTACCAAGGCCTGACATTGCTACTACATCGCTTGAAAACTAATTGCTTGAACATAAAATAAAATGAAAAAATAAAAATGAAACAGTATCGACCCGCTGTAAGCCTGATAACTAGAGTGTAGGCGAGAATTTAAGTCCCAAAACCTAAACCCAAAGAAGTTCAGGGCCACAGCCAGGTCCGATTTCATTATACAGGTCTGTCATTTATAGGCAACATGGTATCACATCAGCTCAATCCAAACGCACCCAAACACTTGTATATCTTTAGGGAAGAGGCGAAGGAGAAGGAGAAGTGAGGAGGGTGCATGGCCGAGATAGGAGGAGAAGAGGCCGAGGGCCCACTGAAGGAGTGATGATGATAATGATGACGAAAACATGTCAGCTGTTATGATGGCAGCGTGGACCCCAAACATGCTCAATCCATAGGCTCAAAGTCACAAGTCATACTGTATCTGCTTTGTGAAGCTCACAGATTGGCTATTTTCGGGTCCGCAAAAACGCTGCTGTATGACAGAATATAATCGTCTTACTAATCATACCGTAAAAAGGTGAAGTGAAATGGAAAATGAGACTGAGGCACAGTTGAGTGGTGAGAGGGCTGACGTTACACACACACACACACACACACACACACACACACACACACACACACACACACACACACACACACACACACGCATGCACGCACGCACGCACGCACAGATATCCAGTGACACACATGTACTGTACGCTCACTCGCTTGCATCCTCCAAAGATGTTAATTGAATGCCCTCCTTGATTTATCCATCTTCTATCCTCTCCTTCATCCCTTCCTCTTCTTCTTCAAAAGGCACTCGTCTATTCGGCTAAACACACTCATCCATCCATCCATCCATCCATCCATCCATCCATCCATCCATCCATCCATCCAAGGACTCCCCTCGGTCCTTGAGAAAGCATTGCTTCATTCCTTCGTTTTTGTTTTTTGCTACATTTGCAAATGTAAACAGGTTTTCTTTCTCTTTTTTTTGTCTTTTCTTTTTTTTCATATATATATTCCGCTAGCAGCCCCTGTGGTGAGACATCCATAACTCAAGAAAATGCAAATCCGACAAACTTTGCATATTGGCACAAAAAAGCACTACGTGTGCACGCACGCACACACACACACACACACACACACCCACACACACACACACACACACACACACACACATCCGCACATACATGTGCGCACAGTCACACACATACACAGCATGGTACTGTGAGATGAAAATGTGTCTCACAAATTAAAAGAAAAAGAAAGAAATCTGGAATTGCTTTTTATTCAGCTACACAACGGGCATTTATAAACGTGTTTCATAGGAACATCCTCATCGCGTATAAGGGGGCCATCATGTAAACATTTAAATAAATAAAGAACACAACCGAAAAATAAAATAAAAAAGAAAATAAATGTAACCCGAGAAGCAAGTTGGCGGAGGCGAATGTATGGAGAACAACGGTCAACCCTCGAAGCAACGCATCATTGTCGTACAACGGTTAAACTTCTTCCGAACCGAGAGCGTTTGTGTGAGGGCGCAAAGGAAGCTCTGCATGCTGTACAAGTGCTTTAAGAGAGGTCTCTTGGCTGTGTTTATGGACGAAGGGGGTAAGGGGTCAGAGCCTTATAGTGGGAGAGTTAGGATATTCCTGTTCACTCCTATGTGCCCGGGCTCTCGCTCTGCTGGAGGAGCATAGAGGCAACAGCACCCCATTCACCCAACTGTTAACAATTGACATTCTCGCGATACGGGACTTCTCGTGAGACTGTCTGCGAGGCCACAGCTGAGTCCTATTGGGGTTGGGAGTAGCAGTAGGAGTATGCAGAAATGTGTTGGACTCGGATATTTAATCCAGCTTTAATGACTTTAAAACCCTTGTTCTTTAATAATAGTACAACATAAACATTACATAGACGGTAGTCGTGACTGAACGATACTTTAAAACAGTTGTCGTTTTGCATACGTACCTAAAATAGCTCTTATTTGCGCCATTCTCGTTGAAAACAATGTATTCCCAACTGCAGCTAGGACTCAGAGAGGCTCTGTATAGTCACGTGACGACTGGCTGCTCCGCTCTGCTTCCGGGTACACGAATATCCTAACTCTCCCACTATATGGCTCTGTAAGGCGTGATAGCATGTAAGTGTAGTGTCTGCATTTCCGAGGCACGGGGTGGTGGAGGACGCTACAAAACTTATAAAACATTTCAAAAAAAGGCGGACAGTGAGGATTTACCAAAGCGTAGACTTATAACACTGGTACGCGTCTGCATCTTAACGGCGCGGTCATTCATTAAGGTCGCTGGGGGAAATGGATATCGCCTCCTCTTTACTTAAGGCAAGGCGCAAGGTCTTTTTTTTTTCTTTTTTGGTATGGCAGGTTTCTTTTGAAATAAAGGTAAATAATTCATTGGTTTAACAGAAGACCGCACCCGCACCCCCAACCAGCGCTGTAGGTGAGAACGTCTCTTTGACTTCAATTTGTTTTGTGTCGAGAAAGGCCATAACTTGCATACATTCTTCTCTGCCGTTTTGGTTTGCCTTATGGTCGGAGTAAGAGGGACGTAATAATAAAGATTTTTTAGAGTTCAGGTCGGTCAGCTCCGAGGGGAAGAACTGGCAGAAGCCCACCCCTGGCAAATCCATCTACACGTTTTCTCCAGCCGCGCAGCATTATCGGATGTATAATGTAGGCCATTTCCTGTATTTAGGTTGTCCCGCTGTCGCCAGCAACGTGGATCACACACAAATCTAGACTGTTCTCTCTAACAGATTGATTTATGACACGGTATTAACACCATATCACTGTACATGGAGAAGGGTGAAGTCTCGTCTGTAACTCAATAGATGCTACTAGCACTGTGTGTACTGCGATATAAAAATATATTTAAATAGCTTGCTGGGGAGAGTAATCGTTGACTTGGCCTCTGGTTCAGTTTTATTAGTTATTAATAACACAGCTTGGTGTTATTCCCAAAAGTCCCATAAAGTAACCGCTTGGACATGCGTCCAACAGCGAACGCTGGAGTACTTCTGAAGCTTTTGAGGAATCAGCATAACTAACTCAGATTGATGTATGAAGTAATATATTACGAACAATATCTTACTAACCCCCTAACCCCTACTGAGGTTTGTCATGCCTTTGTAAAGATACATGACCGACTTATGCACCCTTATAATTTCAGACAGGCAGATACACTGGATATATAAAAATAAAAAAATAAAGTTAGCAGGCACTGGGGGAGGGATTCATATCCAGCATAGAAAAAATATCCTTCCTTCTTATTATTCCCCTCTGTCTCTCTGTCTCTCTCTCTCCCTCTCTCTCTCTCTCTCTTTTCTTCAGATGGATTTTTTTCTTCTTCTGCTTTTTTTTCACCCCAAAAAACAATCCCTTGGTGTTTTCGTTTCCTAGCAACTAAGGCAGCACTAAGGCTGGAGAGGTGATTTGGTCTCCATGAAAATGAAATTAAACAAGATGGCCGCTAGACAGCTGCATACCAGAGAGGGAGGCTTGCTTTTCTTTTTTTTTTTATATATATATATATAATGGCAACATGGCATAGCTCTACGCTTTTGCTAGTGACAACACAATTACGACCGTTCTGTGAAAAGCGAGAAACGGGAATCCATAAAAAAGGGGGAACGGCGAAGAATCGTAAAAGAAATCACAAACGTGGACATAATGGCATTTTGAATGTCAGCTTAATGTCAATAAATTGATTTGGCAAGAATATATACTGTATACTTTTCTCTACCACGTTACTGGCTGTTACACAGCAATAGCTTTCCCCAAATCAGTGTAAGGATCTTGTACACACACAAAGAACATGAATGTTCCATATGCTCTGCCTGCGTGTAAAGAGGTGGCCATGAACATTTTGTTTTTTTATGCGTGTACGAGGCCTAACAAACTCTAAACCGGACAAAACACTACAGGCCCGTTGTAGCTTCGGCGCAAGGCTGTTTAGATTCGGTCGACAAGCGAATTCAACTCCATTTCCATGTTTCTAGGGAAGAAACTAGTTAAGTCTTTCTGTAAGACTGCATGTGACCTAGCGGTGTTTAACAACACAGAAGATACAGAAGAACGTCTAGTAACATGCTAAGACCTTGCGGTGAAACACAAATAAGAGCAGGAAAACATTGTACGTAACAACGTGCTGTAACCGCGGGGACCCCTATGGTCAGGTGTATGAACATGTCTGGAAACAACACACACGGCCGTGGAGACCAGCGGGTAGGTGGGAGACCCCTGAGGACTTTCGTTTTTCAATCTTAAAGGGTCAAGACATTTCCTTTAAGCCTACACACAAACACGGGCGCACGCACACACGGACTTAAACACACATACGCCGTTAATGTGAATACACACACACTTACACACACAACCCCCATTTCTTGCTGTACCATCTCTTTTGGACTGCTGTCGTCAAGTCTCCACAACAATAAACAGAAAAAAAAGAAAACTGTTAAAAAAATGCAAACTAAACAGAATTAAAAAAACAAATATGACGTAAAAGACTAATTATTATAGTACCGTTTTTTTTCTTCAAAAGCATCATTTGCCCTTTACAAAATAACATAGTAAAACGTAGCAAATTGCATGTTTCGTAATATAACATTATAATGATTTAATTCTTATTATTTTCATTATTATTATTATTAATATAAATGTTAAGCAGGTTAATAATTGGTTTGTTCTAGTAGGCAGGCGGCCAGGCACATAGCTAGTATCATGGCACAGAGGAAAGGTAAAAAATAATGTCACTTGGTTTTTGATCCGTACGGAGAAAACAACGTGGAACACTTCAGATTTTTCCTTTTTTTTACGTCAGCCGTTTCGCTGGTTTGAATGACCAGTTCTGAGCAGAATGAACCAACGAGTTCTGATCGACTCTTCCTCCTGTAGGAAGAAGAGTTTAGTTCTGGGAAGCGACGGGATGAGAAGGAATGATCCTTTATGTTTGTGTCACGGCAAAACTGGTGGGACTTTTATTTTGGTAGGAGTCCATCTAGAAGAAAACTCCCGACAACATCAGAGTCTAGAGCGGAACCGATTCAACATGAACGTCCAGTTGTGAGATAACCCGGTCAAGATTGAACACAACTGACTAGTTGGAACCGGTCGAGCAGCTCAGCTCGGCCCTCTATGGTGAAAGGGAAAGCATCTCCTTCTATAGTTATTTTCTTTCTTTTTTGCTAGAATGGCAGCTGTGCAAGTTTTTTGAGCCCCTTTTATTGTCTGGGGGTGTTGATAGATACCAGACCAGTCCAAGCGAGAGAGAGAGACACAACATGCTCTGGACTTGTAAAAGTACGAGAGAGAGGGGCTCCTTTCTTTTCCGAAACTAAGACTTTTGCTCCGTGCATTGCTGAATCCAGGCCATCTTTTCTCCCTTCAAGCAGCAGCATCAAGCTGAATGTGTCTTGTTGTGTGTTGTGAGTGTGTGTGTGTGTGTGTGTGTGTGTGTGTGTGTGTGTGTGTGTGTGTGTGTGTGTGTGTGTGTGTGTGTGTGTGTGTGTGTGTGTGTGTGTGTGTGTGAGGGAGAGAACATTGAACTGCACCTCAACACCCGAGCGCTTCCCTCGTATGGAGCGATACGGTCGGCCGGAAAAAAGGGGGACCTTCATGACGTGAACCTCGAGGAAAGGTTTGCACGGTAACAATAAAAAGCTTATACACATCGCCCCGGACTACTCTGTTTTTAACTTAATTTTCTACGACGCTCTCCTCTGAGTTTTTAGACGTGTCGACGGGCGCCTCGGCAACCTCCTCGGCCTCCTTTGTGATGTCAGCATCGCCGCCGCCGTCCTCCTCCGTGTCCATCTCCTCGCTGCCTCCTCCTGCTACTTCTTGTTCGGCGGTGGTGGTGTCATGGACCTCCGTGCTTCCCGTCTCTTCTTCTATACTTTCCGCTCCTGTGACATCACTGCCATCACCACCAACTCCTTCTGTTCCCGTAACGCCGTCGTCGGCCTCCTTATCTGCGGCCGCGGTGTCGTGAGCTTCCCCGCCGGTTTCCTCCGCCGCATCGGCCGCTACCTCCGGACTCTCGGCCTTGGCCGCCGCCGGCTGAACCTCCTTCTGCGGCGGAACGTCCTTTTCTGACGCTGCTGTCGGCGAATGCGACTCGCCGCCGCCGCCACCGTCGTACCGGTGCAGGCCCCGCTGGATGTGGGTGGTGAAGTCGTAGCGGTCGGCGCAGGCGTGCAGGCAGAAGCCGCACTGGTACGGCCCGCCGTCGCCGTGGCAGCTCATGTGCAGCGCGTACATGACCTCGTCCAGGAAGTAGATGCCGCAGTGGACGCAGCGGTGCGACGCCTCGTCCTGCGTGGACGCCTCGGAAGTGCGTCGTGGGGCGGGCGGCGGGGTCTTCGATGACAGCGCTCCGTCCTTCTCCTCCACTTCGTCCATCCTCTCCTCCTCCTCCTGCTGCTGCTGCTGCTCCTCCTCCTCGTTCTCGCGTTTCCGCGCGTCCCTCTTCCTCCTCTCCACCTGCGTCGGCGACTCCTCCCCCTCCCGCCGCCTCCTCTCAGTGGCGCCACCGTTGGCCGTGCCGTGTGAGTCGTCCCGCTGCCTCATGGCGAGGTCCAGCGGGGCGTCGTTGTTCTCCAGCGGCGAGGAGGACGAGGAGGAGGACGAGGGGTGCGGGTGGAGAGGAGGGGGCGGGTAGTGAGGCGGCGCGGGCGGGGGCGGGAGCGGGGAGTACGGGGACGCGCAGTAAGGCACCGTGGCGTAGCTCTGCTGGTGGTGCATGGGCGTGGCCACCATGGCGCCCAGGTGGTAGTGCCCGGCGGCGGCGGCGGCAGCGGCAACGTTGTTGTTGTTGACCACTCCTCCGATGAGGCCTCCGGGGCCGCCGCCCCCCATGCCCCCACCCCCTCCGGCGGTGGCGGCGGCCGCCATCTTGTACTTGGTCCAGAAGCGAAGCCAGTCGGACTCGGACGACAGGTCGTGGGGCGACAGCGCCGCCAGCGGGAGGGGCAGGGAGAAGAGCGGGTACTGGTACTTCTCGATGGGCGAGCCGGGCGGCGAGTAGCTGGACGGCTTGGACGGACGCATGTACTTCTCGATGGGGCTGCCCCGCTCCGACCCTCCCCCTCCCCCGCCTCCTCCTCCTTTGTCGCCCTTCGTCGCCGCCACCTCGACGCACAGCCCGCCGTTGTTGTTGTTGTTCTCGGCGGTCACCAGCGACGACGGCGGGTGAGTGGGCAGGAGGAGGGGCGGCATGCGGCGGTGGATCTCCAGCGTCTGGTTGGCCAGGAAGGCCTGGGTGGAGCGCGGAGAGCGCGAGCGCGGTGAGGGCTGCTGGTTCTTGACGGGCGCCAGGCCGCCGCTTCGGTCCGACGGTTCCTCCCCGCCGTTCAAGCGCTCCTCGCTGGCCAGCCGCTGCTGCTTGGAGGCGGGGCTCTCGGCCGACAGGGAGTCGGGGTTGAGGCGCTTCCGGGTCCGCCGGCGGATGATCTGCTCGCCGTTGTTCTGCTTGATGATGTTCAGAGGCCTGGGAGTCTGTAGGGAAGAGGGAAGAATGACATTAATATTACCGCATTACTTTGCAAGTAACGCCAAGTTACTTTTAAAATGAGCTTGTTGTTGCATGTAAAAATAGAACAGATTTACAAGCTACCGACAGGTACTGTAACAACAGAGATGTGCACTAGACTCTAGATCCAGTCCACACACTGCATCCAGCGCACAGTTATCTACAGTACAAATCGCTTGCTGCTTTATTTTGTATTTTATTTTTAAATACAACACCTCAACTGTCTTTGAAAACAATTGTGAAAAAGTTTAAGAAGTCAAAGAGGCAAAGAGACTATTATTATTCCAATAAATTGGATTCAGTTCTAAAAAAGAGCTCGCTAAACAGATTATGTTGTACATCTCTATTTTTTAAAATGTAGGAGTTGAGAACTTGGGAAAGTAATAACGTAATATGTAATATATTACTCTTTGATTCCAGTAATAAGTAAAGTAATGATATTACTTTGTCTAACGGGTAACGAGTAAAGTAAGGAAGTTACTTTCCTAAGTAATATTGACCAACACTGCCGGTATGTTACTGACCTGGATGACAGATACAGTATAAACTAGAATGCACAGAAAACAGAAATCAAGACTTGGTCCAAGTCATAAGGTAGTGTCAGAACTGGGGTGTAAGGCTATAGCAACTGTATCGAAATATCTTTTTTTTGAGTATATTGGCATTTAAACATTTATCTGACATATATATTGTATCATTGACTATTATATTGATTTGCAATGTAAAGTGGAGGTATCGAATCTGTATCGAATCACTACCAATACTAAATACTCATTGCATTGTATTTAGCATTTTTTAGAAGAAATACACATTATGTGTTCAAATACAATGTGCCGAATCACTGTTTTTACTTATTTTCATCCCTAAGTATCCACATGTTTCACACATATTTAATGTATTTGCTAAATCATTTAGATTATTAAATCGTCAATAATGTATTGTGATACTTGTCGGATTGCTGTTAAAATGTATTGTTACATACGGTACCTCGTCAGAACAGATATAGAACAGCAGTTTGGGTAGGTTGTCAGATTTGATTCAAAGCGTCCAAGGTGTTAACAGAAACCGTAGCAACACATCACTCTACAGCCCTTTCCAGATGACCTTTTCTCCCATTGATTTTACTTTGGGCTAATGCCTTCTACTAGAATAGAAGTCAATCATCATCTCCTCACATATTATTTTATCACCATCATTATTTTATGTATTATTCTTAGGCTACTAGAGCGAACAAGGCAGGTTGGAAATGTATGCTGCACAGAGCAGTGTCAGAACTGTCAGAACAGTCCCAGATCCATATACGGAGATCCAAGACACGTTCTATATTATGGCGCAGAATAACATTAACAAACAGAAAACATACAGAATTCATTCTGTACGTTAATCTGATCCAATCAATCCCTTAGATATACATGGAGTATCACCTGCATGCCATACTGATCCCTCCTCACACACTGATATGGGTTTGACTGGCAGGCCTACATGGAACGATCCAAGTTGCAAATGCATGCCTCAGCCAGTGTCTGGGCTCGACTTCATACTCATACTGTATGTAATTAGACAGATTTACAGATATTTCTTAAGTCAAAAAGCCAGTGAAGTGTATTTTCATCGTAATACACAGACAAAGATCGGAGCACGGAGATAAGGAGTTCAGAGCTGGACAGCAGATGTTGTTCCTCAGATGGTTTAAGCTTTATTGCAGAGTATAGGCAGCATTACAGCAGACAAAGTGCGCCTGGGCCGCAGGGCCCAGGCCAACACCCGTGTGTGCACCGGCGTGGTGACACACAGACTGACTCCTCTCGATCACAACATTTGACATGGGGTATTTATACATGCAAAATACGTTGCCTACGTGCGATACATCTCAGACAAAATGGCGGCAACAATATACATTCACTCCAGACGTGTTGGCACAAAGGTTCTTTCAACTGATGCAAATCCACATTCTAGAAAGTCCTTTGAACATATGTCCTTTGTTATGTCAATAACACCCTATTGTCTCACAAATGTAGCCCTGACAATAGAGATTATAATCAGGGATCACACCAGACAGCTGAATAAAATAGCCCTAATTAACCTACAACATAAAGATGCTTGAATATAGGCTACTTTTAAATATACGTGTAGTTTTATGAATATTGATTATTAACGAGACTTCACTCCCCCCTTTGATGGTTGATCAAAAACCATCACAAAAACAATAATAATCTATATTCATAATTGTTGAAACAGGATCTGCACCCCCCTTTGATCCATACCCAACTTCCCACTCCCAGGTAGCCAAAAGTTCAGTAAATTACAGTACAGAATTTTCTCCCCAAAAAGTTATGGATATTTTAAGACTATACACAAAGTTGCCAATATGACTCACTTACTTTACAATTAGCGGAGAATTTCTTCACGTTATTCAAACTTTTAAGACTAAAAATGTTACGCACAATGAACCAATATCACATAACCCCCTCCTTCGAGAGTTACATGACAACAAAATGCCTCGATCTGCCACCTTTAGCAAACCAAGACGAAGAAGGCCTCTGTTCCGTCACCTTTTGACGAAACAAAGACAGCACCAATATACCGATAAGAAAATAAAAAACACATTTTAAGCCCGCTTAATTTAAACACTTAAAGAGTTACTCTCAACACTATTGACCTGTAATTGAATCTATTTTTGGCAACTACGAAATCTCAAAATATAGCAATAATGACGAAATTGAATTTTAGCCTTACATTACTGACATTTAGACAAGACTTTCGTCGCTTTTGAACTCTCACAAAAGAGCACTTTTAGAATATGAATAATAAACGTGTTTATAACGGATTAAACTCTGCTGTCGTAATATCTCACATAGTAGATGCGAGCAGGACTTACTAGCGCACCATTAAAACGCCAGAGTCTAATTATTAATAACTCACAAATTCTCTTCATATTTAGGCAAATATCGCCGCATTGATTAAAATAGGCCGTTTTAGTCAATGTTTCTAATTAGCACGACAAATAACATATATAAATCAACATTTGCCTTCTCATTTACGTTGACTTTAGACTCACATAATAACACACAATTATGAAATCGAGAACTACAAGGAATATTACGTCTTAAATAGTTTCGACATAAAACAACGGAAAATCTTCTTTCCTGCAGCTTAACCGCTCTCTCTTTTACCTGGAAGTGTCCAGTTAAAACATGGATCATTGCGGGAGATGTTATCCTCCGGTATTTTTCTTCTTAACAGTCCATGTCCATCTGAATCATCCATCTCCCTCCCCCCTTCCAAGCTGGCAGTAAACACAGCTTGGAAAAGAGAAGAAAGAGGAGGTCGCCGCTTCGTACATCTTTCACACACGGACCCCCCTTTGGTCCTCGTGAAGGCCGCACACACGTAAATCTTCGTTCACGGTCCCCTTGCGGGTCCCCGTGAAGGCCTCGCGCTTGTCCGTCAGCCCCGCGCTGCTGCTGCTCTACGCGCCGCATGGAGAGCTTCTCTCCCCACGTGGAGACCCCGCCGCCGGCCGGCCGCCAGGATCCCCGGTGCGCGCTGCCGCCGCCATCCGCTGCTGCTGCTGCCCCGTCCACGTTGAAGATGATGAAGAAGATCCCTCGCTTGGCTATGACGGCCCTCGTCCTGCGCGCCGCAGTTCACCAACCCGTCGACTGATTGATGATCCGGCGATGCTGGCTCCGGTCGTCACATTCCTCGCTGGTGGTCCTCCGCCGTCATCTCCGTTGCGTTGAAAGCACCCAGTCGCGAATCTGGGCGATCCTCCGCTCGCAGACAGGACATCAAAACTCTGCGCTCCGTCGCCGATCAAAAAACACCGCTCATTAGGCTGAAAAATGAAGGTCCCCTGGTTCTATTCGTCTTCTCCTCGCCTGCCACTTTCAGAAGACACGGGTTCTGCTCGCCTGACGTGAAAAGAGTCCACATCAATCCGACCGGCCAATTTGCACCAAATGAAGTGTATTTTCATCGTAATACACAGACAAAAATCGGAGCACGGAGATAAGGAGTTCAGAGCTGGACAGCAGATGTTGTTCGTCAGATGGCGTTGAATCTTTATTTCAGAGCATCGGCAGCAAAGCATTACAGCAGACAAAGTGCGCCTGGGCCGCAGGGCCCAGGCCAACACCCGTGTGTGCACCGGCGTGGTGACACACAGACTGACTCCTCTCGATCACAACATTTGACATGGGGTATTTATACATGCAAAATACGTTGCCTACGTGCGATACATCTCAGACAAAATGGCGGCAACAATATACATTCACTCCAGACGTGTTGGCACAAAGGTTCTTTCAACTGATGCAAATCCACATTCTAGAAAGTCCTTTGAACATATGTCCTTTGTTATGTCAATAACACCCTATTGTCTCACAAAT
This sequence comes from Benthosema pterotum, assembly GCA_039105355.1. NCBI lineage: Eukaryota > Metazoa > Chordata > Actinopteri > Myctophiformes > Myctophidae > Benthosema > Benthosema pterotum. The sequence continues at coordinate 25,255,286 of CM076970.1, read as the reverse complement.
GTAGCCCTGACAATAGAGATTATAATCAGGGATCACACCTTAGTTACAGGTGGGAGCCAAGACCTCCACCTCCAGACAGCTGAATAAAATAGCCCTAATTAACCTACAACATAAAGATGCTTGAATATAGGCTACTTTTAAATATACGTGTAGTTTTATGAATATTGATTATTAACGAGACTTCAACAGTGCAAATAGTTTTCTACTTAGTTTTCTACTTAGTGCTACTTAGTTCAAATAGCAGTTTTGTCAATGGCTGCCAACAAAATGTCTCTTGAGAGAGAAACGGTGATGCTCAGTAGTTCCACTTGCTAGTTTAAAGGTCACCCATGAGGGGTTGTGACTGTAAGGTCACTGGTTGAAGTCCCAGGAATCACCCAAAAGTAGGGGGAAGGGAATAATCATTAATGATTGCTCACTCCCTGGTCTCACCATGAACCAAATGTCAAAACACCTTCCGGCAGGGCGACCACCAGACATGCTTAAAAGGATCCCAGGCTAATAATACTAATATGGATACATACATTATACTTATCCTCTATAACTAGAACTGAACATTTAAAACACACATAATATGTTCTTTAGTTTAAATATAGTATATCATTTTATCCCTTGGGGGTACGGTTTTACAGGAGATTTTCCCTCCAGGGAAAATCTTGCCTAGGGCTCTAAGTTGCTTAGAAACGCCACTGCGACTGGTTGACAAGGTCCGCTGACTTCGGAAGAACATACATGCATAACATCATCATTAACATCCTTAAACCTCAAACTTGCCCGTTGTCTTTCTTCTACATCTCTTTCGGTTTATAGATCATGCTAGACCCATCAGTCGCCCTGAAGATAGAAATCACTTTGACACTTTGGCTTTAAGTCTGACTTCCGTCAGACTTAAAGCAACCTTCAAACACAGTACTGCAAAAAATAAGTCTTTCTGTTGAAGGCTTGGGCCTTCAAGCTGCCATCATTTCCTGACATGTTGTTTTGAACCCGTGGGGTTCACTGTCTAATGGCGCCAGGGCCGGATTTAGCAAGCCCTACTAGGGTGGGCTGAAAAATGGCAGGGTGGGCAACTCCAAAGTTTTTCATATAACACAGTGGTTTTCAACCTTTTTGACACCAGGGCCCACTATTTATTCAGCATTTGAGCCACGGAGCACCATTTGAGGACATTTTAAACCCCACAGACCCAAAACTAAAGATTACTTTAGCATTTGTCCACAATTCCAGGCTGGATTTGGGAAACAAAACAAACATACAGATCAAAATGACCATTAATCTTCTACATTCTCTAGTTGTGTAATGGACCCGCAAGGGTCCATTTGGTTTAATTTTTACGCACTCAAAGAGTTACATCTGGTTAACCAACTTTCCACCATTTAGCTGGGGACCACCTAGAACTCTCGCAACCACTGGTGGTCCCCGGACCACTGATGAAAACCACTGATATCACCTTTCATTGGGTGGGCAGGATGCACATTTGGGTGGGCACTGCCCATCCCTGCCCCCCTCTAGATCCGGCCCTGAATGGCGCGCCATTGAAGGTTGCATTCTGAACGCGGCACAGCGCTAAAACCTCAAGATCATTTTAGCCTTTCCCCAGGACTGTCTCAGTCTTTGTAACACTCATGATATCAAACTCGGTACAGCAAGCTGTCGACTTCCTTACAGGAGAAACTACAGAAGTGTATGTGGGGTTTGGGGAGGGAAAAAACAGCCCTAGCATATAGCATTTGTTGTTGTTGCTGCTGCAAGTCAAACTTCAATGAGTTTAAGTTATGAATCAGAATATCATTGCTGTCAGGCAGAAACTTTGGATCCATATTTCATCTTCTCATGTTGTTGTTTTTTTGTTTAGTTTTTTCCTTTCCATAACTTTTGGTCATTCGTTATATAACACAGTGGCGTATGTGGTGGATATTCTTGTAAAGCTTACAATGTTAGACCTACTGTATATACATACACACACTTCTTTACCCGATATAAGAGCTTAGTTGGAATTACATAATAAATAAAGGCCATACTGTATGTGTCACAAGGTACAAATCCATTTCCTGAACACAGTAATGGTTTTACACATAAAAGATGTAACCACTTAAAGAGAACATATAATGCGTGTTTTTCGTGGACAGCACACAATGCCGTCTCCTCCGCCCACGTCAATACCACGTCCAATTCTCCACCTGTAAGTGACTTCAAGGGTATGCTTGCGCGTTTCCTATGAATTCCTAAACGCACCACATCCTCCTATGGTACGCCGCGGGATGAAACCGAGAAAGTCTTTTTCTACATTTTTTTAGGAGAGATTTTCTCAGACTCTCTCTCTATATGTGTGCCCTCCGTCGGTTTTGCGTAGAAGTTCCGTTACACAAACACAGATCGATGTGCTTAGTTTAAAGCACCAGCAGGTTAACCTGCTTTTACAGCAGGTTGTCGAACTTGTGTCCTTGTAGCGTTCCATCTCTAGCTCTCAAATACACTTCAATAACTACAGTGTAAAGTACCCTGTCTTTGTGCGTGTACACGTGCCAGGGGTGGATGTAACATTTCCCAATTGGGGGGGGGGCAGGAGAAAATGGTATGGGGGCGTGAAGCTGCAACCATACCATTTTCAGTTACAAGACTTTTATTTTTATGCTGTTGGGTTTAGTGGTGACACAATTGTATGGGTAGTAGCAGTAGTAGTGTTTCAAATCATTTTAAATATAAGCACTTTATTTTGAAATATATTTGAAATTTGGGTTGTTTTGCATGCCATCATGTTTGGTGGGGAAGTCAGGGCATTTAGGGGGGCATTGCCCCCCCATGCCCATGCCTAGATCCGCCCCTGACACGTGCGCATGTGTGGGCCGTGTGTGTGAGAGATTGAGACATGAGAGAGCGATCTCGTAGTATGAGTCCTGGATTTCCCCCTGACAGCTGCGGATGCAGGCTGCAATGCGTTTGCACATGTGCACGTTTGTGCACATGTGCACATGCATCGCGGACGAACACACACAATGCATTTGACGTGCAGCCCTTTGAACAGAAACCAATCAGCTGAGAGACAAACAGAAAAAAATGCCCATAAGGAATAGAGAAATGCAATAGTGTATGCCGAGAGGAGGGATGTGTGTGTGTGTGTGTGTGTGTGCGCGTGTGCGTGTGTGTGTGTGTGTGTGTGTGTGTGTGTGTGTGTGTGTGTGTGTGTGTGTGTGTGTGTCTGTGTAGGGGGGGAGCAGAGGAGCAGAGACATGGAAAATGAAAGGATGGAGGACGGGAGAGAGAGAGAGGAATAATAAATTAGAAGAGAAGAGAGGAAACAAAGATCGCTTCGGAGAGAGAGAGCGGCGGAGAAAAAGGAGAATGAAAGGAGGAGAGATATATAAACCCCTGATGCTTTTTTGCAAAATGAATCGTCCCTCCCTGCCGGTCGCCGGGCCACGGTCCAACATGATTTATGCTGTGTGTGTGTGTGTGTGTGTGTGTGTGTGTGTGTGTGTGTGTGTGTGTGTGTGTGTGTGTGTGTGTGTGTGTGTGTGTGTGTGTGTGTGTGTGTGTGTGTGTGTGTGTGTGTATATGCACGCATGCGCAAGTGTGTGTGTGTCTGACTGCCTGGTTATAAAGGTGTATCCACACAAAATGTATTTGTGAACATCGACATGTCCATCTCCGTGTGTGTGTGTGTGTGTGTGTGCGTGTGTGTGTGTGTGTGTGTGTGTGTGTGTGTGTGTGTGTGTGTGTGTGTGTGTGTGCGTGCACGCACCCACACTGTCCGTCTCAGTATGGGTTGTATCAATCATTGGACAACAGCCACCTTTACCTCTCGCCGCAAAGATGAATAGCATTAGACTTAAGAAAATACACACTTGGGAGGGGATTACAGAGGGGGAGAGACAGAGAGAGAGAGAGAGAGAGAGAGAGAGAGAGAGAGAGAGAGAGAGAGAGAGAGAGAGAGAGAGAGAGGCAGAAATGGCAGGAGAAGGTATAGGGGGAAGCTAAGGTGACTAAAACAAGGAAAAAGCGAGAAACGGGGAGAAGCTGTGATGAGATGTGTGGAGGAGAGGAAAGGGAAGGGAAACCGGCAACATACTGCTTACTACTCTGGAGAGAAAAAAGACAAAGAACGAGTGTGATTCCCCCCCGCGGAGCACCCCAAATATGTCTGCATCGCTCTGTCTGCCTGTAGCGACACTGAGGGTGCATGCATGTGTGTGTGTGTGTGTGTGTTTCTTTTCCCATGTAATTTAAAAGAAACCAAAGAAAAAACATGATAGTCGTAATTTATAGCAGTTTGGTGAGCTCAACCAATCACAACAAATCTCAATTCAGGGAGGTTTAAAGGTATTATAGGCATTTTTAGCAAAAAAAAAATCATTATATACATAGAGTATATTCTACTGCATTTTTTTCTTTTGCATTTTTTTCTTTTGCATTTTTCCTGTCTATGTCACTTCTACTTTGATGCTGCAGTTGTTTCCCGGGCAGACAGACACTTGCTTCGTCCTGCAAACGGTCCAGAACGTTATTGTTGCCAGTAAATCATGGAACAAAACATGAAACATCAGGGCAAGGCCATGCTAGTGCGTGAGGGAGAGGGGGTTATGGGGGGTGAGGCGGCGTTTTAGTCAATCTCTCCAGCAGTTCCATAATGAGCCAATAGAGTGGAGGTGAGGTGGAGTTCTGTTTTTAAACAAGTAATTTTTTACAAACACATAGTTTGTAGACGCTAAAGTTGCCTACATTGCCTTTAATGTGTAGATATACTCTTCTTGCTCACAAACGCCCAGCCTTCCTTTTGTTTTTGTTTTCTGACTATTTTGGACTGGAATGAACGGCTACGCATATTCCTCGAGGCTACAGCACTGTACGCTCGCTCATAGTTCTGAGACACCACCGTGGGTGTCTCGGAATTCATTCAACCAATGCAGACCTGGCCCAGATTGTGACAAGCTGAAATGTTTAGAATCGATTCTAAAGAGATTGGCAGGCCCAGCGCACGGATGCCAGAACAGAGAGATATATACAGGAATAGACATGTTTATACTCAAAGTATTGTTGCTCTTTCCTTTCTCCCCGAGTCGTGTCCCTCGCCCGCCCTCGCTCGCATTCATCTATCAATACGTAATATACAAGTGCATTCATACGCAGGGCGCGTTGATTATATAACGAAAACAAGGATTTATAACGCAGGAAATTCAATACTTGGTTGGCGCTCTGACAGATGTGGCACCGCCGAGGGCTAATGGAAGCAGGTTGCTTTGATAGCAACCTTCCAGCGGGTCTTTGTTGTTGGCTGTTTGTTTGTCTCTCATCTTTCCCTTGGCAGTGAACCTATATAAACATCCCCCAGAAGGGGCTTCAGGACAGGCGGGTTTGGCCCTGCCAGCCAGCCAAAAACAGCACAATAACATCACCAGCACCATGACACCTGCATGGCTCTGTCTGACGACAAGCGTCACCGAGAGGCAGTGAGTCCTACTTTACAGCAGGAATCCTTGGCACTGTGTCCACAGCCAGCAAGCCTACCGGTTAACTGGTTTGCTGACCATTTGATCCATTCACCCCAATAGCCACAGGTTGATTTTTTTTTTCTAAACTTTTTTAACCCACAATTTAGTAGCCCATTATCATCAACCAGTGCCAATTACCTAATGTGATGATCCTGGGATTTACACCGTTTTAAATTGGATTTCCATGACAAACAACTCAGTGGCTAGTGCAGCGGCTGCTCAAAAATAATTGTGAAGTGATGACTATGAAAGACAGGCAGAACTGCAAAAGGCAGTTGAAACCATTTTTATGTCTATTATTACAGCAGATGTCCTTGAGGTGGTCCACAGCTAAATTGTGGAGAAGTTATGACCTGATGAACCCTCATAGATTAACTAATTAACTTCTGAGAGTGCAAAATGAAACCAAACGGACCTTTACACAATTCAGTCTGTTTGGCTTGATGTTTATCCTCTTAAGTCAAAGGTTAAATTACTGTTAAACACCTGAATGACTAAAGTCACAAGAAGACGTCTACAAAATAGACCTTGCAGTAAGCCCTGCTAGAAATTGTTCGAAAAAGTTCGACGCTTTCTAGCTGGACTCATTCATCCCAATGTAAATATACAGTAATTATGTAAATATATGATTATTATTTTTTGGATCCAGACCTTCAAAACCTCTTCCATCACATGTTATGCTTAGCTGTGATTGGACCATAGCAATTTGGGGAGGGGCTTCCGGCATGGTCTATTAGATAAATATATAAGAGAAGCATTGTTACTTTGATCAACGTTTTCTCTCCTAATGCTACCAACATCAATACAGCATAGAGTTGCGAACAAAATCTTATCCCAAACGACAAAATCTGCTTTCGTTTTGGTGTCTCTGGACAGGATAAATGTCATCAAACAGTGATTGGTGTCCTCCTTGATTGAACACCACTGTATTACAGGACAGTAGAGACGGAACTAGGAGACTATAAGGACAAGAAGGACAAGCGACTACAGAGCACCAGCTGGAATGGCACCAAAGTGATTACGTGATTACCCGGCCGGCCGGCCGCGCCGCGATCAATCTCTCCTCTCGCCGATCAATCCGTCTGCCGTACAGAAAATATAATTAAAAGTATGTTCCCAGTGGTAAGTTGGCTTAGTCGTGGCAGCGTGGTAATAAACCGTGCACTGGGATATATACAGTATATATATATATATATATATATATATATATATATATATATATATATATATATATATATATATATATATATATATATATATATATATATATATATATATATATATATATATATATATATATATATATATACAGTGTTGTAGTGTAACTTTTAGAAGTGGGGGGACGCCTCTTAACCCATTGTGTCCTGTCTAGATTTCTAGTTTCTGAATAACATAATTTGCACCACGTTTTTCACCGTGCTAATGATTTTTTTCAGACCTCCATTTCTAGGAAACACAGAATGGGGGAACTTTTTACCATGTCCACACAACATCTCTAAGGTGGATTAATGACACAGTAAAATATTGAAAATGAGTGGAATTCCCCTTTAAGACACGTGCATGCACACTTGCATTTGCATGCGCATTTGTGTGCATTTGTGTGCACCTCCACTACACCCCTGTATATATACTGTATATACAGTATATACACAGAACGAGTCAGAACACAGCCTGCATCTGCCAGCAGGTCTCTCCCTGGCTTTAACAGGAGCGCTCCATGCCACGGTCAAATGGATCCGTTTGTATACGTACTGTATGCCTTCTCTAACACGGCAGGATGAGCAGGCGTCCTGCGGGGATCCAATTAGGTGAGGATAGGTTGAAAATAGGTTAAGTGGGTTCTCTTTTCCTTTGCTTTATTTCCTATCTTTTATACAAATTGGATCCCTGCTCATTTTCCTAAATGAACAAAGGCATGCATGGCCGCATCCTTGGAGGATATATGCTGTTTTTTGTTTGTCGTTGGGCAGAGACACGGAGCCTCTTGCCATCATATTGTTATTGTGTGCCACTATAGCAACGGGTGTTTTCATCAGGCGAAAATGCATGTGTCTCATTCATTCAGGGAAAAGGTTAATTTGGCTGGGCTTTGACTCCGACATGTGCCTGTAATCCCTCCTGAGTCGAGCGCTGATTGCCAAGGTGCTCAAAAAACCTGCGATCAACATTGCTTTCCCTCCGGTCTGTCTTTTGTTGTTGTTTTCCTTCTTCTTCTGAGCCCTTTGCTGGATGAGTGAAAGCGGAGATAGACAGTAAACATGGAAGTAGTTGGAGAGACAGAGTATAAAAATTGGTTTGTCTGGATGGCCGGGGAATCAACCCGGGTCCCACCATCAGGGCATGTTTTTCGAACCCAAATTGTGAATCTACAGGGCATTCTGAGCTTGTAAATGAAGTAAAATTAAGCAGGGCGTTCATTTTTAAACTCTGTGTTTGTGTGTGTGGGTGTGTGCGCGTGCGTCGTTCTGTCCTGCAAATTGTATCGCTGGGACACGATCTGTCTCTTAATGCTTACACATATCTTACAAAAAACAGTCGATCGAATTGAGAATGATCATGGACATGATAATCCTCGTATGGGTGGTTTTACTGAAACAAAAACAGTGATTTCTAGCTGGGGGCTAATAGAAGCATGTTGCTTTAATTGCAACCTTCGAGTCGTCTTTGTTGTCGGGTTGCCGTTGTCTCTCATCTTTCTCTTGCATAGCATCTCCTTCTCACCTGCTATCGCCAGCTATTGCCTCGTCCCATAGGCTGTTAAAATGCACTGTTACTGTACAACACGTCACCCTTCCACCTGTCACTCTGACAAACCTGACAGAGGAGGAAGATGGGCTTTTAAAAAGTTTTCAGGTCAGAAAAGTTTTGAGAAATCCGACTTGATGTGAGCCTATTTTTTGGGGAGATTTTCGACGATGGATGTCGACGGTTCCGTCTCGGGGTAGGTGGGTGGGGCGTGAAACATCCATGTCGGATGCCATGTCGAACTCTGATCGCACTGATAGCCGAAAAATCACTGCTTAGGCAATAAGACAAGTCCCGGGGAGTGTTGATTTAAAAGCTACCATTTCTGTATTTCTGTACCCCCCGTCCCCCCTTGCACTCCTGCAGTTTGTGTGACAACAACACGACATGAGATGATTGACACTATGTGGAAGTCATGGAGATGATCTGTGTCTGCTGCCGGGTTTGTCCTCCTCACACACGCGCACACACACACACACACACACACACACACACACACACACACACACACACACACACACACACACACACACACACACACGACAGGCAGGTAGATGTGACGAATGCAGGGGGCTGATCAACTCACTTTTTTTCAGACAGAAAAACGAAATGAAAACCAAATTCAAAACTAAAAGCGATGCATACGACTAAATGTATGACATGTAAAAGCAAAAATGAGAGACTAAAATGTTATAGAGAGGGACTAGTGGAGAGGACATCCAATAGTTTGGTTGCAGGTGCAAAAATAGCAGAACTACAAGCTCTCGACGCATTGCAGATTGGATTGCAGATTGGAAAGTGCCGTCACTTTTCAGACGGCAGTTGAGCTGATCTGATTTGATCTCACTTACGTGTCATCATCCCCGGCCCCTCCGCTGCTCTACTACGTCACATCATTTGGAGCGACGCCCAACCCGGAAGGTTCACTCCCCACCTTTAGGCCACTGTGGGTAACAAATTAGTCCAGGCTTTCCGTTTTCGTGCAACATGGACGGAAATGAAAGCATGGGTGGTGAGACCACACTACACAGCCACCTATAGAGGGTCTATAGGTTAGTTGTAGCTTAGCTAGGATTATAATTGTACAAAGCACAGAAAAAGTGAAAGAGTCTATTTGGTTACCACCACTCCATCATTTAGCTGGGGACCACCTGGAACCTCCCTCAAGGTCCCGGGACCACTGGTTGCCTCTCTCTCTGTCTCTCTCTCTCTCTCTCTCTCTCTCTCTCTCTCCCTGGCTCTCTGTGTTTTACTAGCTGCTATCCTCTCTAATAATGTGTGTAGAGCATATAAAACTTTTATTACGGGATATAAAATATGGTTGTCGAGAAGATTGCCAAGTACTCTGGAGGAGGTGGGGGTGGGGGGAGGGGGCACTCGAGCGCTGATTGGAGGAGCGTGCAGAGGGGATGATCAAACAGGTTGAGCCGAGGACGCGCACAGGGGCACCAAGAAGAAGGAGGAGTGGGGGGATATAGCCTTTCATCTGCTTAAAAGGTCTTTAATGTAATGCACCGATCCAGTTGGAATGGTTAGCAGGGATACTCCCAGTGGCTGCTGCAACTGCAAGTAAATCCTGCTGCTGGCTGTTGTTTATGAAATGATTCATTGGATTGGAACTCGGTGGAGGATTCATCCTGTGAGCTTGTGAGGCCGGGTGGTTTGAGTAGATGTGTTATGATGAGGCAAAAAATAAGGAGTCTCAAAGTCCCAACGTCTGTAAGCACCTGTCTTAATCGTACCGGCGCCGTCTCCCTTGTAAGAATGTTAGGATTTATTCTAACCAGTGTGCGGTGACATTACTTAGGAGAGTAATAGCTTTGCTTTACTGAGGACCCCTTAGAAAAAGAATTAATAGTATATTGCTCTAATCAAAGAGTAATATGTTACAGATTACTGTATTAACCCACACCCATAAAGGAACAGAGATGTACAGCACAATCTGTTTAGCAACAACTTGCGACAACTGCGATCACTTGTAGCAGAATGCTGTGGAGGGGTTCGGATCTACAAACTACTGCACATCTCTGTTGTTACCTGTTGAGAGCTTGTGAATCTGCTCTGTTTTCGCACTAGGCAACAACAAGCTCATTTGTAATAAGTAATGAGCAGTGTTGGGCAATATTACTAGTAATATATTACTTATTAACCCTTTAGAAAACTTTTTTGTATTACTTTTGCACCCCCATCCACCAAAAAAATGAACAGCTCTCGAAACGCGTGTGTGTGCGTGCGCACGTGTGTCCGTGTGTATATTCAGGCACATATACAGCAGATTTACAAGCTCATGAGAGAACTTGAATCTGATTCAATCCAATGCTGCTCCAAGTTTGAATTTAATCGGCACATTAGTTGTGGGAGTTTCATCATCATCTCCAATTCCACTTGTTTATTCCGTATTCCGTAAGAGTACTCTCTTCTCACTGACTGAATAAAAATGTTATATCTCCCACCTGAAAATGTATTTTCGCTTGTATTAACTCATATTTTGGTAGTATTGTGGACTCTGTTGCATCATTTTCTATTCCCGTTTTTTTCCCCTCGCAAAAATGTTGTCATGCATAAAACCAAACTCATTAAAGGAACATAAAGTTTTGGGAGCTGCTTTGCTAAAAAAATGTTGCCCAAAAAACTCAAGCGAGTATATTAAAAAAAATCTTAACTGGGTCTTAAACTCATGTCTAATTCATGTTGTTAAACAACATTCAGGAGTTCCTGCAGATTTTTTTTCCCCCAGGCTTAAGTTCTATAAGAGGATTCTCTGCCGTCACATTTAGTAGCATCATGTTATCACCGGTCACCCTAGTCAAAACACACTCATACATGCACACACACACACACAAATAATGCCATATTATAATTCTAGGTCAAGTTAGTTCAGTGATTTATATACTGAGTGCTGCCCCCGAGTGGCCAAGATCAGAATGTCTGCATACACAGCAATGGTTCTCATAGTGGGGCCCAGTGGACCAATTCAGAGGTCCTTGTGCCGGGTCCAGGGCGGTCCCCAACTAAAGAAGGTAATATGGCATCACACACAATTCAACCATTTATATCAGTAGTACTCAACCTTTTTGATACCATGGCCTACTATTTTTACGCTCTCAAAGAGTTACATCTGGTTAGCCAATAACTTTCCATCATTTAGCCTGGAGACCACCTGGAACTCTTTCAAGGACCACTGGTGGTCCCCGGACGACTGGTTGAAAACCACTGATTTAAAAACTGAGTTAATAAAAACCTAATCATGGCCCCCGTAGCTTGTACATCTACTATTTTATTTCTTTTTTTTTTTTTTTTTCTTTTTTTCTTTTTTTTTTTTTTAATATTTGAACACAAATCTTCTCTTCTTGGGGGGTCCCCTGGCACAAAACATTTTCAGATCGGGAGGGTTCCACAGCCAAATTCATATCAAAGTAGGGTCCTTGGCATGGAAAAAGTTTGAGAACTATAACTGGTATAAAGAATATCACCTGTCACGCGGGGATCTATCTATATTTATATCTCAGGCTTCATTTCTCTGCCATTCAGATTTAATTAATTAATTTGGGATTAAGATTTCGGAGCGATATTGCCGAATCGGATCAAGATGACAAGAAAGATTGATCTTTGTTGCGTGAAATCAACTTTTCTCTTTCGTGCATGCGTGCGTGTGCACGTGTACGTGTGTTTGCAGGCGTGTGTAAATACTGTGCATCTATGCAGTGCCTTTTCTAAGCAATTTGGAGTGCTAGGCAAGATTTTCCCTGGAGCCCCCCTTACAAAATGGACCGTTACGGGTCCATTTGGTAAGGGGGGGCTCCAGGGAAAATCTCCTGTAAAATGGTGCCCCCAAGGGATAGAATTATGAACTATTTTTAAACTAAATAACATATTACGGTATACAGTATGTGCTTTAAATGTTCAATTCTAGTTATAGATGACAAGTATAATGTATTTATCCATATTAGGCTCATTAGCCTGGGATCCTTTTAAAGCATGTCTGGGGTTCGCCCACCTCCCATTATGGCGCCCTAGGCAACTGCCTAGTCTACCAAATGGCAAAAACGCCTCTATGTCGTGCATCTATGTCAGTGGCTGGAGGGACAGAGGAGGAGGAGCATTAAACAACAGCTGGTAGGTTGGTTTGTCATGGTGTTTGTGGTGCGTGGAGGTTGACCTCACCGAGTGTAGTTTTTGGTATAGGCCGCAGGCGTTGCAGACGTAGCCGCCGTTGGCGTTCTTCCTCCACAGCGACGTCTTGGTGGTCAGACAGTTGGCGCAGAACACCCCACTGCCCCTACGACGCTGTGGGAGAGAGAGAGAGAGAGAGAGAGAGAGAGAGAGAGAGAGAGAGAGAGAGAGAGAGAGAGAGAGAGAGAGAGAGAGAGAGAGAGAGAGAGAGAGAGGGGAGAGAGAGAGAGAGAGAGAGAGAGAGAGAGAGAGAGAGAGAGAGAGAGAGAGGGTGATTATTCATGTTGTGAAATCTTCTTGTAAATGTTCATCCCAATGAACGTATGTGTGTGTGTGTGTGTGTGTGTGTGTGTGTGTGTGTGTGTGTGTGTGTGTGTGTGTGTGTGTGTGTGTGTGTGTGTGTGGTTGCTATGCAAAACAGAGAGCATCGGTGAGACAGATGCGGGAGAGAACGGAGAGAAAGGACAGGGATGGATGGATGGTAGGGTGATGACGCAACCTTATTTATACCCATAGATAAAACATGAAACATCCAATGGAGAACAAAGTTGTGTTTTCAACCATAAAAACAACCATCACCACCAATCTTCAAAAAATAATAGTAATAAAAAAAACCTGTTACGTCAGTTTGTTGCCTCTGGGTATGACTCGCGGTTGGGTAAGTAACTGATTTGTTGTGTACTACGCGCGGAAAGCGCCAAAGCTCTTCATGTAAACCAAACACGGAAGATACACATACACAAACGTGTTGCGGTTTCATGCCGTAACGGCCGACAGACAGACCCCACCCAGGCCAGAGTTGTTATGTTGTTTCTCTCACCTTGGCGTACGTGTTGCAGTAGTCGAGTGTTTGTTGTGTTTATGCGCCTGTGAGCGCGAGCACACGGATGCTTACTGTGTGCATGCGCGGGGTTTGAGGCGAATGGGGCCGAATCGCCGTGGCAACGTGCTCCATCACGGTAATGAGCCAATCGCGACGTGTCTCCCATCTCATTAAGCACGTGGAGGCCCCCTCTCACGACCTCGGTGACCCCCGGACGGGACGGTGCACCTCATCTTTCTCCTCCTCCTTCACCGTGTCTACCTCTCTCTCTCCCTCCCCAATCTGTGGCTCTACATAAGGCCGAACAACTCCCAAAATGCACTTATAAGGACAATATCTTAGGTTTCATTCATTCATTCATTCATTCATTCATTCATTCATTCATTCATTCATTCATTCATTCATTCATTCATTCATTTATTCATTCATTCATTCATTATCTTCAATAACTCAGATTAACAAGGTTCCGGCTCAAAGGACCAATTATTTTTTTATCAACTTCCATTCCTGACCCCTTTCATCTTTTCATTGTACCGTATTGCAATGAAAGCCAGACAATAGAAGTCTCCTCTATTGTCTCGCTGCCCCCACGGTGTCCACTGAGTCCTAAGACTGCATGACTAGACCGGATGGGCTGTTTTTGTTCCCAATAAATCAAGTCAAACCGCGGCGTTGTGCATCTAAGTGTCAGGACGCTGCAGTGTAAGTGTCCGTCTAGCTCCCTCTCTCTCTCAGCACACATCTCCCTGATGACCATATATGGAATGTGACCTCATCACAGCCCTGGGTCTGCAGTGTGTAGCACAGGGAGAGTTTGCCGACCAACTGTCATGTCAGAAAGCATGAGGGGTACAGTCTGGGCTACAGCAGCGCTTCTCAAACCTTTTCATGCCAAGCACCCCCAAATTGACACTATAATTAGCCTGCAGACCCACCATTTGAAGAGATATGCTAGAGAGTCCTCCATAACAGAATTCTGAACCTGTTTCATTTCAAGGACCCTCAGTTTGACGTGCATATTAGTCTACAGACCCCCATTTAATGAGATTTTTATCTCTGGGCCCCAAAGTTATATTGTAAAAGAAATGTTGATTCAACTCTGAGAGCGTACAAATGGAACCAAATGGACCTCGTCCTTTCCAAGTGATTAAATTTGAAAATTAATAGGTGGCGAAGCTCATGAATCCCACTAAAAGTCACCAGATCGCCCGGCTCACGGACACAACTCGTTTAATCTTGCGGCGAATAATAAAAAGTTCACATTGTGAGGCGATTGACAAACCCTAACTGGGACCGGAGCTTAAATATCAGGCACCAGAGCTCAATTCTGGACAGCTCTGACAAAATATACAAGTCCACTTCTGTTCTAATAACAAAAATATTAAATATTAGGACTGGGACTCGATTAAAAAAATAATTTGAAGCACTGGATTATCCTCAATTAATCGCATATGATATTTGATTAGAGAATATATTTTGGTCAATTAGAACCAGTGTTGGGGAAGTTACTTTTAAAAAGTAAGGGCATTATAGTTATAGTTACTTCCCTGAAAAAGTACCTAGTTACTTTATTCCTTACTAAATTATGAAAGTAAGGGCGTTACTTTACTTTACTTTACTTTTTTTTTTAAACATACAAAAAAGGGGGTGTTTTTCTGTAGTATTCGTGCTTACAAGTTTAAAGTGAAATTCTTCCCATTTTCAACATTTTACTGACATTAATATGTGAGATGTTGCGTGGACAAGACAAAGATCTCCCCATTCTGTGTTTACTAGAAATGGAGGTTGTGTTTTGCCATGTTAATGATTTTTCTTTTAGGACCTTTTTTTAAAAAAACTGGTTGGAATTCCCCTTTAATGGATCATGCTGAGCATGGGCTGTATTAAGATTTTCTTTGCTGAGGACAATGCTTGCTGTCTACACTTCACCTCAATGTTTTTGTTTTCGTCCACGTCCTATACCACAGTCGTTTTCAACCTTTTTCATACCAGGGCCCACTGTTTATTCTGCATTTAGCCACGGACCACCATTTGAGGACATTTTGGCCTCACAGACCCCAAAACTAAAGATTTATTTTCTTTTGTCCACAATATCAGGCTGGATTTAAAAAACAAAACAGTCAAACATACAGATATAAAGAACCATTAAACTTCTACATTCTCTACTTGTGTAGACTTGGGCTAATTCAGATGATGATTATTTTAACTCTTGTAAACATGAAACCAAATGGACCCTCAAGGGTCCGTTTGGTTTCATGTTTACACTCTCAAAGAATTGCATCTGGTTAACCAACTTTCCATCATTTAGTGTGAGGACCACCTGGAATCCTCCCCGGACCACCTGTTGAAAACCCCTGCTTTACCAGCAAGAATGTAAAATAGTGTTTATATTTCCGCGCTGCAAAGGCTCCATTCACGCTGTCGTCCTCGTATCATTGCGTCTGAGAGCGTATTTTACCGCAGCTCAAATGCTAGTGTGTGTGTGCGCAGCAACACTCCTGGTTGTGTCTGTTTCCTTACAAGAGGCCAGAGCCTTTAGTTACACGAAAACTCTGTTCACTTCATGGGGCCACTTCAATGGCGGCTCATCTATATACACTTCTATTGAATTGGGACAACCGAGGTTACCGGATGCATTTAAGTCTATGGGATCATAAGCATTTTTTTCTGCCCCTCAATGTCGCAGCTGTTCTACTAGATGGCTCTGCTCTGCTCAACGAATAAGACTGGCTCTGATTGGCTTATACTTATCACGTTACACACATAGATATATTAAAACTAGATCAGGCATCCGGAGGAAACAATGCAAGTGGACAAGGGGGGACATAGGGGAACTTTCGTTCGGTGCCTTCTCTATACAGTTCGGTGCCTTCTCTATACAATATACTGTGGCGTCTCGCTGGGGGACCGCCACCCAGGTAAGCGCCTCCGCTCGGATGGGAGGCGGACAGAGAGTGGCGGAGGGCGGCGACCGTGCCTCGGGGCAGTCCTCGACGCAAGATACGTCCCCAATCATATCCTCGCACAAGCAGACGCACACCACCTGACCGGCCGGCCCCCTAACCCTCAAAACCTCTGCCGCTCTCTCAGTCGTGCTCTCACCTCCCTCCGAGACGGACGGCTCAAACCTGGCGGTAAGCGAGACACGTAGCCCACACTCCTGTCCCTGTCAGTCTGTGGTGGCCGAGACTAACTGTCACTCTCTCTCTCTCTCTCTCACCACAGGCAGCGGCTTCAGAACGAACAGGCGCTCTTATACGGAGCGCTCACTATATTCCCCGTTAAACGGAGCCCTCATCACAAATAGAGGAGCACTATACTAGACCCCCGGCTGCGTTTTTGTGTGGCAATCCTCAGTTCAACAGTTAAATGACTTAAGTTGAGTTAAGACATACCTACCCAGGGGAGAGGACCCTGGATGATGAGAGACTATATGTTCACTTATGTGTTTTGAGTTCTACTTACCTACTATACTTACCTGACTGTATGATTATACAATAAAACCCGTGGCGGTCTAGCCTCATCAGAGAACTGTCTGTTGTGTCGTGGATGGGTCAGATGCTACACCTGGTGGAGAATGCGGGCAATTGCATCTGATCCTCGCCACTGACATCAACATGGAACACTCACAAGCCCTAACCGCACTTCTAAAAAGCCAGGCAGACCTACAGAAAACCCTACAGCAGTTCTTAGATCGTACTAGTCCCGCCACCGAGCCCACTCGAGCCCCGGCCCTCATACTAACCAAATTATCTCCTTCGGATGACATTCAGGCGTACTTAGATCTTTTCGAACGTACAGCAGTCAGGGAAAAATGGCCAGTAGCCGAGTGGGGCTCGATCTTAACACCTTTTTTGACCGGAGAAGCACAGCGCGTGTGCAGTGACCTCACTATAGCGGATTCCAGTGACTATAATAAACTCAAAACCGCCATCCTAGCTATAGAGGGCTATAGTATTCCCGCACACGCTCAACGCTTCCACAACTGGATATATCAACCTGCACAACCACCCCGCCCACAAGTAGCCAACCTAATGCGCCTAGCCCATAGATGGTTAAACACAGCCGGGGGCCCACCAGCCGTTGATCGTATAGTGATCGATCGATGTATTCGTGCCCTGCCGCCAAAGGCCCGAGAATATGCAGCTCAAACTAGCCCCACTACAGTCGACAATCTGGTCGCTCTGCTCGAGAACCACCAGGTCTGCAGAGAAATGATGGGAAGCTCCCGCCCCGAGAGTACCAAACCCGCGGCGGACGAACGCACAGGCCGTGATAGGAAGAAAAACACATTCAACTCGCCTAACTCGAGAAGCACCGCCCCGGAGCGCGGCTCCCGCCCGCCTAACGAGCGCGACCGACGCTGTTATGTCTGCGGGAAGTTAGATCATATCTCCTGGACCTGTCCTGACAGGGACAGGGACGTGTCCATGCCATCGGCCCCCTCCCCCGAGGAGGGAAGACCCTGTCTACAAGCCGGAACCGGCCGACCCAAATCCTCCCGCCTACCCGTCCGCGTCGACGGAAGAGACACCCACGCCCTGTTGGACACGGGGAGTGTGGTGTCGCTGGTGAGGGCCGACCTCGCCGGACCACCCATGGAGGGGCGCTCGGTTCCAGTTACATGCGTCCACGGAGACCTACGTCACTACCCCACCTGCAAGGTCCGTGTCCAAACCCCCCGGGGAGAGGCCACCCTGGAGGCGGGCATCGTCCCGAACCTGCCCGTGCCGCTACTCCTCGGCTCCGACAATGTACTCTTCCACCGTTACTGGCACCCGCCGGGGACCCCCCGACCTCGCCACCGCCGTAAGAGGCGACAACTGCGCCCCGAGAGCAGCGAGCGCAACCCCGCCTGCCCAGCCTTTCAGCCGGGCTCGGATGATCCGATGACTGACAGCAGCCCTGGACAACCCATGCACGAGGAAGAGGGACCACCCGCCGCCGCCGACGACGAATCTCCGGACCCCTTTGTGGGACTTCCCCTGCCCGAAGACGAGGCCCCGAACCGAACCGGCGAGTTCGCCTCCATGCAGTGGGAGGACGACAACCTGGCCCGCGCCCGGGAACAGATATGCAATGTCGACGGGACACCAGCAGAGGGGGTGAGTGTCACATCCTACCCATGCTTTATTGTGAAACGGGGCCTGATATACAGAGCAGTAAAAGACAATACAGGCAATATAATTGAACAGCTCCTAGTACCAAAAAGCTACATCTCCCGCGTCTTATACCTTGCCCATAGCCACCAATTGGGTGCCCACCTCGGAGTGGAGAAAACATATGAGCGGATTGTCGCCAGGTTTTATTGGCCGGGTGTAAAACGTGCGGTCGAGGAGTTTTGTAGAGAATGCCCCGATTGTCAACTCCACGCTCCGCGCCCGGTACAACGGAACCCACTCATTCCCCTACCCATCATTGACATTCCGTTTTCGCGCTTGGCCATGGACATAGTTGGCCCGTTGCCCAAGTCCGCCCGCGGCCACAAGTACATCTTGGTGATCCTCGACTATGCTACGCGCTACCCCGAAGCGGTGCCTCTCCGCTCCGCCACAGCGAAGGCCGTAGCACGCGAGCTATTCATGTTATTCAGCAGAGTGGGCGTGGCCTCCGAGATTCTGACAGATCAGGGCACATGCTTTATGTCAAAAGTGTTGTCGGCACTGTATAAATGGTTGAATATCAAACGCATTCGTACTTCCGCCTATCACCCGGAAGGGGACGGATTATCAGAGCGTTTTATTCGTACCCTGAAATCGATGCTGAGAAAAACGGCGGAAATCGACGGGAAGGATTGGGATCATTTAATTCCATTCGTCTTATTTGCGATAAGAGAGGTGCCGCAGGCGTCCACAGGCTTCTCCCCTTTCGAGCTCGTCTATGGGCGGAGCCCCCGCGGGTTGCTAGACATTGCGAAGGAGGCATGGGAGAGCCAGCCCTCCCCCCACCGAAGTGTCATA
The DNA here is from genome assembly GCA_039105355.1 of Benthosema pterotum. NCBI lineage: Eukaryota > Metazoa > Chordata > Actinopteri > Myctophiformes > Myctophidae > Benthosema > Benthosema pterotum. Next base: position 25,236,096 of record CM076970.1, on the reverse strand, counting down.
GACCATGTTGAGCAACTCCAGGCGCGTGCACGCCAAATCTGGCCTCTAGTCAGAGAACATATGCAGCAAGCACAGCGGGACCAGTGTAAAGTGTATAATCGGAAAGCTGTGAGAAGAGAGTTTAAAACGGGCGAAAAAGTACTATTATTGGTCCCTACTACAGAGTGCAAATTCCTCGCCAGGTGGCAAGGCCCCTTCGAGGTAATAGAGAGAATAGGGCCGGTCAATTACAAAATTAGCCAGCCGGGGAAAAGGAGAGGACATCAGATATATCACATCAACTTGTTAAAAAAATGGCATGCTGCGTCTGAGCCCCGACCCGGGCCCGCGCTCTTCTCTCACACTCTCTCTCAGCCTCCACCCCAGGTACCGCTCGGCGAGGAGCTGTCCCCCTCACAAAGGCGTGAGCTTGGAGAGCTCGTGGAAGAGAACGCAGATGTGTTCTCAGAGATACCCGGCCGCACCCACCTCGCCGAGCATGACATACCAACCACACCCGGCAAAGTAATAAGGCTGCGACCATACCGGATCCCGGAGGCAAAACGGAACGCAATTAAAGAAGAGGTACGATCCATGTTAAGATTAGGCGTCATCGAGGAGTCCAATAGCCCTTGGTCCAGCCCCATCGTCCTCGTTCCCAAACCCGATGGCAGCATACGCTTTTGCAATGATTTTCGTAAGCTGAATGAAATAACCGATTTTGACGCGTACCCTATGGCCCGGACAGACGAGCTGACCGAGCGCCTCGGACCGGCACGGTTCATTTCCACCCTAGATCTGACCAAAGGCTATTGGCAAATACCCCTCTCTCCCAGTGCCAGGCAGAAGACGGCGTTCTCGACCCCGGAGGGACTATTCCACTATACGGTGCTGCCATTTGGAGTACATGGCGCACCCGCCACATTTCAACGCTTGATGGACCGCATCCTCCGACCACACAACGACTACGCCGCGTCTTACTTGGACGACCTGGTCGTTTATAGCGCCACCTGGCGGCAGCATCTCGTCCACCTGCAGGCCGTCCTGGGAGCCCTCCGCACCGCGGGGCTCACGGCTAACGCGAAGAAGTGCCGCCTGGGGATGAGCGAGACCAACTACCTGGGCTATACTGTCGGACGGGGCTGCATCAGACCACAAACCGCCAAGGTGGAAAAGATCCGGACCTGGCCCCAGCCCCGCACCAAGAGGCAGGTAAAATCGTTCCTAGGGCTTATTTCCTACTATCAGAGATTCATTAAGGACTACGCCCGTATCGCCTCCCCCCTGTATGATTTAACCAGGCAACAGAAACCTCACACAGTACAGTGGGGCCCCGAGACGCAGGGCGCATTTGAAACACTGAAAACCGCTTTATGCGAGTCACCCGTTCTGATTAGCCCAGACTTTAATAAGCCCTTTGTTTTGTATACAGACGCCTCCGCTACCGGGGTGGGCGCCGTCCTCACCCAGCCTATCGACGGGGACGAGCATCCAGTAACCTACATAAGCCGCAAGCTCCAGAAGCATGAGCGTAATTATGCAACCATCGAGAAAGAGTGTCTTGCCATTAAATGGGCCGTAGACCACCTAAAATACTATCTTTGGGGTCGACCCTTCACGTTGGTGACAGACCACGCTCCACTGAAGTGGATGTCTACAAGCAAAGACAAAAATGCCCGTATAACCCGATGGTTTCTCGCCCTACAGAACTACAACTTCAAGGTCGAGCACCGCCCGGGGAGAGAGCTGGCACATGCGGACGCGATGTCCCGCATGTACGAGGAGAGCATGGAGGAGGTCCCCCGCCCGAGCGTGGAACAAAGGGGGGGATGTGTGGCGTCTCGCTGGGGGACCGCCACCCAGGTAAGCGCCTCCGCTCGGATGGGAGGCGGACAGAGAGTGGCGGAGGGCGGCGACCGTGCCTCGGGGCAGTCCTCGACGCAAGATACGTCCCCAATCATATCCTCGCACAAGCAGACGCACACCACCTGACCGGCCGGCCCCCTAACCCTCAAAACCTCTGCCGCTCTCTCAGTCGTGCTCTCACCTCCCTCCGAGACGGACGGCTCAAACCTGGCGGTAAGCGAGACACGTAGCCCACACTCCTGTCCCTGTCAGTCTGTGGTGGCCGAGACTAACTGTCACTCTCTCTCTCTCTCTCTCACCACAGGCAGCGGCTTCAGAACGAACAGGCGCTCTTATACGGAGCGCTCACTATATTCCCCGTTAAACGGAGCCCTCATCACAAATAGAGGAGCACTATACTAGACCCCCGGCTGCGTTTTTGTGTGGCAATCCTCAGTTCAACAGTTAAATGACTTAAGTTGAGTTAAGACATACCTACCCAGTGGAGAGGATCCTGGATGATGAGAGACTATATGTTCACTTATGTGTTTTGAGTTCTACTTACCTACTATACTTACCTGACTGTATGATTATACAATAAAACCCGTGGCGGTCTAGCCTCATCAGAGAACTGTCTGTTGTGTCGTGGATGGGTCAGATGCTACAATACTCTATGTTAGACTGTGAAGAAGCGAGCTGAAGAAGACAGACAGCACACAGTGCAGGGAGTCCTGCCGCCGCCGTGGAGTAACGATAGTAACGATGGTACACTAATCATAACGTCGTTAGGAATTTGAGAAATGTAAGGAGTTACGTTAGAAGTTACTGAAAAAAGTAATCCCTTACTGTAAGGGCGTTACTTGTAAGGGCGTTATTCACAACATTGGTCAATTAGAACACAATGGTATATGAGTCTATCAACGAGTGAGTTTTTCAAATAAAAAAATGTCCCATTATCAACTGGTCCAATCAAAGCAGTCTCATTTGCCTATTATCCCATTGCGTGCATCGCTATGGGTATAAGCTTATATGACCTCCATGAAGCTGTGTCCGGAATCGAACAGAGTGGTAACAGAATGGTAGTGAATGGAAAGCAGAGCTCGGCTCGGCTTGAATTTTCAGCGACAGAAAGCTTTCTTCCGAAACAAGCGGCAGACAGAAGCACTCTATGATCACTACGTCTGAAGTTCGTCCAGTGAAAAAGGTGTAAAATCTATGCATGATTAAAACGAGTACATTTTTTAAAAAAATCGCCTTATGGATCCTGTAATTAATTAATCACAATGTGTACCCCCCCCCCCCCCCCCCCGCCCCTTTTCCCCTCACATCACCCCTCATATCTCAACCCTCCTCTGAAGCCCACCAGTGTTAATTTATCCATTCATAACTCGAAAAATCTGCTTAATAAAATGAACACAGACTTCACTGTGTGGGTGTCCCACATGGGAACCACTTTCTTCTCCATGCCGGTCTATTATTTCTCATCTTGTGCAACAAAAAAAAGACCACGGGCAGCGATGTTAGCTTGACGGCGATGATGAGAGCTTATATAGCAGCACATTTTCGCCCGCTCCGAGCGCAAGATGTTAATGTCATCTGTTCGCACGCGAAAAAACAGCGGCGGCGCTCATAAACGCCCCGGTCGCTATTGTCTCTCTCCCATGCCGACAGATGGGAGAGAGGACAGGAGACGAGCACTTCCCTATAGCCTCCCAGCATCTGTTTGATTTTTTTTATTCGTGGTGCTAAGTAAAAACAGAGGTGCCTGGTGGATACCACCGGGCCTTTCAGGCTTATTTAGGATTTTTTTCCAACAGCCTGACGTTGGGTAAAAGGATCACAGCACAATTAGTTGCTTTAATTCCTCTGGCATGGCGTGTGCACGCACACCTTCGCCGCCGCGCTGCTGATCTACGCACATCGCAGCTTTGGCGAACACTGAAGTATTACTGCCATAATAACAAGTGATTCTACAATATAAAACTTCCAAATGGTTGCAGGGTCTCAGTTCTGGTGAGGACATATTTAAGAAATATTGCATTGTGGATTAACTTAATTATTGGCATCACTGGCATCAAGTGCCATGAATCCTGTTAATCCACACCCTCTCATGTACTATTGCTATTCTACCATAGTTACGGTACCCTTAGAACTAATGTCCCGAGAAACTAGCTAGCCTAGCCACCCAGTCTGCTGCGCTCTGAGAGAAAAACACCAGCTGAAATCTTTGTATTGATTAGCTGTGACTGCGTGGTGGTTAAAGGAACTGCAAGTGACCCGTTTCAACCAATCAGATCCTCAAAATGTCCTGGGGTAGAAAAACAAGGTTTTGGAGACCGAGGGGCTGGTTTCTCAGTACCTATCAGTGTGTTAGAGGGACATCTTTTTTGGAGGCCCACGCAACCCTGAGCAGTGGTCTTCAACCCTTTTCATATCTAGGCCAAGAAAAGACATTTGATGACATTTAGACTCTCAGATCCATCACCAGAGAATATGTTTGTTGTACTAATATTGATGTTGGTACCACTAGGAGAGATAACTGGAACATTCTGATCAAGATAACATGTATTTTGCATTTTAAAATCACGTGCACTTCTTCTAATTGAAATAATGCAGATGTTTTAACAATAATTTAACTCTTGAGAGTGTCAAATCACAGCTAAACGGAACCATACGGGTCCATTTAGGTTGCATCTGAACTCTCAAAAGTTAAAGATCTATAAGGGTCCATTTGGTTGCCAACTCTCCATTGTTTAGCTGTGGACCACACATGATAGATCTTAGAGGCAAACCGTGTTAACTGCCACTCAAACATACTGAAAATGTGGCACAAATCCTGAATATACAGTATCCATGTTTGATTTAAGTCAAGTCCTCCTACTTCTAAAGGTCCCCTTCCTGACACATAACGTTTTCAGACAGGTGGTCCGTGGCCAAGCGCACATCGACTTGGGGGTCCTTGGAACAAAGACAAATAAACCATCCAACCTGGGCTAATATTAGACGTTTTACGGTACGTGTGATTTTGCCCCCACACACACACACACACACACGCACACACACACCCACACACACACACACACACGTGTGTGTGTGTGTGTGTGTGTGTGTGAGA
>CM076970.1:25176157-25226157 GCA_039105355.1 Benthosema pterotum | reverse complement strand
CCAGTGAGCATATATATGTACATACATTATGTTGCTGCGTTGGTTCAGGAACAATGCATACCTCAACATGATATGCTAAACATTATTCCGGGTGATAGCGTGCTTCTATCTCCTTTGTGTAAACCAGTGGTCCGAGGACCACCAGTGGTCCTTAAGAGGGTTCCAGGTGGTGGTCAGGGTAAATGATGGAAAGTTGGTTAACCAGGTGTACCTCTTTGAAACAAGAGTTAAAATATTCATTCTGAATTCTAAATTAGCCCAAATCTACATAACTATACTGCAGGGCTAAAATGTTCTCAAATGGTGGTCCGTGGCTCAAATTCTGAATAAATAGCTGGCCCTGGTATCAAAAAGGTTGAAAACCAGTGGTGTAAACTATAGTAGTGAACGTTGAGAAAGGAGAGATGCACATCTTCCATTGAAATGGACACATTCCAGCAGCAAAGGAAAAAAGAAGACTGTAATGAATGGTGATTGAATTCCCCCAGAGTGCCTCCTCCTCCTCCTCCTCCTCCTCCTCCTCCTCCTCCTCCTCCCCAGATGCTGCCATTCAGGCTGGGAGAAACTAAGTACAGTACAGAAGCATAAAGCGCTCAAAGGCCTTGTCTCCATTAGCTCTGTGGAGAGGTGCACGGCACTAATTTGACCCTTGGGGGATCAACGGAGATTCTACCTTTCTCTCATGCACGCACACAAACACCGAGGCTCCGTGGTATGGTTTGGTTCACATCTACAGTGAACCAAAACTGATGGCATAATAAATGAAAACATTGAAGACATTATTCCTCTCTTGATCATTTAGAAAGACTAAAGCACCCCTACCACCCTTATTCATTAACACTCAAAGTTATGGTTAGTTGGTTAGTGGCCACAGGGAAACGTCCCATTGCTAAATTAGGCGAGAGTTGCCAGATAGCATGTTACACGGTACATAAGGACCCTTTAGAGGCCTTCAAGTGTTCATTTGGGGGAATATTGGAGGAATATTCTTCGTTTGGAACAACAGCCAATCAGCAGACAGACAACAGACAATCAGCAACGGCAAGGGAGGCTGGAATCCAGGCTGACACACAGCTATTCCACAAATGCTGATCAAAAAAGTTCCAGAAGCACACAGGTTGCTTTTTTTCCCTCTTATCGAGCACACAATCACAAACAAACTTCCTTTCCATCACACGTCACGTGACCCAACACATGCAACCGAAACACTCTCAAGTCTCCTGCTCCCATTTCGGCCTCAACATCCTTGGGTAGATAGTAGGCGGCCTATAACTGATCAGTATCCCCCCCTAACCCTGTTCAGTACAGAGACCCTGTCCTCTTGGACGTGGAGGTGCATCAATGTCTAAGGAGAGCAAACAGGAAGCAATCAGGGCAGGTGAAGGACGACACGAGACGAGATCTGAAAAGGTCAAGCGGCGTGACGCAGGCAGCGCCGACGGTGAGATGACTAATAATGACACAACGATATGAGACAGCCTTGACAAACAAACACAGCGCACACACACACACACGCACGCACACGCACACACGCACACACACACACACACGCGCACACACACACACACACACACAGGCTGCATCAGGACAAGTTGACAAGTGCGACGGAGGGACCGTCGACTTGTCCTTGACACGCGGCCGACCCCGTCATCCCAGGACTGTTTGAATAGGTCGGTTTCGTGGGGAAAATGGTCCCCGGCGCCCATCAGTGATCAACGACCCAGAGATCAACCTGATGGAGGCCTTGCACCGCCCAGACAGCACTCATGTTATTTAGATGGAGGATGGGAGAACTGTCCTCCCAGTCTCCCGCCCCATATTCCACACTATATCATATATTTTTTAGCTCCAGCAGTTTTGAAGAACTGCATGAATGAGTCTACCACTGGTGCCTCCTGCGTGGCTTTGGTTTTTAACAGTTTAAGTGCTTCACATTACTACTTTCCATCCCACAGGGGCTGCCTGTATTGATTGATTACCTTTGGAGCATATGCTTTCATATTTGCACCTTTCATGCATGATTATTCCCCTGAAAATGGTTCCATGGCTTGTTGTCATACAGAAAAGGAATCCAGCATTGTGATTTTATAGGACTACAAACTGTTATGGCTCCTGGACCCCAGCGAAAACCACTGTCCACTTAAAATTGAACTCATTTTCCCAGAAGCCTTTGCACACTGAAGTGACAGACCTGTTTAGTGATGTGACATCATCGACACGCGCCTCATATCCATTTCTGTCTAGTAGATGAAAACACATCTCAGGCAACCTGTTAATCGCAGTGTTATGCAATTAATGAGCTTGTATAACAACATGGAAAGTGTTAATTTTACACAAACCAGGAATTCAGTAACTAAATGCTTTAGATGTTAGCATTGGCTAAAATAAAAAAATAAATAAATAGCTGAAAGGTACAGTATATACTGAATACATCGCTTGTACAGTACATAGTGCTATGTTTGGACACTGTCGAAAGATGCAAACACAGATCTTTTCTTCTAATGCTCCGTTTGGGGGATTCGAACTGAACTGGGGAGGGGGGGGTGAATGCATATATGAATGAATGTAGAGGATTTTATACTGTGCAGGTACTCAAGACTAATGCATATGCAATACAGCACTGTATGTTCGCACGTCCAGGCGTGCGCGCGCGCACACACACACACACACACACACACACACACACACACACACACACACAGCATGCCCCCGTGAATACAAAACGGAAGGAGTCAGGTTTCACAACATGCATGCACGGTGTGCGTGCACCGTGCATGCACGACATTGTGTATGTGTGAAAGAGGGAGAGAAGAAGAGAGAGAGAGAGAGAGAGTGACAGCCAAGTGTCAAAAGAACGACAGCAGAAATCACCGAAACGAGATGACATCACTAAAACGAGAGACACATCAGCCCTTGGCACAGAGAGAGAGAGTGAGGTCAACCTCTCTCTCTCTCTCTCTCTCTCTCTCTCTCTCTCTCTCTCTCTCTCTCTCTCTCTCTCTCTCTCTCTCTCTCTCTCTCTCTCTCTCTCTCTCTCTCTCTCTCTCTCCTCTCTCTCTCTCTCTCTCTCTCTCTCTCGCCCCCCCCACACACAATAACCCACTTCCTTTCAACCTTCCCCATCTTAACTTTCCTCCTCCCTGTGTTCTCTCTTTTCATCCCCTGCCATCGCTCGCTTCCTCTCCTTTCTTTCCCTCCATCTCTTCCTCTCTCTCTTTCATCCGTCCGTCCGGCCCCCGTATAGTGTTGTTGTTCTATAGTTGTCGCCTTTTGTTGGCCAAAGGCGACATTCCCGCGTCTCGTCTTCCCTCCACGTACACAGCACTGTGCTTATTGTACAGTATATACAGTACTGTACGCCCCCCTGGGCCCTGTCTGCCATGGCCCTGCACGGCGCCACCTAGATCCAGGTGAACAATAAGTCATCTGTGTTCACCTTGATCTACGTCTGAATAGGGTTGTTGTCCCCGGTGTGATTGCGTGATTGGAAATCTAAAGGGGGCGTTTTCAAATGATCAGCATCGGATCTTTATAGCAATAATAATGTGATCGGGACGTGCCTGGATTTTGAACAAAAAGTAAATTCAACAGGATCGTTACACAAGACGCCTGTGAACGTCTTGAGACATGCGACCGACGGGAGTCGATATCACGCAATCCTCATTTGTTGGCCTGTCCGTGTTCAATAGCCTGTTGATGACGTCACTCAGTTCCTCATTGATGGTCATGCTCAGCCTCTCCTATATAGGCTGGCAGGTACAGTGCTTTCCTCTCCCCTTTCTCATGGCAATAAACCTCTGTTAAGGATAAAACAACACATTGTTCACATGTTTTTTCCAGTGATGTCGTAGCAGGTTGGGCACGACGATGTTGTGCCGTTTTAGTGTAACCTCCCTGTACTTAATGTGTCAATGGACCTTATTCACATGGTGGCCATCTTAACATGTAAGTTAATAGCCAGGTGCTACCAACTTTCCATTACAGCCCATTCATCCAAACAGAAAAGTCCTGTATTTGTATTATACAACGTCCAGCCCACCCAACACTGCAGCTGTACCGAAAGATTACATTTTTTGGCTCTTTGGTTTTTGTTTCATAAAAAGTGACTTTCAGACATGTTATGAGATACTTTCTGTGCTTACAGGTGACTCTTTTTCTAAGTTTGGAAGTGTTCGTTAGGTATCACTCAACAGCCCATGCGTACCACTTGTTTTAAATGTGCACATAACACAGCAGGACAGTGCTATGCTGAAAACGAGTGCTTCCAAACTCCGATGGCAAGATGGCCGCCATCTCTAATATGGTCAATTGAGTCCTGTCTAAACTAAAGGACTGATAGTCACTGAACAGGGAGAGGAAGAGAAAGAGAGAGGGCTGCTGAACTGAGATGGAAAAACAAGAGATAGCTACTCAGCTGAGAGAGAGAGAGAGAGAGAGAGAGAGAGAGAGAGAGAGAGAGAGAGAGAGAGAGAGAGACAGAGACAGAGACAGAGCCAGTGAACTGAGAGAGAGAGTGATGCATATGAACACAGAGAGGAAACGGTTTTACGTTGATTACATTTTAATGAAGGGCATCACAATGTTTGTGTAGTGTTTGTCTCTGCCTAAATAAACAACGGTGTAGTCAGTCATGTGTGACTGTGTTTTGTGTATGCCTAGACGCTGTATCTGTTCCGTGGTGGTGGTGGTGATCGTGTATCAGGGGGAGTGCGTGTGTTGTGTAATCTAAATAAAATAAGGAAGTGTCATTGTGATTCGACCTCAGATAATTTTCTCTTCAAAGGCAACGGCGCGTGAGATCGGATGATACGAGGGTGCGTAGCACGGCTGTAGATCCTTTTGTTTACAGGCGGATTTCTTTTGTAATCACTTATCTCTTCACTCCCCTCCCCTTTTTTCTCCATAAAGAGAGGTAGCCTCAATTCAGAACTGTGGATAGGCGGTGGTAAACCACTCCAAAAGTCATGATTCTCCCAAAATTGGAACAAAATATTAATCAAAGAAAGAAAAAAGAAAGGCTTTGTAATCAAAAACGTGATAGGGTAAACATCACTGACATATTGAGCAGGACTGCAAAGACAACAGAAACGCAATGACGTCCTCATACATCCGGTTTCGGAAAGCTGGTGCTTTAAAATAAGGGTTTCAAATGTGAAAGCCATTTTTGGCGCGAAAACAGTGAAATCTTGACCGTTTTCTGAAAAACCTCATTATTACTATGTTAGTGGTCCTTAATATTAATGGCAAGGACCCCCAAAATCATAGATATAAAGCTGCCAGAGGGATGGATATATATATATATAAATAAGGTATATATATATATATATATATATATATATATATATATATATATATATATATATATATATATATATATATATATATATATATATATATATATATATATATAAACAAGGTTTCCATCTGACGATACAGTGTATTGCAATAATGTATTTGTGACAAAACCTCAAGGCAGAGACACACACTATTTGGGAATCACTGGTTATATGTGTCTGTGACAAGGTGCAACAACCCACTGTAATTTAATATCACTGACCAGTGTGTGTGTGTGTGTGTGTGTGTGTGTTGTGTGTGCGTGAGCGGAAATGGGTTGTAGTCAACCTCCATCGCCGTGGAGTCTCACATATGCACACACACGTACACATACACAAACAAACGCATGCACGCGCACATACCTAATCTAGTGTGGAAACCAGGACACCGAAACCTAAACTCAGACCCATTGCCTAGGGGAGGGAGGGCGAGAGAGATAGAAAGAGAGGTGGGGGGGAGAGCGAGAGAGAGAGAGAGAGAGAGAGAGAGAGAGAGAGAGAGAGAGAGAGAGAGAGAGAGAGAGAGAGAGAGAGAGAGATGGGCAGAGAGACAGACAGACAACGTCTAGCAGTATTCTAATGTGTATCCCTAATACCTGCAGCGTTATCCGGCGGTATTAACCGTCTTATTAGACTGTCTGAGACTCGACTTTATTGTTTATCTGAGAAACATTCCGTCGACTGATTCCCACACTACACTGCATCCATACACAGGCCAGCCAGCCAGCTACCGTAGCTACAGTACCTTGCGGGGCCACGGCTTTAAGTGGCTGCTAGTAGCAGCTACAAATCTTTATTCCTGTCCAATTGCTGACAGTAAGACACGGCAAAATCCAAACCACTTTGGAACCCACTGTATGCTTATAGCTGGGGGGAGGCACATTCACCCTCCCTGAGAATATAATAATCGAGATCTACAAGCTCACAGCAAGGTCGCAACGTGTCATGACATGCTTGTAGATCTCGATTATTATATTCCCTGGGGGGATTTGTTGTGGGTCGAGGAAGGCAGTCAAAGCACAACTGTGTTAACTCGAGTCACTAGCAGCAGCTCAATCTCCACAAAACGGACTGCAGATTACTATCTACAGCCGCTTATCCGTAGTCGGGTCGCGGAGCAACAGCTCCTTCAGAGAGTTCCAGAGTGTCTCTGTCCCAGTCAAAATGAGTTACTTCCTCCTTGAGAGTACCCCAGACAGTCTAAGGGCAGTGTGTGGATGTAATCTCTCCATCTGAGCCTTGGCATGCCCCCAGGGGTCTCCTCCCAGTGGGTGCATCGAGGACCTCAATAGGGAGACGCTTGAGAGGCATCCTAACCAGATGCCCGGACCTCCAAAGATGCCATCTCCTTTACAGAATCCCCAGTGGATGCTCAGATGTAATATACACAAACTAGGTAGGATGAGAATTCAGATAAAAGTAAAGTAAAGTAAAGGGCGATTCTCAAGTAAAGGAGCCGAGACTTACTTAATGACCCTGTCAATGCAATAGAAACCCAGTCTGGCTCATTGGACAGCAGGGATTCGCTGCTGATTAGGTAATATCATGGCAGCTGAAGCAAACACCTCCTCAGTATGTACTGTAACTGTTATCCAAGGAATTTTATTCCTCCCACATTTTGTTTTTAGATTTACCCCAGACTGACTAACTGCAGATCACTGATATAGGGGCTCTTTGACTGATGTGTTTTTTCTCTCAAATCCTGTATCTGTTTAAGCCTAATAAATAGTATAAATAGTGCGGTGGAGAGCTACTGGTAGCTTAAGACAAGATGTTCTGAGAGTTAATAAGTAGAGCAAATGGACCAACGGCTTCCATTTCTATATTCTCTTGGGAGGCTTCAACTGGATGAATCGACAGCAGTGGAAGCAATGAAATATGGAGTCAAATTCACTGTCACATCACAGCTTTACCGGTGTGTATAAAGAAAAATAAAAATAAAATGCAGATGAAGTCCTGTGCTGTGGCAGCTCTCATCATTAGCAGTTAGAGGAAGGAGGAGGAAATAACAGTGAAAACAGGTCGGATTATGTCAATATGAGCCGCGGAAAAAATATATACGGTGCGTGATGGTTAAAAATAACAATGGAACACGGCAGTTAAAAATAGCAGCATATATAATATATGTGCATAATATGAGATGCACATGAGAGGCACTGACACCGTGTTGAGACAGCGGAACCAAAATGGAACCGAATGGATCCATATAAGGATCGATTTTGTGCCGCCTACTTTCACAGTTACAACTACCGTATTGTCCCGAATATAAGACGACTCGTTTATAAGACGACCCTCAATTTTCAAGAACCATTAACAGAAGAAAGAACATTGAATGTCAAATAGTATAGCCCCTGACTATAAGACGACTCCATTTTTGGGATATTTCCATTGGGAAAAAAACATAGTCTTATATTCAGGCCAATAGGTAATTATACAAACTATTTTGGCGTGTTAACAATTGCAGAATGCGTGATGGTCAATGGTGAGCGAACCAAATGACCCATGAGTAGAGTTTGCCTGCAAATTATCTCAGCATAGAGCCTGGACAGGATATGGAAACAATGGATTAATGTGTGTGTTTGTTTGTTGGGGGGGTTAATAACTGTTAATAAAACTAATATATATATATAATATGGCACATGTGCATGCGACATATATACACAGTACAGTAACATACACACAGGCAAGCACACCTCTGCTCTGAGCAATGTTGGGTGGAAACATACCTGCCCCCAGATAGCAGCTGCAAACACTAATTGTTTTATATTGTTCTAATTTAAACGCAGGTGAGGAACCGCTCCAGGGCGCGCATGAGAACACACACACACACACACACACGCACACACGCACGCACACGCGCACACACACACACACACACACACACACACACAGGAGAGATACTTCCAATATGTCTTAATTGCCTAACGACCTTGGACAAGGGATATGTCCCTAATTGAGGAGGGAGCGATAGAGAGAGAGAGAGAGAGAGAGAGAGAGAGAGAGAGAGAGAGAGAGAGAGAGAGAGAGAGAGAGAGAGAGAGAGAGAGAGAGAGAGAGAGAGAGAGAGAGAGAGAGAGAGAGAGAGCAATTAAGGGAGCGCTGGAAAGGGCAGGGAAAAGCCAGAAACTGACACGCTAAGGGAAGAGACGGAATTAACAGAAAGAGTGATTGAGAGAGGAGATTGAGGAGGAAGAGTGAGAGAACAGAATGAGGAGAGAGAGAGAGAGAGAGAGAGAGAGAGAGAGAGAGAGAGAGAGAGAGAGAGAGAGAGAGAGAGAGAGTAAAAAAGAACAGAGTGCAAGAGTCATTCCAACCAAACTGTATAATGGATGGCACTTTAGAGTATTACACCTTCTAAACGACTTCACATGCGCGTGCGCACACGCACGCACACACACACACACACACACACACACACACACACACACACACACACACACACACACGCACGTGCACGCGCGCACACACACAGAGAAAGAGAGAGAGACTATGTGTGCCAAATGACTTTATCTCGCCAATTAGCCCTAGTGGGTATAAGGGGAAAAAAGATGAGAAAGAGAAATGTAGAGATTGGATTGGCGGCAGGGGGAAGATTGTTGAAGTTTCTTTTTCTTCTCCACACTCCGAACAGCAAATAACCTCGGTGTTAATTGAACCCAGGGAGGGTGATAATGGACCGCCGAATACACTTACTTTCCTTCAAATAACCTCCTCCTGGGCCATAAGACTCAGACAGATGTACACTCACTTTACTGTTTGTATACTGTATATAATGAGACTTCCAAAAAATGTTTTACTATAAAGACGATTACGGACAAAGACAACTTGTGTTTGTGACAAATCACGACAACAGGCACAATATTTGAAGCCAATCGAATCATTTGTATAAAGTAAAACTTACTAATTATCTGTTGGGTCCAAAATATTGCGTTTGTTGTCGTGATTTGTCATGACCCGAGTTGGCTTTATAGACAGACATTTTTGTGTACCGTAAATGGGCGAACGAGGGAATTCACTTCTGGAAACAGGCACTCTTCCATCACTGCGGTGAGCAATAGAATGACTCTATTACAAATACAGTGAAAGCATGACATGCTATTGAATTATTGAATCAACATGTACAGTATGTACTGTATGTCTGTATATGCCTGTAAGCCTGTCTGCCTGTCTGTCTGGCTCTCTGGCTGTCTGCCTATCTAGTATCAGCCCCTCCGCCTGTCTGTCTGTCTGTCTGTCTGTCTGTCTGTCTGTCTGTCTGTCTGTCTGTCTGTCTGTCTGTCTGTCTGTCTGTCTGTCTGTCTGTCTGTCTGTCTGTCTGTCTGTCTGTCAGTCAAGGTCATAAGTTGACTGTAAAGACAGACGAAGACATAGATGGGTGGGTGTGTGTGTGTGTGTGTGTGTGTGTGTGTGTGTGTGTGTGTGTGTGTGTGTGTGTGTGTGTGTGTGGTGGTGGGGGCTCAACCCATTCAGTCAAGTGGAACATTGTCAGACCATCTCCGTCTCATTCTTTCACTCGCCCGCCAATAACGGAAGAGAAATGTGTTTTTCTCTGCTGCTGCGTGCATGTGTGTGCGCGCGCGCGTGTGTGTGTGTGTGTGTGTGTGTGTGTGTGTGTGTGTGAAGGGTCATGGTTGTGGGAAATGAGCGACGCCGAGCGGTGCACAGAGGTCAAGGTGAACACTGACTGAACAGGGAAAGACACACACACACACACACACACACACACACACACACACACACACCACACACACACACACACACACACCACACACACACACACACACACACACACACACACACACACAGCGTAACAAAGCGCACACTAAGCTCTTTCGGGATGTCCACAAAATATGGGAGCGTACAGCAGCTGCTGCTGAATTTATTCATCCAGGCGGCTGGCTGGCTGGCTCTCAGTGTGCTGACACGCACATCCAGCACGCAAACGTGCACACAACACGGCCCTCAGACACGCACAGGTCAGACGCACACACACGACCAGCAGCAGCATTGGCCTATTTTTTTTTTTTTAATAAAAACCTCGTTATTATGGTGATTTTCAGGATTCAAGCTGAGTAATTAAGGGACAACTTTATCCACAAAGCGTCTCTGACGCTGACGCGCGTCGTCCCAAGCCATTCAAAGCATGGAACTCCAACGTCCCAAACCGCACCAAAAGGGGCAACTCCTCACAAACCGTTTGGGTCCAAAGAGTTGCAATATGGTGACCCCTTTGGAGTGGTTATAGGGCTTATACCAGGGGTGTCCAAACAATGTAAAAATACCATGCAACTACATTATGAAATAAGGATCTTTGACCCCTTCGGAATGAGACAACAGGGAACCAGGATTGCTGACAAACCATACAGTGGGAAGTGTACATGCAGGTGATTAAAAAAAAAAAAAACTTAAACAGAACGTTATGCAGGCCCCATAAAATTCTTCCCCGGTCCGCATTCAGCACTTTAGAGTCCACTGACCCACACCAAACATATGCACACTCTTGGAATTAATGGAAACACTGAGGACTTTGCTGTGTACCAGGACTGGCTAGGAATTGTAGTTCACATCATTCATGGTCAAATGTGAAGTCAACGTCAGTTGTTTCCCTGCTGTACGATTCTGACTTTAACTCATGAATTCTGAAACATGGAAAATGAAGTCTTTACAAGAGGTAGAAATTGACAACTGAAATGAGTTTATAAGTTAAAGGGATAGTTCACATAAACTGCATGATTGTTATGTAACAATGTGCATGGGTGGGCTGCTAGTTTTCACAAAACTTGCGCCCTTTAAGCTGCTGCCAATGTTGTAATTAAACCCAGAGACCCATATGAACTGGTGTGACGTGTGTACATTAACATGTGCTTGTCCAACACGCTGAATCACACAGGATATTACCTTTCACCATAGATTATAGATGGCCATGTGTATATCCTCACGGCTGGAAACCTTGCATGACCAAAAGCACTCATTTTTCAAATAATTATATTATTAGAACACATAACATGTCACCCATCAGGGGGGCTGTGTATTATGACTTCTGACTTCAATGTTTTACATTAAATCTCATGAATGGCACAATAGCTGGCATCGACTGGCTTAAAGGTCCGTATATTAACATTGTGTGCGTTCTTCGTTGCAAAAGAACACCCTTCTCGATCATACAAAAGTGGCAGATCCACAGGCTCAAAACTCGGTGTGTAGCTGGTGGATCTGCTATTTCGCCTATTTTTTCAATTTGAATACTGAGAAATGCTTGGACATAATGAGGTTTTCCACCAGACAGAGTCAACGCGAACAGCAGAACAGCCTCAAAACAGGTGCCATTATTAGATGCCTTGTTAAGAGGCACAGGCGAAAATAACAGGACTTTGGTGTGTGGGTCAAACAATGCCTGATATATCCATACAGACTCATTATTACTACATTCATATGTGACAGCACTCGGCAGTATTTGAAACCACAGGCATGCTCAGGTGTTGTAAACTGAGGTGAGCTCTCTTCCTTCCTGGACTGCGATTCCCATAATGCTCATTCAATGCTCCTCCTTGTGGATACAGTGGAGGGCTGTCTTACTGAGACAGCCTATAGTCCAGGAAGTAAGTGAGATCAACATGGACACTTACGTGGTCTGGTTCCCAAAGGGGTGAAGTGGCCCTTTAAGGTTGTTTTTAATTAATGCACATGTGCTCCTCAAAAATCTCCATAGTTCCTCGGACAATGACCAATGCAACACTGCGGTTGTGCCAACAAGCACAGGGCTCACAACAGGACAAGCTGAACCATAACAACATGCATGCGGTAACAAAAACAATATCTATCAGGCCATATAGTGGTAGACTCCCACAGCCTCCCAAACAGCCTGTCATATCATAACGTGTTATATAAGCACTATAAGTTACGGCAAAAAACGAAGGTTGGCGCTAACAAAACAGCATAATGCATAGCTCTCCCCCACGACCCTAAACGACGGCAGAACGCAGAAGCATTGTGATCTCTGGAGCCAAGCGGCACGGAAAATGAAAAATGAAGCCCCGGCCCGGCTCTGTAGGATTTCATTACGGAGGAGGAGGAGGAGGCACTCCTTCGTGTTTAGCATGAAGACGCGGCGACTCCTTATACAAGGAGACGTCCGGAGAGTGTTGTTGTTGTCGGAATGTGTGCGTCGACACGCAGGGGTGCTGCTTGGTATGAGGGACACACGGAGCTTAAGGTGGCGGCGGCGCGCGGGTCTCTGGGCGAGAGAGTGGCGGTATACTCGACACTATAGGTTTTATTATTTATGGGTGGGGATTTAGAGCCTTAGCGACACGGAGAGAATGACACAGACGGACGGACGGATGGCCAGACAGACAGACAGATAGTTTGTCACATAAAAAAATGCAATTAACAATTGTTTTTCCTGTTTGTTTGTTTTTTTGTCGGTGTTTATCTTCACACTGCACAGGTGCACGATGAATGGCAGTAACAGAGTACAAAGTCTGACTGACCAGCCAATAGTCAGCCAGCCAGTAATCTGAAGAGAAGAGAAGAGAAGAGAAGAGAAGAGAAGAGAAGAGAAGAGAAGAGAAGAGAAGAGAAGAGAAGAGAAGAGAAGAGAAGAAGAAGAGAAGAGAAGAGAAGAGAAGAGAAGAGAAGAGAAGAGAAGAGAAGAGAAACATGCACTACACAAGGGCTTACACTCCTGTATAATGTATGGAGGCTCATGGGTCAATGCTTTTCACACTATTCATGTGTGCACACTTGTCAGTGTACACATGTGTGTGCTGTGTGTGCTGTGTGTGTGTGTGTGTGTGTGTGTGTGTGTGTGTGTGTGTGTGTGTGTGTGTGTGTGTGTGTGTGTGTGTGTGTGTGTGTGTGTGTGCGCGTGTGCGTGTGTGTGTGTGTGCTGTGTTGGTACACGTGTGTTTAACACATGAAGTGCATCACAGCGGAGTAGGGCTGTATACCGAAGCTCGGGATTCGAACCATTCGCTCGCTAAGGTCGCCACGCGAACGAATATTAATGATCCCGAACCATTCGCATTTATTTATTTATTTAACTTTTCCCCCCATCTAGTAGATGTGCGACATCGAGGGGTCAGAAACTCGCTGTGAAACGCGCTGTTACTGCAGTTGGAAATGCATTGTTTTCACTGAAGGTGTCCCATTCTCAATATAAGTCTATGTAGGCGATCCGCCATTAGACTAGCTCTAGGAAGTGAACGGAGTTTGCGCAACTCCGTCTGTACTCTATAGAGCTGCACGCTGACTTTGGGGTTGGTTTTATGGTTATGGTATGGTATTTACCTAGCCAGCAGCAGGCTAGCCAGCAGGCAGTTTAGACTAGCTTACAATAGACACGTAGTCGTTCACAGCAAACAAATAATTAAAACAAGCCTTTGGTTGGTTTTGGTTTTATGGTTAGCTGTCCAGCAGAAGCAGGCAGTTTAGACTATAGCCTACAATAGACACGTAGGCGTTCACAGGAAACAAATAATTAAACGAGCCGACGGACGGCATGTTTTGGCAATCAGAAACAGCGTGTTACCCGTGGCTGTCGGATCAGTCTCATCAGAAAGGAGAGAAAGGAGAGCGGTGTCATGACTGGTGTATTCACTGATGTCAATCACATCTCAGGGCAGTAGAAAACGTATCTACGATGGCAACATCCACGATTTTAAGAGTTAGTAGACGCGTGTCGCGCGGGGGGGGGGGGGGGGGGGGGTCGCAGCATATTGTTTTTTTTTTTTTAGCGAAGGTTCGAAGCTCGGCCTGAAATTGCTGTCCGAGGCTCGAATGGCAATTTCAGGCGACTATACAGCACTACAGCGGAGGCGCCAGCCATGCTAAGTGCAGTGACCAATGCAGAGGGCGTGGAAGATGACATGCTGTGGACAGTCCCCAGAGGGCACTGAGAGGTAGCGCACTGTGACACGTCAATACTGGAATTACTCTACACCTCCCTAACCTCCACCCCCACCTCCACCCCCACCCACGCATACACACTCCCAAACACATAGCTCATATGTCTTGCACTGCTGTGGCGCGCACGCACGCACGCACGCACGCACGCACGCACGCACGCACGCACGCACGCACGCACGCACGCACGCACGCACGCACGCACGCACGCACGCACACACACACACACACACACACACACACACACACACACACACACACACACACACACACACACACACACACACACACACACACACACACACACACACACACACACACACACACACACACAATAAGATGCACACATTTCTCCAAGGCGTTGATGGCCATACACTAGCTGTCAAGAGGAACCGATCGGATCGGTTATCCTCCAAGGAGAGAGAGAGAGAGAGAGTGTGTGTGTGTGTGTGTGTGTGTGAGAGAGAGAGAGAGAGAGAGAGAGAGAGAGAGAGAGAGAGAGAGAGTGTGTGTGGTGAATCGATGTCTCATCTTTGTTCCATTTGTTCCAGACAGCTCCATGTGATAAACCCATGTACCTCAGAGAGAGAGAGAGAGAGAGAGTGAGAGGGGGGGGGGGGGGGGGGGGGGGGGGGGGGGGGGGGGTTGGGGAACTACCACAGGTATTGAAAATTGAGGTTATTGGATTTTGTGCACACTCACGCACGCACACACGCACACACACAGGTTTTCATGACCAATAACGACTGCATCCCCATCACTTGGTGTTACTTTGTAGTACTTTAAATCGCTATGAATGACTATAGCCTGGCAGATATACAGTAGTGCTGTAGATTCCCATAAACAGTGAACTTCAAAGAGACGGTTAAACCCGTTACACCCAAGCAGCACATTCTTTTGGGCAGGGTTTTAAACGAATACAACTAAAGTTGCTTGGGAAAAGAAAATCACAAAAACAATGAGATTTTCCTTTTCTTTTCGCTTATTGTATTGGGCCGTACAAGGACAAGGATTCTCAATCTCTTTCTACTCTAGCTACACTCTGAACCTCCAACCAGAAATCAATCTGTGTGTGTGAGAGAGGGAGAGAGACAGGGACAGAGGCTAACACCTTGACACACACACACACACACACACACACACACACACACACACACACACACACCTGCGTGCGTGCACGCACACCTTTCAGCCGTGGACGTGTTCTTTCGCTCAGACACACAGCCCCAGGGTCAACTTATCCTCAACACCTACACAGGCACACGCACTCACATGCGCGTGCGCGCGCGCAACACACACACACACACACACTGAAAAGTGATAGTTAGCACCTAGTTATTACAGCGGATGGGTGGGCGGGGGTCCAGTGGAGGTTAAGGACAGGAGAGGAGAGGATGACAGGTTCAAAAACTTAAAGGGCTACTTCACTTCACCGATTTTACAACCAGAGCATATTATTTTATTGTTTAGGACACATGGAACACATTCCTAGGGTTGTTGTTTTTTCTGTGCGCAATATAGGTTTTTAGGTTTTTGGTAATGAATCGATGTTTGATGAGGTCATGAACATACGCAGTTCATGACCTCATGAACAAACAGTTGTGACTACGATGTCCCTCCTCCAGTGCACTTCTCCTCCTTGTGAAAAAAAAACAAGAAATAGTCCTGTGTGTCCTAAACACCATTAAAATAAGCTCTGGTTGCAAAAGGAGTGAATTGGCCCTTTAACAACCAGCAGAGAGCATAGACAAGACAGTGACTACAGAAATGGAGTTGTGTATTTAATCTCTTTCTGTGTCCTGAGAGAGTCTTGCATGGTTTCGGGGGATTTCCCCCTGCTGGTGTTTCTCATTAACATGTGGTATATCTGGTGCATCTCTAGTGTGAGCAACGAACAAACAAACTAACGTGTTGTTTTGATGATGTCAGAGGGGAACGTGTCAGAGAGGGTGAGAGGAGAGATGCATCAGAGTGTTTATTTTACGACACTCTAAAGTAGGCCAACAGGTAAACAGTCGTTTCTCCTCCTCTGGTTTGAACATCAAGCCCTTGAGTAGTAACCGTCGTTCAATCTCTGAGGGAAACTGTGAAGGCAAGTGGAAAAGGGGATTGTTGCTTTCTCCTTTGCACCCTCTAGTGGCCTTAGTCTCCTTTTGGAGTTGTTGCCACCAGTGACTAGGGCAAAGAAAAATACATAAAAACTAAGCCACGATGAGTGAAATGACCGTGGACATGTTTCTTGGAGTGCCCACAGCCCTCCTGCAGTGGGTAGTCATTCATCTATACCTTGCCAACATCCCTAGGTACCGTTTACTCAGAGGTACCTTTGGAAGGCCCACCTCTGCCCCACCTCTTTAGGCTCAAGGGGGTATGATTTTTTTGTCCACCTACTGTGTAATAGAGTACCTTACTTACTACAACTATGTTGTAGTAAGTATAGGCTTGAGGAATACACAGACACAGGGTAGAAAGAAACTATGGTGGTATTTTATTGTGAACATCAGCGAGGACCAATTATATGAAGGTATCGTTTGTTGAAGTGGTCCTTGAAATAACAAACACGAGCTGGATCAGGGGCACATACTGTACTGTATATATGTTATGTTTAGTTTAAAAATAGTTATTAGTTTAATGCCTTTTACTGCGCCTGTCATAGGTATGACTTCACAGGAGATTTTCCCTGGAGCCCCCCTTACCAAATGGGCCTGCCTACCTTGCCTGGGGCTCCAAATTGCTTAGAAACGCCACTGATCTGGATTATACTTGATTAAACAGAACTATAGAGTTGTTCTACTTTGAAGACCGTGCCAAACCCACGCCACCGAAGTTGACGGCCGGCTGAGCTACACGCGTTAGTATTCGCAGAGAACAAAGTCTTAAAGTGTTCATTAATGAGCCAGCTTGAACCCTGACAAGCCGCTGTCACCTTATTATTATTACTTAGGAACAGAAGCGCGTTTAAACCTCCCTGCCTTGGGGGACTTTTATTTTGTCGTTGTCCAATCTCCTCCCTGAGCATCTTTGACACAGCGGTTTGACAAGCACTTCCTTTGTTGTTTCTATAATACTGTAACGCCGGGTGTCAGCCATTACCCACAGTGCACCAGGAGAGAGACGGAACCTTCTGGACGCGCTGTGTCGCGGCGAGACAGGCGGCGACCTGTAAATGTGTCCAGAAAGAAATTACACTTGCGAAAGCCGAGTCCTGTGTGTGTGTGTGTGTGTGTGTGTGTGTGTGTGTGTGTGTGTGTGTGTGTGTGTGTGTGTGTGTGTGTGTGTGTGTGTGTGTGTGTGTGTGTGTGTGTGTGTGGGTTGGCCATCTGCCAGGGTTAGTAATAAGTGTTAGGACCACGACAGGAAGCCTGCACGCGCGCACACCCAAACACACGCACGTATACGCCACACATTCGCACACAGTAAGCAATAGTGTTATGACAATAACTCTGAGTTTTACAGCCCACTGTAGCAGCACATCTGGATAACATCAGGACACCACACACACACACACACACACACACACACACACACACACACACACACACACACACACACACACACACACACACTACCAGAAGAGTGAGAGAGAAGCTGCGCCGAAGAAGAAGTGTAGGGCCCATGGCTGAGAGAGAAAGAGGTTCGCATTGTTGCCAAGAAAAAGGGGAAAAATCTAATTTTCCCTCTTGTCTCCCCCCTCCTCCCTAATCTAAACCCACTCCCTTCTTCCTCCACTTTCGTCTTCTTCCTCCTTCCTTCCTCCCTTCCTTCATTCTCCGTCTCCATCTCTCGCTCTTAATCCTACAAGACAGAAACAAGGAACACAGATCTCGGCGCTGGCGCGCGATAAACAGCACATCCACCGCTGTCAGGGAGGGAGGGAGAGGAGAGAGAGAGAGAGAAAGAGGGAAAGAGAGAGGGGGGGCGTGTAGAGAAAGATTGACTGGCTAACACTAGTTGAAATGATTTATGATCTTGGAATCCGCGCCGGAACATATGTAGACTTCGCGCACGCACGCTCCCCTGCGCGCGTGCGCCCAGTTTGACAGTGAGTGTGTCTAGCACGTGGATATAAAAAAAAAGAGTCGAACACAACATTGAAGCTCGTGTGCGGTGTGTGCGCACAACGCTGTCAAGTGCAAGGCGCGGCGGTGGTGTAGAATCTCCCCTCTCCTCTCTCTCTCTCCCAGGGGAGCCACATTTCTAAATCATTTCTCTCATACGATCCAAAAACCCACCTCAGCCAAATGCGCCCAAGCTGTTTCTTAATGGGAAACACCAACGAGGAAACAATACAACAGGCTTTTTATCAAAGTGACACCCCCCAAAAAAGTGACTCAACTCAGGATTTTTTTTTTTGTCAGGGAGGATTAGCAGTTCTGATCACTATGACGAAGAAACGTATTTTTGGCTACACTCTGAAAGCAGTCTCCCTGTTGGTTTTCGTTTTGCAACGATCTCCTACACACTTTTGACACATTTGACACGACGCTAAGCTAGTTTTGGCCATCGATGTGTGAGACTTGTACGGTGTTTACAGTCGAGTGTCAGAAAGCAAAGTATACAGTACAACCAGTGTTGGAAAGAAACCGCAACTGAAACTGCTTGTCACAATCTTCTGCTTGTCAGAAGACGAGTATCAAAGGGCTTATATGTATTAAGAAAGTCAACCTGTGTTTTTAAAAAACAAAAACAAAGTAAAAAAAAATGTAATAAAAGCTCCCAATTTATAGGCAATTCCAACATTTGTAAGAGTGGTCTGAGGTTGTCTTATGAAGATTACAACACAAATAAGAAACGAACATGGGGATTACGGTACAAATAAGAAACAAACACAGGGATTACGCTACAAATAAGAAAATAAACACGAACCAGGAGGACAACACCATCGAGACTTCAGTGGTCTACACAAGTCATGTGCGTACACACACACACACAAACACACACGCACACGTGCATGCAGGATGGCCTGGGTGTGAGGCGCTTCATCCTCCAACAATCCATCCCCAATCCTCCAAACCGTGGAGGATTTTAAACCTCCCATAATCCGTCTGTTTTGCATTTTATAACTGGATATCGTGTTTACTCGGCTGCATAGTGTGCGTGACAGTCGCATTTGTTTCGTGTCAATTAATTACAGAGGAAGTGAACTCGTAAATTGTTTCCCTTTCATCTGTAGCATCGTTTAAGAATCAATATCGTTTGGTGACAATAATGTTGTTGTGATGTGACGGTTGACCTGGTACACAGTTTGTTGTGTCATATTGTGACAGAACAAACTGTACGGGGCCAAAGCGCCGCGAAAAACACAAAAACACAAACGCTAATCCAGAATGCGACGCACGTCTATAGGAAGCTTTTTGTTGTAGTGTAAACAGTACAGTAAGCCGGTGTCACCT
Source organism: Benthosema pterotum (assembly GCA_039105355.1). Taxonomy (NCBI): domain Eukaryota; kingdom Metazoa; phylum Chordata; class Actinopteri; order Myctophiformes; family Myctophidae; genus Benthosema; species Benthosema pterotum. The sequence continues at coordinate 25,206,527 of CM076970.1, read as the reverse complement.
CTGACCAGAAACTGTGTCTTTTGATAGCTGCAATAGAGAGAGAGAGAAGCTCTGATCTTTATCAAATAATTCCATCCAAGGGTGGTGGACCGGTGAGCAAACAGCGTATCAAGCGTTCCCCAACATGCGGCGCTACGCTCGCTAAATCCTCAGTGCTCGAACGCGGCTATACGTCGACGATCTCCAAAAAACCCTCGCAGTGCAAACCGCTCCTAAGGATTCTGGGAGTGCATGTGGCGGTGCATCTGTAGATAAGGTCCCTAGAACCATCTAATGACACGGCGAAAGCTAGAATCTCTACACGTTTACAGTGTTTATCAGGGGGAGACATTTATCGGAAATGGGAGGGGAGGGCTATTTGCAGATAAAGACCCTGGCACGTGCGGGGATATTATTCTGAAGAAACCACCCCAGAAAAAAGAAGGAAAGGGAGAGGGGGGAAAGTAATTAAACTCCAGAGCTCGGAGCACCAAGGCACAGAGGCAAACATTGACGCGCACATACAGTAGTGTGTGTTTGCGCACGTTCACGTTGCGTCACAAGCACCGAAGAAGGTAAACTACGTTGTATTTTCTGTACATTCAAAGTACATACATTTGTAGTGGATTGACACGTTGATGATAGGATATCTGTATCTCTGCTCCATACCCTTCACCTCTCTCTGTCTCTCTCTTTCTTTCTCTCTCTCCCCCCTGTTCCCTCGTTCCCAAAGTAATCATTCTGCACTGATTGCTCCGAATCCTCTATTCTATTTGTCATTAAATACGGTGTCCGCAACAGAAAGAAGGGGATGAGAGAGAGAAAGCAAATGACACTGAGAGAGAGAGAGAGGAGAAGAGAGAGAGAGAGAGAGAGAGAGAGAGAGAGAGAGAGAGAGAGAGAGAGCAAACGACCAAATGTCATTTAATCAAACAGTTTAAATAAATAACTGGTTTTCATTTCCCACAAGTCCATATTGGTCACGTGGTCACGGGCACAAGCTAGATGGGTCCGGGTTCGGGCTGGTCAATAGCACGTGAACGTGAAAAGACGCACATACAGGCTTATATGCACGCACACACACGCGCGTGCGCACGTTGAAAACAAAGAAAGGCACGCATGGCCACACAAACACATTGCCTGGTGAATCTAAATGTAGATGAAGCCAGTCTGATAGAACGAAACGACTGGCGGCTAAGAGAAACCTTTCACCATGCACCCACACTTTTATTTTTCCATTATTTTACGGTCGATCTTTCCCCATTTAGGGATAATAAAAACTATATATCAGACAAAAAAAAAAACGCTGGGCCAAAAAGCTGGCTTTGCCCACCGATATTACGTATTTTCTCAATCAACCGCAAAACAGTAGAATAGCACTTTACTCGTCTGCTAAATTTTCACCGCTTGTATGCTATTGCAATCCTATCTGTTTGTTTGCGACGAGTCAAAGGAGAAAAAATAGGTAATGAATTTAGCAGTGTATGCTGTAGCAAGACATGGTCATTACCGGAGTCAGCAGTGCAAGTCCAGTGTGTGTTATCATATTGCATATTGATATGTTTGTTTTGCTCCTTTCAATTCCACACACTTTTTGTTCCTTTTTTTATAAGCATTATATTAAGAAATGTCCAATACAGCATGGGCATCCGACGGTGTATGCTTTTTTGACTCGCCACAGTTAATGCATTTTAGTTTTACTTCTAAAACATCTAAAACATTTATTTTAATTGCTGAATGAATACATTGAGAGGTTGAGAGTGTATAGTTGTTTAGAGTTTGCACTAGATGCTGTAGGAATGCTCTATCAAGATAGTAAAGACACTATCAATTTGGTCAATGTGGAAGTGAACTCTATTATCTCCGGATGCCCGATAGCAAGATGTCCACATGCACACACTTTACAGTGGGGGGAAGTGCAGCCGGCCAACAGCACCTACACCAAGGCCCCACCCCCACCCTATCCTGACTGATGAAAGGGCCCAAAACGAAACTTCTTTCTGACCCCAACGGTTCATTGGGGACAGGGAGGAACTCCTTATATGGTCACCCCTCTCTATAGTAGGGAGGATTAACCAAAAAAACAACTACAATATTTGGATTAATTGAAATCACATACTATACCTTTAATATATTACTGTAATAAAACACTAATAATTAAATTGCTTCTCTGTGGTGACTTGGTAACCCGGTGAATTCAACAGGGTCTAGTAGTGACCACACTTGGGAACGCAGGGGGTCTTTAAATGATCTTCAAACACCAAAAGATCTTTAAACACCACATTTCAGTATGTCCTGCACATCTGCTGATTTTGAAATTCTCTGAAAAAGTTTGTTGATTTTCTAAACATCAGACACAAAAAAACTTGGGGAGAATCATCACTTCTGTATGGCTTTGCTTTGCTCGCTCGCTGTGAGAGAGAGAGAGAGAGAGAGACACACACAACACACACACACACACACACACACACACACACACACACACACACACACAGGAGCGGTTTTGAGCAGGCGACGTCGTATTTCTTTCCAGTTGGCCCGAGAGTTAAGTAAAGCTAAAACTTAACAAACAAGGCCAACGGCTACGGCTGTGATGTATGTACTCCCTGATTCCTCGCTGCGATGATGGATTAGGCCTCTCAAAGCAGGCAACGTGTCCCCGCGAGGATGGGGGGGGCAGGGGGGGACGCCCGGCGCGCGCTACGGATGCTAGCGGCGCCGCGGCGGCATGGCGGGACAGACAGGCCGGCCGGTTGGTCTGGTGGTGATGATGCGACGCAGGTGGAAGAGAGAAAGAAAGAAACACTGGCGACTGTAAACCCGCTACTGCCAAGCCAGAGCTTGGTCGCCAGCCAATAGGAAAATTACACCGCCGCTGCAATCTCCTGAAAACCGCCTCCCCCATACCCTCCACTACCCCAGCCACTAAATCTGTGATGTCACTGTAGTGTAATGAATAGTGAATCAGGTTTTAAAGTGTATCACGAAGGCTTTATCCCACTTGTTGGAATTAGTATGTCTTTTTTTAACTGGTGAGCCAAAAGAGGGGCTTATAGGGTTTTTATGGTGTCGCATTTTTTTTTTCAGTAATGATTTGGCCTGAGCTCCCATCCATGGTTCAAGGAACATTTTTTGTTGTACTTTTTTCGTATTAGATGGGCTGTAATTAAAGGTTTTTCAGCATAGCAAGGACGAGTTTGGGGGGATTTTATTAAATGAGCTACAGGCAGGAGGCCTGTGATAATGAATTTGAGAGATCACCAGTGACTGGCTTTGAAGAAGAATGGATTGCGCGTGCGCGCATGCACACGCATGTACACACACACACACACACACACACACACACACACACACACACACACACACACACACACACACACACACACACACGTCCTGCTCTCTCATTCCTTCCCTACGCCCCTCCCCTCCCTCCCTCTTTCGCTCTTTGAATGAATCGTTCCTTGTCTCTGAACTGATGGAGCGATAAAGTTGGTTTAAACAGCCGTAGACTCACCGACACACACACACACACACACACACACACACACACACACACACAACACACACACACACACACACACACACACACACACACACACACACACACACACACACACACACACACACACAGCCATGGCAGAAACATATGTTTTACATCAAGAGCTCCCAGCTATACACGAGCTAATGTTACTGTCAGTGCACATATATGAGCGTCTGTGTGTGTGTGTGTGTGTGTGTGTGTGTGTGTGTGTGTGTGTGTGTGTGTGTGTGTGTGTGTGTGTGTGTGTGTGTGTGTGTGTGTGTGTGTGTGTGTGTGCGTGTGTGCGCGTGCGCGTGCATGTGTGTGATGTCCGGACAGGAGTACAACATGTCTCTACAATCTCCTATCTGCCTTCAGCAGAGACACAGACACAGAGAGAGAGAGAGAGACAGAGAGAGAGAGAGAGAGAGAGAGAGAGAGAGAGAGAGAGAGAGAGAGAGAGAGAGAGAGAGAGAGAGAGGACAACACACAGAGGCAGAGCAGGGGGAGAGAGAAAGTGATAACCACTCAGCGAGAGAGAGGAACAGAAAGTGATCCTTCTTTTTTCCTCCATCCTCCCATTATTCATTCTGTTTTCCTAAGCTCCTTCACTTTTTCCATGCCCCAGGGGGAGAGAGAGAGAAAGAGAGAGATGAGTGTGCATCAGTCTGCATTTTCCCTAAGTGTGTGTGTTTGTGTGTGTGTGTGTGTGTGTGTGTGTGTGTGTGTGTGTGTGTGTGTGTGTGTGTGTGTGTGTGTGTGTGTGTGTGTGTGTGAGAGAGAGAGAGAGTCGGGCGGTAGTGGGCAAAACGAAGAGCACAAGTGCTTGGCGTTTTTTTTTTTTTTTTATCATTTTGAATCCCATGGGAATCCCATATTCCCATAAAGTTTCCAGTTAAACAACTCACATAATAGTTGTGCCTGTTGGCCTTGTCAGAATGCTGATCAGGCTTGTCTCTGTAGTTCTGTCTCCTCAAGGCCTCCTAACAGCCAGTTTGCCTGGTACAATACCAGCACAATACTCTTGACTAGGATTATATTTGGCCTACACTGATGACCAGGCGCACATCGAGGGGTTGGTGGTTGGTGATCATCAGCCACCTTTATGAGGTAAAGATGGAGAGGTAAAGGTTGGAAGGGATCGTCCCCTCCAGCTTGGAGGGGAAGAAAAAAGAAAAAAAGAAAGATCTGCGTCATTTTGCTCAAAAAACGAGGAGGGGATGTGTCACCCTCTCCTTGGCTATGGAAGGGAAGTGGAAGGGATACTGTGAAAAGTCGAGTGGATATCCTGAGAAGTGGAAGTGAAAAGTGGAGGGGATGTAGTGAAATTTTCCGCAGGAGATTTGCGCACACAGATACCCCCTCCCCAGATCTATCCCCGCCAAATTATAAAATGGCCTCTGATGATCACACATAGTATAGCCAGCCGTGTTTTCACTTAATTGAGAGAGACCGGTGTCTCCAAACCCCCAGGACAGAGTAGCCGCTTGATGACTACAAGTCTAATAAAGTGCTGGCCTCCCTGTCCCAATCTGTAGCTAGATTAGAGGTAGATTACTCTTTATGTGCATGCGTGTGCCTGTGTGCATGCGTGCGTGCATGCGTGCGTGTGTTTGTGTGTGATTGGTCTCGGACTGGCTGGCTGGCTGTATCTATGGTGAAGGTCTACAATTTAACAATTTGACCAATGTTGGACCAATGAAAAATGTACAGATTGTTGATTAACTTTCCCCAACACCACCGTCGTTTTTGCCAGCCTACTGTAGTTTAGTCATATTGTCACCTGGAATGTTTTAGTGTTAGTCAAGTCTAAATAGACTATCGTGAGATTTTGAATCAGCTAAATTTGCAGTTGGTTTAGTCCCGTTCGTGACGACATCTGCCAAATGTCTCCACAATATACAGGACAACCAAATGGTCAGCTGTAGAAGTAGAAGCCACAACCTCCTCCTACATGACGGTGGACTGGCACTTCACCCCTGCACCAAGTAGAGATTAGCAACAAACTTTCACACTTTTCCTGCTGGTGGTGCAGTCGTGCAGGTGGTCCACTGTAAGTGAAGCTGATCTGTTTTAGGCAGCCTGGCCATCGGCCACGCGTCATTATGAAAGGCGGATGCATCCGAGTAGCCGGTGAGTCCAGTCGATTCTAATGGTCAAGCTATTGACGGGTTTGTTTGCTGTTGAATTTTTGATGTGCTGAATTTGATTTTATTTGTACTCGTAACGGACCTCTCTCCACAGAAGACATTTTGATGAATTTGTTTTGTTTTCTGTGTGCCAAAGACAAAGTTAACTGTGCTGAAGTTGCCCACGCTGGTATAAATTAACATGTACAGGAAAACATATCCCCTACTATAGAGTGTGGTGACCATAAAAAGGATTTCCTCCGTGTCCCCAGTGAGCACCAGGGGTAAGGGGTAGGAAAACTTAATTGGTGTCATTAGTGAGTTGTTAATCAAGAAAAGAAAAAAAAAAACATATTTTAATCAGATTGATCACAGCTTTAAAATCAACCTAATCATGATTAATCACCATTTGACTACATCCAAAATATGCCATTTTCCTTTAAAAATATATATTTTAGATATCAAAAGAGGTGATCTACAAGCTTGTAGATCCCTCTAGCTATACTCTATGGCTGTGGTTATGGGGAGACACACAGCTATGTCTGCATAAAACCGTGGTCTACCGATTTTTTCAATGAAAATGAGCCCTTCACTACAGTAAGTCCCTCCCCAATCCGTCCTTGTCCAATAGGCATGTTAGTAGAGGACAGATTGACCAGGACAGCTTGACCCTTGATAGCAACAGTTGCTAAACTATTTGGATTGTCATTTGACAGTGACTAAACCCCGCCCGGAAGGGTGTGGTTTTGAGAAAGGCTTATTGAGTCAGTGTGTGAGTTAATTGTGTTGCATTTTCTTAATCAGATTAATCAAGAAAATAAACAAATGCCATTAACTTGTTATTATTGACAGCCTTTGTATATTTTGCTGCATTTGTAAGAAACAAACAATCAAACAGGCAAGCAGGTAATCACGGTCAACCCATTCAGTCTACCAAAACTATCTCCCAGGGTTTCACAAATCCATATTTTGCTAACAGTAAGTTCAAGCTGAAGGCGAATGAAAACACTCAAAACACAAACACACACAGAGCCTGTCAACCTGTTGGGCTTGATTTCGGTGATGTTCTGGTTGTACACATGGTAAAAAACAACAACACATCACCATCCTCACAGACACCTGATGAGTTGGTGCAGGTTCAACAAACAAAAACAACAACAACTGATGGCTGACACGAGCAGTGAGGTTTCTTCGTTGTTGGGCTTATTTCCAAAGTATATCTTTTTTTTTGTCATGAATTATTTGTGGAGACACATAACCCCACGCTCACAACTTGGCACTCCAACTCTAAATGTGGACATAGCCTTAGTCGCTGAGTGTGTGTGTGTGTGTGTGTGTGTGTGTGTGTGTGTGTGTGTGTGTGTGTGTGTGTGTGTGTGTGTGTGTGTGTGTGTGTGTGTTGAAGTGTCCCAGAGGAAGACACTTTATCCCCAACTGCTCCCTGGGTGTCTGTATTAATAGTCGCCACATTTTCTCTTAAGTGTTAGGATGGATAAAAAATAGACAACTGACAGAAACTACTCACGAAGGGAAAGTGGCCACTAAATCTTTCTAAATGGACTGTGCATGTGTGTGTGTGTGTGTGTGTGTGTGTGTGTGTGTGTGTGTGTGTGTGTGTGTGTGTGTGTGTGTCTGGCCTAATAACAAGCACTGTGCTATTCGAGCTTTATTTCCACCCAATACTAACCCATTATCCTAAACTAAACCCGAAAATATTTTTTTTTTACCATTTTGAAAAGTATTTTGAATAGTTAAAAAGATCCCTGACTCTCTCTCCCCCTGCGTCTCAAGTTACATTCGCTTTGTGGTGCCGCGTCCCCAAAATAGGCCCGATCTATAGACCCAAAGTGCGTCACGATCCAACGTGAGACATAGCATGATATCAGCTACACGTGGCGAGGTGGCGCTGTTTCCGAAGAGAGAGCGACTCCATCGTACAACAGAATATGAATTAAGTGCAAGTCGTCATGTGTGCAGGAGACTCCATGTCGTCTCTCGGTCTGTGTTTGTTCTCTCGGCTGTCTCTAGGGTTCATCCCTCCGATTTCACACCAAGGCCCCCCAAATTGAGGCCAATTGGCCCGCGGACCTCCATTAGGAAACATACAGTATGCCGAGGAGGATGGCCATAAGAGAATACTTTTGCGGCTCTCGTGATGAGTCTCGACCCGTTTCATTTCGAGGACTCTCCCGGGGTGGCGGGCATTAGCTTAACGGACCCCGGACCACCACCTTATATTGTAAAAACTGTGAGAGTTCCATTTGTACACTCTCCAAGTTGCATTCTGTTCTATACATGCTGTCTGTCTATGCCTCTCTTGGTGGTCTGGAGGAAATGTAACACTTGTTACTCCGATGATTTGCAAATAGAGGGGGCTTTAAATAATGATGATCTCCTGCATGTGGTGGCAAGGTGTGTGTGTGTGCGCGTGGTTGTGTGTGGCATGCGTTGCGCATGTGCGCACGGCATATGGAGTCCGTGTGTGTGTGTGTGTGTGTATCACAAAAGAATGTTCATCCGTAACCTCGTAATTAGATGTGAAATGTTGGGTCGACCCCATCCCCCTCTTTCCCGCTCCACGATTTACATTAGGTGAGATGAGACGACAAGTTAGGACTAGTCATGGCAATCACATTACTGTGGGAAGTATTACATTAGTTTGTGGACAGGGGGAAAAAACTATTACCCTAGCAAGTGCTTTAAAATGCTCAATACATGACATTCTTATTACAGTAATCAGACTCCTCTCATTTGGAACTAAGCAATGCGCTAATAAATAAATAAAATACACAATGATTTGGATACTTGATACTATGTATCAAGTATACTATGATAATGTAGAAGATTGGTCATTTTTATCTGTATGTTTGCCTGTTTTGTTTCCCGAAATAGAGCCTGGTATTGTGGACAAAAGCAAAAGAAATGTTTAGTTTGTCTGTGTGGCTAAAATGTGCTCAAATGGTGGTCCATGGCTCAATGGCTGAATAAATAGTGGGCCCCAGTATATCAAAAAGGTTGAAAACCATCCTACACTCCTAACACAACGTCTGATTCTGGATACGCCTCCCGTTCAGGGGCAGATGTAACATTTCCCAATTGGGGTGGCAGGAGAAAATGGCATGGTAACCCAGTCCTGTAACCCATACCATTTTCGGTTTAGGACTTTTATTAGACAATTAAGCATTAATATCACTTGGTGTTGAAGTTGCAACAGGCACGCAGCATGCATAAAGCTAAAGTCGCCATCAACCTTGTTGTACAATCCTCCCCAGGTGTAGGCCATATTCCCTACCAGCGCAGCCGTGTGGCCGCACCGGTCTCCGAGAGGACAATCTCCTCGTCCGGGTATCATCAGAGACAACTCTGGACTCCAGTGTAAAGCCACTGTGTCGAAGAACTGCACACGAGGCAGAGGATGTCCACGACAACTCAAACCTCTAAAACTGTCACTGGAATCGCAAAAGGAACCCCAAAAGGCGTATATTTTATGTGACAGCTGCGATGTTTCCTCCTTCCCAACATCCAATCCACCTAAACATCTTGAATGCCCACGAATGGGATCGAGCTATAGAGGAGCTACGTACTTGACGAACTACAACCACTGAGTAAAAACTGGGCATGAACCACAGACTTATATCTGCAGAGATCCAGCTACTAGTGCCATGTCGACATCACATTTTGTCCACCTGTTCACCTGCTGGCCTAGTGGAGTGTCGAGGAGTGTGTGTGTGAGATGTAATCCCTCTACGCTTCATTTGTTATTAGACAAGCTCCCCTCGTCTACCATCCCTCAAAGGACCAACCCTCGAAGGACATAATTAAGTGATCTTTATAAGTACTGTCAACAGTATTATCTTGTGGAGGTGTCGCGGTACTTGCTCTCTGGTCACTCTCTCTGCTTGCACGCAAGTATGCCATCGCCTACTTATTGAGTGCAGCTTAGTTTTATCTAGAACCTTGTGGTGCTGCGCCTTAGAAACCAGAGAACCCACACTAGGTATATGTTCAATGTGATTTTATTAGTTTAATTTATTTTATTTTAAATTGCGACCAGTTCATGCATATAATGGAATTTGTATTCACTCACCCCTCAATGATAGGATTCAATTTGCATAGTGTTTTGTGATGTTTAAATAATATTATTTTCTGTATTGTGCAGTGATTCATTGATGATCTGGTGCTTCACTGCTGTGGTATGTTGGGCTGAACGGCGAGGACTTCCATGCAGTTCAGTCGACCTGCTGATCTCTATGTAGAAGAACAGCCACTGTTCTTCTGCCTCGTGTGACCCTAGTTGTGATGTCTCAAGTGACTCCATTGTTTTCAGCTTTCATAAGAGTTATGACGGTAAAACAATTGAACTGACGGTCTCTCTACCTTTAAAGACAGTGGATAGTCACACGTTGGTATCATTCCAAAAGTAGTGTTTACTTGCTCTCTCTCTCACACACACACACACACACACGCACGCACGCACGCACACACACACACACACACACACACACACACACACACACACACACACACACACACACACACACACACACACACACAGTTAAGCTGTGTGTTAAGCTGCACCTGGTCATAGAACAGGATAGCTGGGACTGCGTCACTGCGGGACTGACTTTCACACAACATCTGTGTGTGTGTGCGTGTGTGCGTGTGTGTGTGTGTGTGTGTGTGTGTGTGTGTGTGTGTGCGCGCGACTATCCACCGACAGAGTGAGAGAGAGAGTGTCCTTATACTATCTAAGAGGCCAAACATCTGCACCCATGACGCATGTAAGATTAACAGACGCAGAACATGCACGCACCCCCCCACACACACACATCATGCACATTAACAAACTGATAATTAAAAGTGCAGTCTTACTCTACTCTGCATCATCCCCTCCACTCCTTTCTCCTATCCCAATGTCCTCTCTCTCTCTCTCTCTCTCTCTCTCTCTCTCTCTCTCTCTCTCTCTCTCTCTCTCTCTCTCTCTCTCTCTCTCTCTCTCTCTCTCTCTCTCTCTCTGACTGCAGGTCACCAACAGGTGAATGGAGTTGTGGTAACTGTGTGGTACTCTATGGCTCTGGGGTGGTACTGTCTCTAGTGAGTGAGTGGCAGGATTTGACCCCCCACTATCTGATCACATACTAAAACCCATACTATTTTTTTTTTTCTTTTTACAATTTTTTCCACCGTGAATTTAATGTAAAATGCATCATATAAATGTTGCCTTTTTAATTAAGCAATATTACACGACAGGAAGTGCTTTAACATCATCCAAACCAATAGTTTGTTTTACGTCACTTCTTGGTCTAGTTTAGCGTGGTTGCCCGAAGGGCAATCACACTATTGTAATCCAGGGCAATCATGACGATGATGTAGGATTTATGTCAGCCTACATCATTGAGGGCAACCACACTTTGCAATTGCAAATTGCATCGCTCTAGTTATTTTCATGTTTATATTTTCTCAGTGTGCTATTTGGCTGCAGGACCAGAAATGGCATGGCTTATGTGGCAAATATGCCAGTCATAATGGATATCATTTTAAGATTTGTTTTAATGAAAACGTTACCTTGTATACAGTACCTTTAAAGGGTGGAGGCGAAGTTAAAGGGAAATTTACACCCATTTTCAACATTCTACTATGTCATTAATATACCTTAGAGATGTTGTGTGGACTTGATAAAAAAGTTCCCCCATTCTGTGTTTCCTAAAAATGGAGGTCTGTAAAAATCATTAACATGGTGAAACACATCTGATGACATCATCAAGATGTATTTCACCATGTTAATGATTTTTCTTTCAGAGCCCTTTTTTTCTGAGAGGGTACATTTGTACACTTCACATTTGTACACTCTCAGGAAAAAAATTAAAATGGGTGGAATTCCCCGTTAAAGGGAGAAGAGTGACTAAAATTGGTATTTTTAGTGCCATCACTAAATAGGAGAATCTGAGAGTGCCCATTCGTTTGCCTCCATTGCAGGCATTCATTTGTGTGTGTGTGTGTGTGTGTGTGTGTGTGTGTGTGTGTGTGTGTGTGTGTGTGTGTGTGTGTGTGTGTGTGTGTGTGCGTGTGTGTGTGTGTGTGCCTGTAGGTGCGTCAAGGGCATAATGCAAGTCAATATATTCATCTAAAAGCAAACCACACGGTTGTCCCATGTCCTGTTATGTAGGGTAGACAGACGGAGAGAGAGAGACAGAGACAGAGAGAGCAAAGTCTTAAGGGAAATCTTGCATACAAGATATATCATGCCCCGAGAACAGAATGCGTGTGTGTATGTGTGTGTGTGTGTGTGTGTGTGTGTGTGTGTGTGTGTGTGTGTGTGTGTGTGTGTGTGTGTGTGTTGTGTGTGTGTGTGTGTGTGTGTTTGTGTGTGTGTGTGTGTGTGTCTGTGTGTCAAGACACAAAAATAGACAGAGTTAAATGAAGGGAAGGGAATAGATTGTAGAGCAAACCTTCCTCTAGTTTACACCTCCCAACATCTAGTATTCTTGTCACTGTATGCGTGCGTGCACGGCTGCACGTGTGTATGTGTCTGTCTGTGTGAGAGTGCATGCATGTGTGTTTTAAGTGGAAATATACACTTGTCATTCCAGTCGCACACAGTGCGATGGCACAGTCTACCACACACACACACTGTAATGTTGCTGCCTTGCCAAGAGGTCCTTAGACCGCGGCGGTTGCTATGGTTCTTTGTCAGCCCCCCTGCCCTCTGTTTATCTGTCACTCATGCACGCACATACACACACACACACACACACACATCCGGAGAAGGGTGTGACGAGATAACTTGAATGGTAGCGGATTAAAGTATCAGGACTGAGATCATTCTGCAATGTGTATGATTGTCTGCTTGAGCATGTGTGCAATGTGAGTCTCTCTGTGTGCGTGTGCGTGTGTGTGTGTGTGTGTGTGTGTGTGTGTGTGTGTGTGTGTGTGTGTGTGTGTGTGTGTGTGTGTGTGTGTGTGTGTGTGCGTGTGCATGTGCATGTGTGTGCAAAGCAAATATACACTAACGCAAGATGGTAACATACTAGCTTGAAGGAAAACAGGCCAGACAGTAATCAAGGAAACAAAAAGATAAGACAACATGAATAAAGGAGAGATTTTCTAGCCTACATAGAAGTCAAATGCTTTTGAGGATTCAAATTCAACAACAGCAACAGGTAGCGTGGCACCGGGTGCCACATTACCTGTTGCTGTTGTCCAATTTGCTTTTGAATTTCAGCAGCTTGTAGATCTGCTATGTTTTGAAAAGTGGACATTTTCATCTCATTTATGTTGTTCTCTGGAACAACATAAATTCAGAAGAGTGGGTCGGAGGCCATTTACACGATCATTTTGGGGGTCCTTGACACAAAATAGTTTGAGAAGCACTGACCTGAAATCATGAGAGGTTTCTGAAAACAGCCGTGATTTAGTCTACTGTATGTTGTAGAATCTGATGGTGTCAGATCAGATTCTACATGTGCAGAGTCCCCCATGGCTCTGTACTTAGACCTTCTCCTCTCTGTCTTCACTCACATTACAATACACCCAACACATCTCCCCCTAAAAACAGCTGATCCATCTACTCTACTGTACAAGATAATGGAAGTCAATAGATAATAACAAACTCGCAATTCTTTTTTTTTAAACCCGCTGAATTGCTTCGGCAACTCTCCTACTTGATCCTCTAGTATTATTGTTGTTTAGTTTAGTTTTATTTTTTCTTAATTATGTCAGTCACAATCACCCAGGAATAGAGAGAGAGAGGGAGAGAGAATGTATGCCAAAAGAGAGAGAGAGAGAGAGAGAGAGAGAGAGAGAGAGAGAGAGAGAGAGAGAGAGAGAGAGAGAGAGAGAGAGAGAGAATTAGAAAGGGGAGGAGGCTGCACACCGGGTTTTCTAATTACCGATTGGTCAGAGGTCAGACGGACATTTAATCTAACCAATCAGCTTCCTAATTACACAAGTGCTGCCAGGACGGTGTATCTTACACATCTGTGTGTGTTTGTGTGTGTGTGTGTGTGTGTGTGTGTGTGTGGCGTCGCTGGCCAGCATTGCGTGTAGAGGTCTTGTTGTAGCAAAATGAACATCTGGCCTCAATATTGGTTCCATGTGTGAACACACAAACGCAGCATGCACGCATGCACGCACGCACACGTACGTACACACGTGCACACGCACACTGCCTCCAGTAATGCTCCCGCCTTACACAAAATGGAGAAGGAGAGAAAAAGAGAGCGAGAAGTAAAGAGACGGCGTATATATATATTTATATATACATATATCTGGGGATATATATATATATATATATATATATATATATATATATATATATATATATATATATACGGCGTATATATATATTTATATATACATATATCTGGGGCTACATGTGTAATGGATAAAGGAAAAACAGGCAAAAATATATAAAAAGAAGGATCACACACACATACACACACTGGTGTTTGTGTGCGCGTGCGTGCGCACAGTTGATTGTAACAGTAATTGATGTAAACGTCTAAATTACAGCTAGGAGCTAAAATAACCACTGTGTTTTAGCGTTGCCATGTCGACGTGATGAAAAACACCTGGGGTACAGACCCAGTTGGCAGGGGCAGGACGGAACATCTGTCCTAGGCTGACGGGACGCTGCGGCGCGGTGCGGCCCCCGCCAGCCCCCGCCACCAATCGGGGACGCTTATCTCGCGCGACCGGCAGCGCGTCCGAGCCAATGGAACCCAGCGATCGTCCGGGAACCCGCGTGGCGGAGAGCCGTCGTTTACGCGCGACACTCGACCCGTGTCGGTCCCGATTAAAACTTTTTGACAAGCGTTCCTGATTGTTTTGTGTTACAAACAGAGCGAGGCCTGATGCCAAAAGGAAAAAAGAAAAAATACTAGGAGAATGCAGCCCGCTTATAGCTGACAGGGCTCATTTTTTTTACAGTTTCACAGTTAAATGAAGCCGGTTTTTATAGTGGAGGAACGTTATTTGGGATCAAACCACAGGACAATCTACTGGAGCTGCATTTGAAATGCTCGGCTCGATATACACGCTGGCTAAGTGTTGTGATGCAAGGCGCCGTGGGTGTATAGATCTGATAAGGACAAAAAAAATCATATGTCAAAATCTTTTATGTGTATGTTTAAACCTGTAAAATATTAATGACAATCTACAGCTTTGAGTGTCACACTAAAGTGGTAGAAAATAGATATTCAAGGTCACAACAGCAACGGCGCGTCACATTGTGAATTTGTAGATCGTCTGTAGCGGACATACAGTATATGGACACTGCTGTTCCTGCTCCAAACACAGGTGCTGTACTGCAGCAGTTCCCAAACTAGTTCATGTCAAGGGTAATATATGCCAAGGACCCCCATAAGAGAATATTTCCACAGCTTTCTCAACCTGTATAAGGACCCCTGGTTTGATATGCTTCAGTCTATGGACTACTGGCATTTTTATCTCTGGGACCGACAATTTTTATTGTAACAATCAATCTGGGTTATGTATTCGTGTTTGTGTCCAATGCTGTACAGCAGACACATACATAGGGACGAGGGACACAGCAAGCCAGTCATTGGAGTGGAGGCACGCAGTGCACCGCTCAAAAAGGAACGGTTTTAGGGTTACGAGTCTCCGTTCGTGACGACCTTTCCTGCCACGTTTCTCCACGCTTCCTCTTATCCCTGTCTATCTTTACTTCCCATCAATAAAGGCGGATGAAAGAAAGAAACCGACTTCGGACATACAAGGTTTCCGCCCGACCGATGGACGCGACAAAACCCCACCCTCGGCTAAAGGAGGTTGAGTCAGTGGCTGAATCACCCCCATTTAAAACCGAATCAAAACAGCCTCCGTCTCTCTGCATACGCATAAAATACAGGAGGTATAACGGTGGGATAATTGGCCATTTATTGGCTTCTTGTGCGAGACCCCCCCCCCCCCCAAAAAAAAACATCACACCAGACTTCGCCGGGTACAAGTATTGTCAGCTGGAATATGTGTGTGTGTCTGTGTGCCTATGTATGTGTGTGTGTGTGTGTGTGTGTGTGTGTGTGTGTGTGTGTGTGTGTGTGTGTGTGTGTGTGTGTGTGTGTGTGTGTGTGTGTGTGTGTGTGTGTGTGTGTGTGTGTGTAGCTAGGAGCTGGCGTGGGACGGCCAAATTGAGTCTAAATGCGGTCTGAATGCCGTAATGTATTTTTTTAGGGCCAAATGTGATATTCTTGGGTAGACAATGAGGCCGCTGTGAACTGCCACCGAGCATAAAGCCACAACGCAGGTCAGAGCTACGACGTATACTGTACCATTAAGGAAAGACACACACATGGAGACCAATACACGCACACACACACTCTCTCTCTCTCTCTCCCACACACACACACACGGACGGACACTCATCTGCCAACGTGCCATGCCAGCGTCACCACACACACGCACACAAGACACGTCATAAGGACAACAAACAGGCTTTCTGATTAGGTTTCTGTCAAACTAAAGTGGCCACGGATTTCTGTAGCACACACACACATGCACACACGCACACACACACACGCACACACACACACACACACACACACACACACACACACACGCACGCACGCACGCACACACAGACTTTCCTTCCAGTACCGACTGTTTATTTGAGTCTGTGTCCTGATGGGAAATATGTCTGCTAGACAAACAAACCGAAGCAGACCTGACCAGACTACAGCATGCAGGACACTCCACGTGTGTGTGTGTGTGTGTGTGTGTGTGTGTGTGTGCATGTGCGTGTGTGTGTGTGTGTGTGTGTGTGTCAGGAAGGAACAGAGTGGGAGAGACAGACAGAAAGAGAGAGAAAGAGGGAGTACTGGTCCAAGGTCTACCAGTAATACTGATGTCATCTCTCCCAGTTACAGTGTGTGTGTGTGCATGTGTTTAACTGACACACACACACACACACACACACACACGCACACGCACACGCACACACACACACACACACACACACACACACACACACACACACACACACACACACACACACACACACACACACACACACACACACACACACACAGTCTATGTTATAACCATTTTGCTCTAATAGCACCCAAAGCGTTTCTAATGGATGGGTCCATGGTACTTCCTCTGGCGTCACAGCATTCTAACACCACATATTGTACAGACAGTAGCTCTGTTGTTGATCACTGGTCACAGAACATGGGGCGGATCTAGGCATGGGCATGGGGGGGCAATACCCCCCTAAATGCCTTGACTGCCCCACCAAACACGATGGCATGCAAAACAATAACAAAAACAATATTTCAAATTAAAGTGCTTATATTTAAAATGATTTGAAACACTACTACTGATACTAACTAACTACAGTTGTGTCACCACTAATTAATTGCCTAATAAAAGTCCTGTAACTGAAAATGGTATGGGTGCGACTTCATTTCGCGCCACGGGCGATGAAGCCGCCCCCATACCATTTTCTCCTGCCCCCCTCAATTGGGAAATGTTAAATCCGCCCCTGTCACAGAACCAAATGACTGGAAATCATACACTAATCTACGGCCGTGCAGTAAAGGATTACATGGCTATGGTACCGGAGGATTAAATAATGTATGAATCAAAAGAACACGAGCAAGCAATTTATCGGCAACTCATTCGTCTTGTCTCCCATTTCTGTGTGTGTGTGTGTGTGTGTGTGTGTGTGTGTGTGTGTGTGTGTGTGTGTGTGTGTGTGTGTGTGTGTGTGTGTGTGTGTGTAGGCGTCCGTGGGTGTGCGCATGTGTGATTTATTTTATTTTTTAGTGTGTGTTTTGCAAAACAGCCATTAAACAATACCGCTACCCGAGCTATGCAATTTCCCACTGCGGATATAAGGTGAAGTTTAATTATCCAAACACAAGGGATAATAACAATATTCATTTCATTAACATGCAGGCACAATCACACACACACCCCCACACACACAGAATTCAAATATATATTTTTCGTAACAAATGTATCAGATGTAGAAGGAGTAAGATACTGTGCATCTGTTGCTTTTTATGTCTTTGTGTGACCCTGTACCGTAGTGTGCGTGTGTGCGTGTGTGTGTGTGTGTGTGTGTGTGTGTGTGTGTGTGTGTGTGTGTGTGTGTGTGTGTGTGTGTGTGTGTGTGTGTGTGTGTGTGTGTGCGTGCGTTCCGGTGCTCCAAACATAATTAGCTCTGTTGCACAGCAGAATCGTAAATGTAATAAAAAAAACATTAATGAAACTGTCATATGATGTGCTAAAAGCACACGTCCTAAACTTCCCATTTTTTCCCTCTCTCCCTCTCTATCGTGCATTTTCTGTCAGAGATAGTTATACATCCATAGAGGAGACGTTAGGTTTATATTTTCGATAGTTGACAGCAGTACTTCAGTGTTTTTGCCTTTGCTTAGAGTAGAAACATTTGCGACAATTAGTGGCGTTATTTATTCAAATGCGATTGAATTAAAGTCAGTTGCTCTGTTCACGTATTTATCTCTCTCTAGCTTTGCATTTACAAACCATCTCAACTTTATTTTAGCTTTTGTAGCAGCTACAAACGCCCGATATATCTTTGTAGCTTCACGTCGCTGGTTTCCATTAAAAAAAGAATGAAAAATAAAACAGTCTGTATATTTCTCTCTGCCGGTGCCAGCGCAGCATAAGGTGGTTAACGCGGCATATGCCAGGCGTGGGTTTCACTTTGGCAATTTAACACGCCGACTGCAGAACACATTTTCTGCGCGGCGCCGAACAGATTGTTAATAAACACGACGCACGCTGCAGAATAAGTGTCTCTCTCAGGGTTCAATTACTACTGGGGATATCTGCGTATACTAGAGCAGCCGAGATTCTCAAAGTGGGGTCCGGGTAACCCCCTTTAGTAACCCTAACCCTAACACTAACACTAAACCAATATCATTTCATCGTTCAAAACAGAAAACTCTCTGAGTCAGACCTTTAGCTTTATGCATGCTGCGTGCCTGTTGCAACTTCAAAAACAACTCATGTTATTATTATTGCTTACTTGCCTAATATAAGTCCTGCACAAGATATAAATTCTGTTGGTCACTGAACTAAAGAATTCAAATGAAAATGCTTCCTCGTACGTAGCGCGAAATGTTGCATCCGAGCCTCGTACTGGATTGATCCAGGCCTGCAGCTTTGCCCTTGGCACGAGAGAGTTAACTCAGAAGAGTTAATTCTCTTGTGATATACTACAGTCAGTATCAGGACCAGGGGGATGTACTTGTACATCAAGTTTCCCCTGCATGTATCTCTAGAGAAGGAATCCAGGACAGCGTTTCCTTGACCTATTATTGGAGCAGTCTCGGACGATTAAAGCCTATAATTACAGGGCTGCTGCAGCAGACCAAATGACAACGTCTCCATGTCAATGCAACGTTGCTCAGGTCAGGTTATGACCTGACGAACGCGCATAGACATCGAAACGCTGTTGTTTTCGCATGCACCCTGCAATTAAAGGCTCTAATTGTCCGAGACTCCATGCTCCAATGTCTTCCTTCGACTACTGTAAAGCATATACAGTATACTGTATATATACCTGTCCTATTGGTGAGATGCACTGTACCGGGCGTGTATTATCAATATCCTCTACTCAAACACCATTCTGTCACATAGTATATGTGAATGAACAATTATTACCCTCCCGGTAATAAGATGTGCACATGCACCCCCCCCCCCCCCCCCCCCCCCCCACACACACACACACACACACACACACACACAAACACTTCATGAGTGGGGGAAGGCCTCTTCTCATCCTGATTGGACGAAAGGCTTTTCTCCCAAAGCCCAAACTGAAACTAGGTTTTTTTCTTTAGCCCAGGGACTCACTGGGGACAGGGAGGAACTCCTTATATTGTCACCACACTGTATGTTAGGGACGATTAGCCAAAAAAAAAACAATATTGGAATCACTGAGTATGCCTTTAGAAAAGGTATGTTGGGCGGAAACCTCATATGTATACCGGTATATACGTTTCCAGAGTCAAATCATCTAAAACATTGAAAAAGTAACACACACACACTCAAATGCACACACACGCAGACACGCGTCCGGTAGCCGCACTGACATTTTACGGTCAGGTTCGTCGCGCAATTTCATGTCCTCGTCGGACATGAAATGCTAATAGGTTTCTCTCATGCGACGGATTGTGATTTAAAGCAGAAGGCAAAGTGTGTGTGTGTGTGTGTGTGTGTGTGTGTGTGTGTGTGTGTGTGTGTGTGTGTGTGTGTGTGTGTGTGTGTGTGTGTGTGTGTGTGTGTGTGTGTGTGTGCAGCCCACAGGCGCTACTCCACACACACACAGACACACACACTGCAGTGTGCAGTCGTGCAGAAAGAGAAAGGGAGAGGTATAACCAGGCACTGTTCTTTTCCATACCTGAATACTGAACAGCAGAGGAAATGTCTTCACTTATAGCCCCGCCGTTTCTGTGTGTGCCTGTGTGTGCGCATGTGCGTGCGTGTGTGTATTGATCAATGTGTATACGACGAGTCATCTACCAAATAGAGGGGAAATGAAAGAATGAAAAGAATAGAAAAGAGACGGAGACGGAGACGGATCGATGCACAGAAGAATGGGAGGGAAACACACACCCACACTCACATCCACACACACCCACACACACACACACACACACACACACACACACCCACTTTAAATGAGCAATGGCTGGATTTCTTTGCTTCTGTTTTCTCTATTCTTAGTCCACGTCATTGTGTACTTTACAGAATATTTCGTGAAGATTCTTGTAAACCATATTTTTTCTGTTCTATGGACCCTAAAGGACACGAAAAAAGTGGTTTACATTTTTTCCCTCCACCTTAACATTATTTTATCACCATGGCAACATGGCGTTGTGTATCAATCTGTCTGTATTTCTGTCAACATCATTTCTCCAAATCTGCCTGCCCGATTTACACCAAATTTGGTCCAGAGGTGTATAATGTGCTCAAGAACACTCCATAAAAGTTTCACCATGATCGGCCCATAGGTGGCGCTACAGTACCAAATTCAAAACCAAAAATCGTGATTATTCACAAACAATTTGTCTAATTTCAATGAAAATTGCTGGGTTCTTGCACAATGGTCTGAGACACAAGCCCTGCAAAT
The DNA here is from genome assembly GCA_039105355.1 of Benthosema pterotum. Classification (NCBI taxonomy): domain Eukaryota; kingdom Metazoa; phylum Chordata; class Actinopteri; order Myctophiformes; family Myctophidae; genus Benthosema; species Benthosema pterotum. The sequence goes on along the minus strand of CM076970.1, from coordinate 25,185,772 downwards.
TTGACCACTATCCACCAATAGGTGGCGCTACAATAACATATTTAAAATGACCAATTCGCTACAAAAACCTTAAATAATCGCGCGCAGACAGTGTTTTGTTTCAAATGGAAAAAAATAACTTGACTTTCTCTTTTGACAAAAAGAAATTACATCCACGATAATTGGACATTAATAATACCCCCCCCCCCCCACACACACACACACACACACACGTCTATTATTAATAATAATAATCTGAGTGGGTGTAGGAGAAACTTATATAGCGCTTTTTTGAGTACCCAAAGACACATTGCATGGGGGGTGACTACAGAGGTAAAATAAAAAGAAGCAACTTAATTGAGGGGAGTCAGGTTGATCAGTGCTTTATATGGGGCCAGGAGTGTTTTGAAGTGGATTCTTTGTTTGACTGGTAGCCAGTGAAGGTCACAGAGAACAGGTGTGATATGATCTCTGGACCGGGTGCTGGTGAGCAGACGCCCAGCTGAGTTCTGGACATATTGAAGTTTATTGAGGACTTTGGAGGTGGTGCTGTGGAGGATACTCTTGCAATAATCAAGGCGTGATGAGATGAAGGCGTGGATGAGAGTTTCAGCTGCAGAAAATGACAAGAAGGGTCGGAGACGAGCAATGTTCTTGAGGTGGAAGAAGGCAGTTTTGGTGACATGGTTGACATGGGGAAGGAATGAGAGGGTGGGTCAAAAAAGATGCCAAGGTTGCAGATGTGGGTGGAAAGTAAAACAATGGAACCATCAATGCTGAGTGAAAAATCCTGCATAGAACTGGTGAGGGAGTTGGGACCAGTGATGATGATTTCTGATTTATTGCAGTTATTGGTTGGTTGGAGTGATGGCTTTGGTGGAGAAATACAACTGTGTGTCATCGGCAAATGAGTGGAACTGAGGTCCATGGTGATGGAGGATCTGACAGTGTGGGAGGATGTTTAAGATGAAGAGCAGGGGACCAAAAACAGAGCCGTGGGGACACCATGGGTAACGGGGGTAGTGGAGGAGTTGCAGTTCTTGACAGAGATGAATTGTTGTCGATCAGAGAGGTAGGATTTGAACCAGGAAAGAGCAGTTCCTGTTGAATCAATGGAAGATTGGAGACAGGTGATGAGAATGGAGTGACTGATGGTGTCAAAAGCGGCACTGAGGTTGAGGAGGACGAGGATGGAGAGGTGAACGGAATCAGCAGAGAGGAGGATATTGTTGGTGACTTTTGTGAGAATGGTTTCTGTGCTAGGGAATGGAAAACAGATTGAAGTGTTTCGTAGAGGTTATTGGAGTCTATGTGAAACTTAAGCTGAGAGGCAACAGTGTGTTCCAGGATTTTGGAGAGGAAAGGAAGGTTGGAGATGGTGATAAGTGTAGAGAGAACAGGAAGACTGGCAATGAGAGAACAGGAAGACTGGCAATGACCAAGGTGATGGGTATCGGGTCAAGGATACAGGTGGAGGTTTTCATGCCAGAGGTTATGGAGGAGAGGTTGGATGCAGTTATTGCATTAAAGGATTGAGTAGTTGCTGCCGGACTGAATAACAGATGAGTAGTGGGACAACTAAAAAAAGTTTTACTCTGATTACATTTTGGGTTTGGCTATTATAGCCTGTTCAAAATTTGGCTTTCCACATTTGGAGCTATCGAGGTGCATGCACTGTTGAGAGCATTTTTGTATTGTTCCAGATGCGGTTTGTAAGCCTTGGAATGAACCTGTTTTCTTGACAAGCCGTTCCAGTTGACGACCCTGTTTTTTTAGTTGATGTAGATGATCCGTGTACCAGGGGGCTGAGTGGGTGTAGGAGACGTGCTTGGTCATTGTGGGGGCAAGTTGATTGAGACAGGTTGAGAGTGTGTCATTGTAAACATTGACCAATTTAGTGTTCGGGGTGGGTGTACTAGGGTCAGATATGGTGTAGGACAATAATGAGGACATGGAGGAGGGGTTAATAGATTTGAGGTTCCGGAAAGTTATGGAGCGTTTTTCATTGTTGAAGGGAGTGGGGGTGTCAATGTCCATGATGATGGCTAGGTGGTCCAAGATGGTGGAGCCAAGGTCCATGCTGGTGACATTATGAGTGGTTATTCCTGTAGTACAGATGAGATCCACAGTGTGTCCTTCTGTGGGTGGGAAAACGGACGTGCTGAGTAAGATTGATAACGTTTAAAATGTCAAGGAATTCAGTGGCGCTTTGAAGTCAGGTGAGTCCACGTGGATATTGACATCTCCAGACAGAGATATGCATCTCAGTGAGCAGTGTGAGAAATACAGAAAATTGAGAGGGAAACCGGTGGATTGTACAGTCCAGGAATGAGGCATTACCCCAGGTGAAGGAGTTTAAGTATCTCGGGGTCTTGTTCACGAGTGAGGGGAGGATGGAGAGGGAGATCAGCCGGAGAATCGGAGGAGCAGGGGCGGTATTGCAGTCACTATACCACACTGTTGTGACAAAAAGAGAGCTGAGCCAGAAGGCAAAGCTCTCTGTCTACCGAGCTATCTTCATCCCTACCCTCACTTATGGTCATGAAGTGTGGGTCATGACCGAAAGAACAAGGTCATGAATGCAAGAGGTTGAAAAGAGTTTTCTCCAGCGGGTGGCTGGCATCTCCCGTAGAGATAGAGTGAGAAGTTCAGTCACTCGGGAGAGCCTCTTTTCCTGGAAAGGAGCCAGCTGAGGTGGTTTGGGCATCTGGTTAGGATCAGGATGCCTCTTGAGCAACTCCCTAGGAAGGTCCTCGAGGCACGTCCCACTGGGAGGAGACCCCGGGGCAGACCAAGGACCAGATGGAGGGATTACATTGACTCTCTGGCCTTGGATCGCCTCAGGATCCCCCAGGAGGAGGTCGCCCGGTTGCTCGGGAGAGGGAAGTCTGGAGCTCTCTGGTGGAGTTGTTGCCCCCGTGGCCCGAACTAGGATAAGTAGATGAAGATGGATGGGCAGGTTTGGGCAGTCTATGACTGCTGCGACCAATGGTTTAGGGCCAGACAGTTTGAAGGTGAAATGTTCAAATGAGAAGGGAACAGGAAAATTAACTGGACTGATTTTGATTTGATGTGTTGTTTGTGTATTATGACTATGCCACCACCACGTCCCTTGATGCGGGGTATGGGGTGTGGTCTTATTTAGTGTAAAATATTCCAAGGCTATTGCCTCTTTCTCCCCCAGAGCTTTAAAATTTACTTAAATGTGACAAGAATCACATTGCAATTACATGAAAATCACTGTATTAATATGTGAAGACCATGCATCTGCTTCCTAAATGGGTTACTGTAGCGCCACCCATTGGTGGATTGTGGTCAAATTTGCAGGGCTTGTGTCTCAGCCCATTGTGCAAAAACCCAGCAATTTTCATTTGAATTAGACAATTAGTTTGTGAATAATCGCGATTTATAATTTTTAATTTGGTACTGTAGCGCCACCTATGGGCCGATCATGGTGACATTTTTATGGGGTCTTCTAGAGCATATTATACACCCCTGGACCAAATTTGGTATAAATTGGGCTGGCAGATTTGGAGAAATGATGTTGACAGTAATACAGACAGATTGATACACAACGCCATGTTGCCATGGTGATAAAATAATGTTAGGGTGGGGGGAAAAAATGTAAACCGCTTTTTTTGTGTCCTTTAGGGTCCATAGAACAGAAAAAATATGGTTTACAAGAATCTTCACGAAATATTCTGTAAGCTGGATTTTGCTACACAACTACATAGACTATCTACCTCCTCCATGTACTTTGGATTTCGGAGGAATCAGATTTCCTTTTTTTTTACATTAAAAAGCCCCGTCTGCGTCATAATGCCTGCATCTAAACTCGCCAAGGCGTGGAGTACGTGCTTATATATGTGTGTGTGTGCGTGCACATCACGATGTGTGCCCGTGAGTATACTGTAAAGTCTTTTCCGAATCTATTCATGCCCCTCCCTGACCCTGCCCAACGATGAGTCAACCCCACTCTGCGAGAGCGTGTGTGTGTGTGTGTGTGTGTGTGTGTGTGTGTGTGTGTGTGTATCATGGTAACTGAGACCAAAATATTGTCGCGTGAGGAGAGGAGGAATAAATAGCAACAAAGGTCACACATCTTGCCAAACTTTTTTCTTTTAAGTGTTTCGGCAGGTCTTGCGCAACTCCATACCCGTCTTAAAGAAACTGTTTTGTCTCTAATCTCTATCCCTCCCTATCTCTTTATCTCTATCGCACACACACCCCTACTCCCCCTCCCCTCTCACAGACACAGACACACGCACAATCTCGGTCTCTCTCTTTCACATCGCCACGCCCTGGATAATGAGTCAAGCCCTTGCTGCTCCACCCTGCCTATAGTGTCTGCCAACGTGCGCACACACACGCACACACTCATTCACACACACACGCATCTTCATAATGCACCCCACCCCATGCCGCTCTGTGTACTCTGATATATAGTGTGTTCATTGCCAATTAGGCTCTAGGGCTATTTATAGGCACGGCAGGGCCTCCAAAATCCATCCCTGACACTACATGTCATGATGATGGTTTGGCGCCGCAGTGCATTCTGGGACAACAACCAGGAAGTGGGGGAGTAGTAGCTAAGAGGCTAGAGAGGCCAACTGGCTTTGGCTTCCTGACACTAGGTGAAGAGGGGGAGAAGGAATGTGAACAACACAACTTATGATCCTTTCCTTAACTCCATGGACACTGAACTAAATACTGCACCCAATCATCACAAGGAAACACGATATTTACAATAAATCCATACTAAAATTGAGACAAATCAGGAGAAAATAAGCATTATCAATCTTCCTTCATTCCAGAAACATGCTCTCTCTGTCCATCTGCAATTTTATGGACGGCACATAGGGGGGCTCTGAGAGAGGAGGAAACCATGCCTCCTTAGGAGACCATTTGTAGGCTTTGTAGTCCATTTTAGTCCATTTTGCCTATAGTGGTCATATCTTCGTTCACAGATAATCTTTGGTAGTAGCCCTGGCAGTAAGCCATCTCTTTTTTTGGGGGATGACAACAGGGCAGGTTCACACAGTTGGGAAAGGGGCAATTCACACAGTGGTGAACACTTGAAAGTGTCACTCGTGGTGCATGCTGCCTCCCTGGTACGACCGCTTTGGTGGTACCACTTTGAGGTAAAAAGGAAATATGCAAATAATTGCGTGGCGAATGTCACACGCAGTTTGTCGACAGTTGGGGATGGGACATAACATCAACAGACACTGAATGAAAGAGAAAGGAGAGGAGGTGGAGAAAGATGAGTGACAGGAATGAATGAAGGAAGGATCAGGTCGCATCATGCCGTCTTACCCGCAACAAGGACTGGGACTCCTCTTTCGTCGACCCTCCTTTGCCCTCCTGTCCCGCGCCGCCTCCTCCTCCTCCATACTGAGGGGGCATCTGCTTCTCTCCTCCTGCCGACGACCTCCCCCCACCGCCGTACGACTTGGTATCTCCCAGGTAAACCATGCCGGGCGAGGCCACGCCCCTCTTCTGCTGCTGCGAGTCGTGGTGGTGGTGGTTGGCCGCCGCCACGGCGAACGACGGCAGCGAGAGCGGCGAGGGGAAGAGGGCGGGGCTCCCTCCGCCTCCTCCTCGCTCCGTTGTGGCTGAAACCCGCTCCTTGGGCACCCACAGCAGGCCGTGGGCCTGTTCGCCCACGACCACACCTCGCCCCTCGCCCACGCCGCGGCCGTCGGCCAGCGTCCAGCCTTTCTCCCGCTCCCGGCAGTCCTTCTCCTCCCCCCCGCCTTCGCTCTTGACCACGCCCACCCCCACCTCCTCGCCCCGCCCGCCTCCTCCTCCTTCAGCCAGCCGGGCCTCGGGCGGCGCCAGCGAGTAGAGGAGGCGCAGGTCCGCCTTGCTCTCCTCCTTGATGGCCAGGGTGGACGGCGCCTGCACCGAGGAGGAGGAGCAGCCGTTGGCCGCCGTCGGCAGCTGCCCCACCGAGACCGAGACCAGCCCCGCCCCCAGCGCCGCCCCGTGATGATGTAACGAGGAGGAGCCGGGCGTCGTCGCTCCCGCCGGCGAGGTCATCAGCAACGAGGAGGGAGGGGAGGAGTCCCGACAGTGGGCGGCGTTGAAGTGGTCGAGCAGCGCCGACGAGTCGGGGGCGGTGAAGTCGCAGCGCCGGCAGCGACAGCAGGCGTGGACGCGCCTAGGATGGAGACAGAGAGGGTTCAGGGGTTAGACAGATGTGTAACGTCAGAATAAACAGAACGCCAGACAAAAGCATGCACTACACACGCACAGACATCTCGTGGTTACTGTGATGGTCAAAGAGACAGTGAGTGCCCTCAATGTGTTCTTAAATGCACAATAGGGATGTAACCATATAGTAACTGCATCAAAAAAATCAATTTTTAATTTCAAGAATCGACGCACATCGAAATGAAAGCAACAACATTCGTAAACCCTACAGCAACGTTTTTTATAGTTTTGCAATGCAAATAATCAGTATTGAACCCTTTTTTCAGATAATCAAAAAAATAGAAAAACGACTGGTTTAATTAATTTAATTACTTACAGTAGTTTACTTAGCTTAATTTGCTTATTTTGATGTAATATAATACTACTGTACATCAAATGTAGCATTGTTTTAAAATAAAAAAGAAAATAGATTGTCTTAGTTTTAGACAATATCAATCTATTTTAAATAGTTACTATATTGATTTCAAATCATTGAATCATATCGGATCGCATTACTGTATATGGTTAAATCAACCTTATATTGCAGCTGAAACCCGAGCAGCCTCTCCTCTTTTGTGGGTATCTCAAGTAACGTGTCGCAGTCTGGGTTTTAACGCACAATTTGCCAGCGCAAACCAATCACCGACGACAAATTCCATTGATCACCAAAGGCGTGAAACGTGGTGATGCTCCGGTCAATCTGAAGATCCTATCCTAAGTCTGTATGGGAGATCACTAAAAAAAAACACGGCTAGCCGCCATGGCCCAACAATCTGCAGGCCTGAAGTCCACATGATTGACGTGGGAGGAAGCAGATACTGTACATATCGGGGCGAGACGAAGCCAGCGGCGAGCTTTGATGGGGAAATAAATAATATAATAATGACGCTATAGCAGCCGAGCTGCATTCCAGGGAGGCTGCAGAGACATGGACTCTGGCACTCGTTCACATATAATTAGACAGAGGAGAAACCGCTTGCGTGACGTTGAGTGCCTTCTGCTAATAATAGGCACGAATTTACACTCATCTCACAGTGAATCAGTCACTCTCCGCTCTGTGTGTGTGTGTGTGTGTGTGTGTGTGTGTGTGTGTGTGTGTGTGTGTGTGTGTGTGTGTGTGTGTGTGTGTGTGTGTGTGTGTGTGTGTGTGTGTGTGTGTGTGTGTCTTCTCCTTTCCCTACGAAACAAATTCATTTCTAAAAGTGTTAGTCCCAAAGCTTGTTTGCTATTGGCTGGTGGCCGTTGTAAAATCCACGATAGGGGCGCCCCACTGGCTTAGTGGTCTAGGTGCATGCTACATATAGACCTCGATCTGACAGCGCGTTCATGTGTTCGAGTCCCATTCATGACGACCTCTGCTGCATGTCTCTCCCCTACTCTCCTTCCCACTTATCAATAAAATAAAAAAGCAATAAACAAACAAACAAATAAATAAAATCCTCAATAATCCACACACCTTCAAACACTTTATATCATTCCCAGCAAGAACAGTATACAGAACCGAACAGTATAGGTGTACTACGGTACAGTAAAGTACAGCACATTACCAGCAGCACAGTAGGTGGGTACAGTACGAGTAGCACAGTACAGTATGTGTAGCACAGTGCAGGGTAGTAACAGTGCTGCAAGTAATACAGTACAACACAGTACTTGCACAATCCTATACACCTGTGTGATTGTTTTTTTCCCGAAAATTAACTTGATCATATTAAAAAGTCACAGGAAACCACTGCAAGTAGCTTTGTGCTTCTACAGTCCGGCTGCTGCTATGGCCATTTTTTAAAATGTATTTCCGTCCGTCAGAAACAACATGTTCTTCCTTCAGCCAGTAAACTGTCCTATACCTTTCATGGAAAGAGATGTAATATTTATCCTGGAATGGCTTTAAGCAAAAATGATGTGCACTCTCCGTCTAACAGATAAAAAGCCGTCAATATTTGCCAGTGAAAACATATGTCTGCATTTACGTTGTGTGTGCACGCGCATGCGTGTACCGTTACCTTCTACCTTGCAGAGTTAAACACCTCCAGATGCCGAACAAAGACACAGTGGCCTCTCTGTTTGTCAGCACCACACACACACACACACACACACACACACACACACACACACACACACACACACACACACACACACTACACACACACTACACACACACACACTGCACACACACACACGCTCACTCTCTCTCTCTCTCTCTCGGTCCGTCACAGATGCGCACACACAGAACAGTAATCTTCTCTTTCTTGCTGATCCAGTCCACCTTTCTCGGCGAGTTGCTGTCAACAGGCCTCGCATCTGCCTGACACACACTGCACTGTACACCCTCAATCAGTCCCTCTCTCTCTCTCTCTCTCTACCCCGATGGAAGAAATCAGACACAGGATACGCCAAACTTGATATGAGCCACGCACTGCGCTTTGTCACGTTAATTGAAGTCAAATCCGCTGGCTGTGCTCTCGCAGGACCCTGACAGCACGTGTGACGAAGACACATGCGAGGAGAGGTTGTTGTTTTTTCCACCGCCGGCTTTCGCTAGTTGTCGATTTCTGCTGACTAGTCGTCTTTGGTTTTCTTATATCAGTGGCTGTCGGGAGCGGAAAAACCTCTCGTCTGCGTAAAGTGGTGCGTTCCGCGGCTCGCGAGTATGCGCAACCTGTTCGATTTTTGTATCCGAATCCCAACAGGGACGATCTGAAAGATGCAGAGAAAGGAGTTCTATTCTCGGTAACAAACAAACAAGGCTGCATTGTGTAAAAAGTGTCAGAAAGTTCACACACTATCTAGGTTCACAGGTTAGGAACTGCACTTAGAAAATGGCTTTAGAAAGACACTGCTGTTCTGCACTGCACGGTGCTTGTGGTTATGATTAGGGTAAGGGTTTGGTTAGGGTGTTATGGTCAGGGTTGGGTTATGGTTAGGGCAAGGGTTTAGGTTTCTGTGTAAAACACTACCGACTGCCACGGCGATGTCGACGGTAATACTGCTCCCAGTAAATGCACTCACTCTCTAAAAGAACACATGTGTCAAAGTCAAGGCCCGCGGGCCGGATCCGGCCCGCGAGATGATTTAATCCGGCCCCAGGCTTGTAGAGCAAAAATGTCTGAGTCTATTAAAAAAAAAAGTAAGTCTCTAGCACGTTCCTATCAAAAGTTATGATCGTTTAAAGAAATGCTTTTGAGCTCTCTTCTGAATGGCATGTAATGCATGTTGTCCAGCAGGGGGAGTCGTTTTACCAGGCTAGGCTGCTGGCGCTGCAAAGTGAGAACTATATTTCAGCAGTACAAGGGTGTGTAACCGAGAGAACTATACTTCAGCAGTACAAGGGTGTGTAACCGAGAGAACTATACTTCAGCAGTACAAGGGTGTGTAACAGAGAGAACTATACTTCAGCAGTACAAGGGTGTGTAACCGAGAGAACTATACTTCAGCAGTACAAGG
>CM076970.1:25153657-25171157 GCA_039105355.1 Benthosema pterotum | reverse complement strand
CTCCTCCTCGGCCTTGACGCGGTGAGGCGGCGGGGGCGGCGGCGCCCCTTTCAGGTTGGTGAGGGTGTGGCAGCTCTCATAGTGTTGCAGCAGCACGTCGATGTCGGCCGTGGCGAACGCACACTGGTCACACAGGTGGGTCACTCCTGATAGGAACACAACAATGATAACAACACTGGTCACCACAGGTGAGTAAAGGCTCTTACATATTCCAAGGTGAAGTGGGTTTAGGTGAAGGAGTTTTCACTGCGGTGTAGTTTCTCAAGGGTTCACACCGGAGTACTGTATGTATGAGCCCAGGGTGAAGCCTGAAAGAACTACAACGCAGTGAAAACTCCTTCACCTACTGTAAACTCACTTCACCCTGGAGTATGTTTGAGCCTTAACTCCTATAGGAACAACAATGACAACAACACGCTGGTCACCAGAGGTGAGTGACCTCTATAGGAACAACAAAACTGGGTTCTAGTGCAAAGCACTGGGAGCTTTGGAATTGCACTGTACAACAATAAGTCATCTAAGCTCCATCGAACCAACTGAAAACAATAGGAGAGACAGCAAGATTATCCTGCGACCTCAACCTAAGTCTCGACTGTCGATAACATTCGTTATGCTGTCGGCGGTCGAGACTGATGGCCGAGACTGTTTAACTCCAGCCGAACCCCATTTTGTGCTCTCAAGAGTTAAACGATTGTCAAACATCTGCATTACTTAATTTACAAGAAGTCTGGAAAGCCTGGTGATGAGAGATTAGTCACCAAAGCTCTGGTCCATAGCTCTACTGTTCTACGAGGAACGGTACCTGCCTCTATGATGTTGTGAAAATGTCAAGAACGGTTGACCTACTCACCAAATACAAACACAATGCACTTTTTGGCCAGAAAAAGATTGTTTTTCCACTGGAAAAACAATGGGATTAGCACACTCTACCGATTCTCTATGAAGGTTTTCTCTTGGCGATCAGTATGGTTCTGCCATACAGACTCATAGAAGCAATAGTAGAACTATGGAGCATAGCTAGTAAGCCTATATGTGTTGTCCAACAGTGATAAGTCACCTCTAGGATTGGGAGGCGTTACGCTGGGTGAGGTGGCGGCGCCGGGTTTGGAGCCCGCCACCACGGGGTCTTGGGGTTTGGTGCTCTGAGGGAACTTGGAACAGCATTTGGGACAGGTGGGCTTCCGACAGGCAAACGGGTGAGACACCTATGCAAGCACAATGACACGCAAGCACACATTTAATACACTTGGGGGAATTATCAAAGCACATTATGTGGGTTTGGTGCCACAAAATGAATGCTTCAATGAACAGACATATTTAGTTATGCAATTATTATGCAATGCAGTTTATTTAAACATGGGGACAGCAAACTTTCAAAGTATGCACTCTACAGTAAGGCTGCTGATAAGACAAACTATACAACAGTTATCACTCATGGCAGACGGAAGTGTCCTGAAATTTCTGAATCCAAGATGGCCGCTCTACCTACCGACTGCCCAACTGCCATCCCTGACAAAAAATATCGTTCCCCCACCCGCTTTCGCCTCTTTTTAGATTTCCTTTTCCCCTCTTACCTCCACTATGATCTGCTGATCCTGGTATACAGAATTTAATGAAATGAACAAGGTGGCTATTTTAATCAAGTGTAACGCTTAATTTGTGGGTCTTTTCACAGTGTTGTGAATGGACTGCAATTCTCCAAGCTGTTATCAGTTTTGTTGTATTTGTAGTTGACTTGCACTGTAATTATCCATTTCTGAAAATAACAATTCATTCATTCATTCATTGACGACGTGTTCCCTGTCCTTCCCTTTGCCATTTTTTTTTCACGTCACATAAAGAACTATTTCTTTTCAGACATAATGCGATGCACTACGTATAACACTATTATTAACACAGATCTGACCTCTCCCAGGTGTTTCTGTGGCTGGCAGAGGCCCTGTGGACAGTACATGCAGTGCTGGATGCAGCAGCGGTGGATGGCGTGGTTGTGCTGGTAGTGCAGCAGCAGCGGCGCCACCACGATCACGTCGGCGCCGTGCGCCATGGAGTAGCGGAAGTCGCACAGCTGGCAGTTGTAGCTGGTCACCACGGCCTCCGAATCGCTGCCGCCACCGCCGCCCGACGCATCTCCTAACAGGGCCAGCGTCAGGGAGACAAAACAACGTCGTGAGCAAAAAGAAGGAAGGCAGGGCAGATGTAACATTTCCCAATTGGGAGGGCAAGAGAAAATGGTATGGGGGCAGCAATAGTAGTGTTTCAAATAATTTTAATTATAAGCACTTTAATTGGAAATTTGGGTTGTTTGCATGATATCATGTTTGGTAGGGAAGTCAGGGCATTTAGGGTTTGCCCCTGAAAGAAGGAATGGTCAGCCGTGGAGCAGCCACGTAGCAGCTGTTAGTCCAAAGCCTTGTAGCGTGTAATTGCATTACAGTGTGTTGTGAACACAGTGTGGAGCTGCCCCGCCATAACAAACAACAATAGTTCACTTGCCAAGAATGTGAACCCAGTTGGTATGTTGAGTACACCAAAGTTTTAGGTTAGGAATGTTGAGTAGGGGTCCCCAGCACGTAGAAACTGCTGGATGCTGAGCTTGCAAATTTTTCAGAATAACAAATTTGCTTTATGTACTCTATTCCAATGGAAATATCCTAAAAATTGGGAATGTAGGGTGTAGGAAAAAAACAATGGAGGTTCACTTCATTTCAAATACATCTTTCTAGCTTAAATGAATTATTCTACTCTGGTTTGTTGTTGTTTTTTTGTGTAATCGATCAATCAAAAGTCGTAGTTTTGAATCCAAAAACGAGAGCCCAACATCAGAAGCAGAACAAGCTGTACCGAGCCCAGATTGTGATTGTATTAATACAAGCCTTGACTGCTTTGTGTCAATGCGTGCCTCTCATATTTGTCCCGCGGCATTACCTTGAGTTGTGCCGGACGGGGTGGTGGTGTTGGTGGACGATGCCGTCGGGTCTTTCCGGCTTTTGGACAGAACGACGTGTTCTCTGTCCCCTTCCCTTCTCCCTCCTCTGTCCTCCGTACAGTTCCGGGTGGGGCTCAGAGAGGGAGGAGCGGCGGCGCCGCCCGTCGCCCTGTGTCTCTGTTCGTAGTGCTCCAGGAGCTTCCCCGCCCCTCCCCCCCACTCGCAGCTCCAGCTACAGAACTTGCACCAATAGTACGCCAGAACGCCGCCGCCTCCTCCTCCTCGACTCCCCGCCTCCCAGCTCCCCGGCGAATCAGAAGAGCAGTCCCTGACCGGGACAGAGTACCCCACCAGCGAGTCGTCCTCGGCTCTCACCGCCACGCGCTCCGCCGCCGCCCCCTCCGGGACCTGCTGGCTCCTCATGCCCTTCTCACTGTGGATTGTCAGGTTGTTGTTGTTGTTGTTGTTGGCCAGCAGCAGGTGGTGTGGTGTGGTGGCGTTGTTGGGGGGTGGAGTCTTGACCTTATTGGGGTGGGAGGACAGGAAGTGCTGCTCCAGCTCCAGGGAGCTGCTGCCCATGTAGGTGAAGTTGCAGAACTTGCAGCGGAAGTACTTGGTGTTGCCCTGGCAGTCGGGCGTCTTCCGGCCGATGCCGATCAGCGTGCCGCCCAGCATCACCTGTGGTCGCCGTCCGGGAGGACAAACACAGACAACGACGAGGAGGGATTAACACTTTAACTTTATAGCAATAAGCCACGAGACGGAAGCAGGTTACCGTGGAGTTTACCCCAGTGCAATGTAGGCAGATCCACGCTAACCTGGGAGTGGCTTTTCTGAAACTGTTACAATTATGGCAACATGGAAAATCTGACAAGTACCAAGTATTAAAATAACTCACAGTAGCACCATGTTGTATAAGTTACCCATCTACAAGAAAGTAGTTCCCAGCCAACTAACTATAGAAACAACACACCTGCGTCAACACTCCATAACTGCACCAAAGCCGGTTCCGGGTGGCGGAAGTGATACTACTAAATACAATGGATCAGCAGTGGGGTACCGGTGGGTTTTACACTTGTCACGTGACGCAACCAGCGAATCAGAATCAAGTATTGGGGCTAGCAGTTTTAGAAAAAAATGTTAGAACAGCTTCACTACCAAAGGGTGTCATTTGTAGTCTTTTAGCGGCCATATTGAGGACCAACATAGTCGCCTACAGTATGTTGGTCCTCAACATGGCTGCTAAAGATGATAATGAGACCCATGAATAACCATTTGCCAGAATTATGTTTTCTAGGGGAGGGCCGAAAGGGAAATTAGCCGAATATAGGAAATAGCTGTTCGGAAAACAGAATACCAAATAGCCTTTTTTTTTTCTACCATTGCTGCCATAGCTGCACCTACAGTAATTGCCAGAACATTATAATAATCACTATTATGGGTCCATACAACATTTATTCAGCACTTTTTGGATGGACTAATTGCATACACTATTTTCATTAACATTTTCTGCTGAATGGTTTCTGCAGCCAAATATTCGGTGCAATTCTTTAATCCACGTTTTTAACTTTTTGACAGATTTGCAGAAAAGCTAGGCTCGCTCGCTCCCATTAGGTTCAATAGTAACTAAATAATTCATAAAAACTCCTCTGTGAATTTGTGCAAATGAATGATATCCAAAGACAGCTTAAGGTGTCTACTTTAAGGGAAAAATAAAATCAGTTGATGTGTTTCATTTTTTTATACATTCGACAAAACAGCCTGTATTTTCACCGTTTCCAGGGCTCATTCAGAGATAAATGCATTATTATCATTTATTAATGATAGTTGTGAAGTGTGTGAGGTGTTTTCTGGGTTTTGTAGTGCAATCACCACTTAAATGGCTTCATCAGGTGGTGTGCAGTGAGTTAATGAGCTTGTTAATAAAACAAAACCCAAAACGACTTTTGGGGTGATAAACAGACAACAGAATAATCAATCACCCCAAAAGTCGTGGTAAAACTGTCAAGGAGTTAACATCAGCGTATGTTCCGCTGGTAACCAATCCATCCAGACAGCCTCGCTAGGGTGGAATATAGTAATATAAAGCAGTTAAACTGTTAGTACATGGTCAACAGACTCTCTAATAACACAGCAATCACCTAATCACAATCTCTAATTACACACCAATCACCATCCCATATCATCAACTTGAGTTCCGATTTCTCCCCAAAAAGGTTTCATACTGGCAGTATAGGCTGAAAATACCAACTCTAAAAATAAACCATACCTATAAAACCATGTTCTGTCGACTACAGTACGTGTGACAACGGTGATGGAACATGCACATTGTGGAGGTACAGTAAATCGCCCCAGGGCGTGTAAGCCAGGAATACCAACCGAGGGAAGATTTATTTCTAAACTTGGTAGACGACATTTCAAAATAAACCTCCAAATTAACATCTGTGCGTTATTTTAACATGGTCCGAAAGGTGTTTTTTTTACTCCCATGTGAATGTGCCTGGTCACTTCCCTGGCCCGCTGAAATAATTGCTTATTTTTGTATTTTATTGAAGTAACAACCGTTACATGAGCAGGCGCAGCAAGCAAAGGAAAACGAAAAGACAGCAACAAGGCAGAGAGAAATGAAATGAATATATAGTGAGAAAAAGTGACATGAGGACACAGAGAGAGAGAGAGAGAGAGAGAGAGAGAGAGAGAGAGAGAGAGAGAGAGAGAAAGAGAGAGAGAGAGAGAGAGAGAGAGAGAAAGTAGGAGGAGAGGATTGGGAGCAGACGCAGAGAAAGCAGGTCAGAGCGCTGGTCAATTTCACTTTCGTTCAAGTGGATCAAAGTCAGAGAGCCAAATGACGGCCATTAATGCTGCGTGAGCTCACAACGGCAATCATCCAATCAGCAATGCACCATAGTAGGCGCTGCAAACCCCCGCAACAGTTATAGGGGACAGGACCGGCACTGGAAAACCCGACTCACATTGTCTTATAGGTAAAAGCAGACAGAGTTTCGCACACTCTGTTCAGTTCATGGGGCCAGTCCAATGGCTACATGTCTTCTGTTAAATGGAGACAATGAATGGGGGACAACTGGAAGTTAGCGGAATGGAAGTCTATGGGGTTCGCATGAGTACATGGACCATGTGACCAAGGCTGTTTTCTGACCCCTCAATGTCACAACTCGCTGCATCACACTGCAATGTATTAAATACTCTCCTTGAAGTATGTTGTAAATGTAAGTCGAGGAGGAGGAGAGATAAGGAGAGGTTGAAGAAGAAAGAGGGAAAACGAACGAAGGAGGAGGGGAGAGAGGGAAGGAGTGCAGACAGACGGACATGGTGGGAGGATGGGTGGAGATGCAGAGAGAGAGAGAGAGAGAGAGAGAGAGAGAGAGAGAGAGAGAGAGAGAGAGAGAGAGAGAGAGAGAGAGAGAGAGCCAAGTTAAACGCATCTGACAGATGTTTCATTACGGCGCCCAACAACCAATTACAACTACTGCTCTCTCTCTCTCTCTCTCCCTCCCTCCATCTCCTCATCCTCTGTTTTCTCTCTCTCTCTCTTTTTGTTTTTCTCCCTTCTTCATTCCTCCTGCTTTTCCTTCCTAACTGCAATCTCATTGGCTGACGAGGCGTCTCGTCTCAGCGAATGACAGCATGGAATTTTCCAAACGTGGGCGGGAGAGAGAGAGAGAGAGAGAGAGAGAGAGAGAGAGAGAGAGAGAGAGAGGGAGAGAGAGATGTAGGGAGGGAATGAGAGAATAGAGACCCCTTTCATTCGCTTTTTTTTTATACTTTCACTTTTTCATCGTAATGACGACTTAAGCCCACTGGATTTTCTATTTCTGACAGTGTGTGTGTGTGTGTGTGTGTGTGTGTGTGTGTGTGTGTGTGTGTGTGTGTGTGTGTGTGTGTGTGTGTGTGTGTGTCCATTACGTGACTTACGCCCATTACAGACTGCTGGTTTAAATGAAATGAAACTCCTCAACTACCACGCATACACGAGCACACACACGCACGCACACACGCACGCTTGTGCATGCACACTTCTCCTAGTTTATTAGATCATCTTGTTTAAATCTTTCAGACAAAACTCCACTGTTCATATACACACATAAAGCCATACTCCATGACCTAAATGCTAACAAAAAACTGGGTAGACTAACCATGATGGAGGAGGAAAAAAGATTAGTCGGGAAATTACGAGCTTCTTTTCAATGCAACGAAAGGTGCATGAATCTGAAAACCCTTTTTTATTATCATTATTATTATTTTAGGGCCATTGTTCTGACCTTTCCTCATGTTGTGAAATTGCAGTCACTTAGAGTAAGCATGATCTACAACTCACCACGGCACATTGTGAGTTGGAGTTCTGTCCAGCTCTTGCAGCTTTGTCAATGTTTAAAATGCTGCAAAACTACAGATCTAAAACTCACAACGGCATATAACAAGTTGTAGTTTTCTCCGGCTCTTGCAGTTTGATCAGTGTAGACTAATTAGGGTGGCCAGATGTCCCCCAATAGTAACAAAATAATTCATAGAAAATCCTCTGAATTTGTACAAATGAATGCATTTATCTCATTCATGAGGTGGTGTGCAGTTAATGAGCGAGCTTGTTAATAAAACAAAATATAAAACTACTTTTGGAGCAATAACCAAAAAACAGAATAATCAATCACTCCAAGTTGTGGTAAATCTGTTAAGGAGTTATACTAAATAACATGAGAAATATAGGCTAAAGAGGATGGAGAGGGTAACTATATTTCCACATTCAGTCCGGATCAAAACGTGCACCAATGTGACCTTTTTTCAACTTGTCGATATTTTTTTTTGCTGTATCTGAATTGAAATCCAGAATTATTTTTTGAAAATGTTCAAAATGTTTCGTCCCGTTTCTTCACTTGTCCCACACATGCTTTACACACGTCCCTCATATTACATGGATCTGGCCACTCTAAGGGCAGTTCCAGACTGTCTTATGACTATGTCCAGGTTTCAACCAGAGGTCAGACACTATCGCTGGTCAAGTGCACTCCGACAGACTCGAGTGATCACTTTAGCGGGGTCAGTGTTGGTGGTCAGGTACACTCAACACAGTACAAACACACTCCTTGATCGTGATGATGACGGCCGCTTGGGTTGGACTCAGATTGGAACCGTTGACCTTTCTGTTACGGTGATCTCTCTCTCTCTCTCTCTCTCTCTCTCTCTCTCTCTCTCTCTCTCTCTCTCTCTCCTCTCTCTCTCTCTCTCTCTCTCTCTCTCTCTCTCTCTCTCTCTCTCTCTCTCTCTCTCTCTCTCTCTCTCTCTCTCTCTCTCTCTCAGGACTATAAGGCCACCTCCGGCCTGCTATACTCTCATCACATACTAATGTGTGACAAAGTTGAGTAATCATTTCATATTAACGTGCTTCATTAAGCTCTGACACCACGTGAACCCTTGTGTCCCTAGTCAACTGTATATGCTTCTGGGGGGGCGGATGCTCAGCTCAAGTAGTGCTGTGTGAGTGTGTCGGAAAGAACAAGCCTGTGAAAAAAGGATCATTTCTAGTAGAGAGCCCAGGTGGACTACGGTCATCTAGCACTGTTCAACAACGGAGGAGTTCAAAATACACTTGACTATGGATGTTCTGATAATGTATCGGTATTGGAAAATATATTGCCTCTACATTTTTTGTCATATTGGAAAAGTATCAGTATCGGAAATGTAAAAAGAATCGGGACATCCCTTATTTACTATTAGAGCTGGCCCTCTGGTATATTGCACACACCATGATAAGATACTCATGCAACTCATTGTTCTGCTTTCTCAACTCAATTGATTTACTTTCTGATTTTATAATGAAAGCAGTGCTTGCTGGGGATCACAGGATATGAAACAGAACTTTAATAGCGCATTTTCAGTTTTTAATGTGTTCAGTTTCACCTCTGCAAGTATCTTGCTATAAAGAGACAGATTTTTGAAGGAAAATTATGTCTCCTGTGTGTTGAAACACAGTCTGACCCTCGAGTTGTAATGCTTTTTCTATTTTGGCTGTGTATTTGAGTTTGACATCCCTGCCTTACACTAAGATCTATAAAAAAAGATTGAAGGAATAAGAATAAGAATAATAATCAGCACACAAGAAAATCAAGAAAACTCTACAGAAAAGGCAGCAGTAAAAAAGTAAATACTTTCTGTAAACAGCTTGCCATTGCCCATTTGGACAACGGAGTATAAAAGTGTACATTTAACAGGAGACACCCACGTTCATAATCTCCTCACATTACAGCGTATTTATAAACATGGCGTAAACCGGTGTCATGGTTCCAAAACCACGGGTGTATATTTTTGGCTACTAGTAGGGACAAGTTCCTGCCACATTTGGGCGGATTGTTTAATTGTCCCAGACATCCATTTTGGACTAATCAAAGATACCGTGTGCTCTACTGAAAGGCACTATTTTTAATCTACTCCACGAGTCATTGAGTCATCATGGTCCTGTTTTGACTCAACTGCATGCGTCACTTTTGATTGGCTGCGTAGCAGCAGAGCCAAGCCAATGAGCAGAGCCCATTAGCTCAGTGTCATCGGCAGTGAGCTACAGTATTGCGAAGTCAGCCGTCAGACTGGGGAGGAGGATATTGTGTTTAAAGGTACCATCTGGTGGACGGCTATAACATGATATATAACATGATATAATAAATGATATAATTTTTATAAAAAATATTAAAATATATATGTTTGCTATAGCGTGCTGTACACCACCTGTGTCAGAGTTGCAGGTGTATGTTTGTCATAAAGAAAGTGTTTGGCACACCTGAGCAGATTTCAAGATTGATTGGAAGAGATTTCCCCCTTTACTTTTCTCATAGACATTTTAAAGTATTTACAGTATATATTTATGCCACAGACAAAGACAACTCGGTCATGACAAACCACGACAACACACACAATAGTCTGCGTAGCCTGCCAAATCCATAGCCAGATGCATAGCTGATCGTTAAGCTCACGACGCAATTAATTTGTAAACTCATTTCCTACTCATATGGTTCTCCATGACAAAAAATGTCATCATTTGAATAACGGAGACAGGACAGATTTGCGTCATGACTTCAGGCTGTGTCCCAAATCCTTCAGTATTCACTATTCTACTGTACCTACACACCCTGTAGGCCAGAACTCTCTGCCGGGGACTACTGTGAACTCATCTGCAAAATATAAACCACATTTCAGACGGCAGGTCACTGTTAATGTTAACGTCATGGCAGCCGCCACATGCCAAATGTTCCATTTGGCGCGACGCACAACGATACGCACCATTATAGTGATCATATAGGCTGTGCATTATGAAAGGCCCAGCCTGATTCCATAATGTGGTGTAATGACTAATGAGGCAGCTGTGACTCAGAAGGTATAATGGGGCAGTCCTATAACTGCTGCTGAGGAGCAGGTGGTGCCTCAGCGTTGGCTTCCTCCTCTATCATGTGTGGCATCATCGTTGATGTGTTTACAATACAATGTAAAGCCTTTCCAATGTGTCTGGAAGACTGAGAGACATTCACCTTCCACCACTCTGCCACCTGAATGTGTGACGTCCCTGACACCTGGACATGTGAAATATCTCTCTGCCTCTCTGTCTGTCTCTCTGTCTGTTGTTCTGTCTGTCTGTCGGTCGGTTTAGAGGAATACAATTAAATATAAATAAACAAACAAATACATACAATTGTTTGATTAAAGTCACAAATATGTTATGGATGTAAAATGTATCATGAACCAGTGGATTTTTTACGCCTTTCAACGCAGTTAAATGACTTCTATTTCATCTGTACTATAATGAGAAAAGGAACACGGACAAAGACATATTATGTTCTACCAATTCTTTTAAAAGGCATAATTGGTTTTCTTAATAGTACACAATGAAATGTTAATGGATACATTTGTAATTCAGGACTTTGCGTACAACGAGTAGAGTACCACAGTGTACAGTACAGTACTGGTACTTATAGTAGTGTTACTGCAGCTGTATCAGCATCTAATTTAATCAAAACCAATTCATTGCATTACACACTATAACTGCACACACACCCTACACAGTATGTGTACTGTTTTAGACTATGTGTGTGTGTGTGTGTGTGTGTGTGCGTGTGTGTGCGTGTGTGTGTGTGTGTGTGTGTGTGTGTGTGTGTGTGTGTGTGTGTGTGTGTGTGTGTGTGTGTGTGTGTGTGCGCGCGGCGCATGTGTGCAGTGACTGTCTGCCAGGTGCCCTATTTGTCCGAGCATCTGATCCTGTCCATCTGTCTGTCTATAACATTTTACAATGTTCGACAACAAGCCCCCCTTGGACAAATTAGTAACCACTTTCTAACTCACTCCCACCCTCTCAACGAGATTGATTTCTGGCACACACACGTGTGCATGCGCGCGCGCGCGCACACACACACACACACACACACACACACACACACACACACACACACACACACACACACACACACACACACACACACACAGTGCCTTATGTTGCAAATCACTTGCAGCTTGTACAAACCAATAAATTATTCACTTCAGTTATGGGGTTGGATTTACAAGCGTATGAAAATATGTTACTTTTACAACGTATTGTTATACTGTAAGGTTACTCCATCCCTGCACTGTTCGAATTTATCACTCATCGAGAAGGTTCGACGTATGGAACAACTTCGCAAAACGTACGTTCCAAATTTATGGGTAGAATTAATATTGCAAAATAATATATGGTTGCATTCTGGTATGGCCATCATGCAACTGCACCAACTGCTACTACTTAAACTGATAAGTCAATGACTCTAAAAAATAATTATATTTCTGACCCAGCAAAATACTATTTTTGTGATTTTTTTTGTGTTGCAGGTATGGAACATTTTTTCTCATATATGTTTCAGAAAGTACTAATTTAGAGAGCTTTACACCTCGGTAACTTCTGTTGCTGACAATTACTTTCCCTTCATTACAGCATAATGTAAATCAAGTTTCAGAGATTCGAAAACATAAAGATGAACTTTATGTCCCTTTTATTTTATTTTATTTTATGTTATGCTATTGTTTCCTTGTGATGCCCTCAAACAGTTGTAGTAGATAAGGGTAGCGAAAAGGTTCCCTGGAGAATTTTTACGAATTAAATTCTGATGACAATGACTTCATGTCCTGAATATGGGCTGTAGAAGCAGATCATTTTAACGGTGGGTTTCACTTGACATTTTGAGCTAGTTTTTCTGTCCATAGTGTTATAAAGTACAGTACTCTTGACTTGAATTGGGTAAACATGCAATAATACTCATATGGTTCGGTAAATATCAACTGATATTGTGAAGATCTAATGTTATGGTGGTAGCGCAAACAGCACATACAATATAAGCTTGACTTATAACCACATTATGGCTAAAACCATTCCTTTTCAGAATTCAGATTTAAAAAACATCTCCTGCAACTTTTTTTTTTTCTATAATTTTTATCCCACGATTTTGCAACCCATTTTTTCACCCAGTGCCAATTCCTAATGTGATCCTGGGCTCTACACACCCTCCGCCAACCTGGGAGGCAGCAGACTGGGCTCATGCTTCCTTCAAGGCATGAGGAGTCGCGCCACCTTCTTTTCACCTGACAGCGGGGAGTTTCCCTGGTTGGACGTAGCGCGTGGAAGGAACACGTTATTCCAACCAGTTCCAGTCCCCTCCATCAGGCGCCCCGGCTGGCCAGGGGGAGGCAGTTTAGAGTCCAGGATCACTGCATGTTTTTGTGAGGGTATCTACCCTAGGGGACACGGGGAGAACATGCAAACTCCACACAGAAAGGCCCTTTCGTCAAGTAAGTTAGAATATAACAGAGTTGAGAGGTTTCTTCTCTGACATCCTATATATTTCTTGCACGTCAACCGGGGAATTCATTCTTTTAGTTTTTTCAATCATTTCAAAGTGGACTTTCCAGAGATGAAGGAAGGCTCTAACATGCTCTTGAAAGAAATACCACGCTGGGCTGTTTTTTCTCTACAAATAGAAGGATATTTACACATTGGTTGGCAGTCTTGGGTACAAATCAAGGTCTCAACCTGAAAGAAACGTTACCAAAAAAGGCAAAAAAAAAAACCCAAAACCTATGTAGAGTATGTGTGTGAGTGTGCCGTCCCTGTCTTACCTGGACATCGTACGTGCCGTTCATGACGACCGTCCTGTGCTGCTGTCCATGGTTGTCCTGTCTGGTCTTCCCGTGCATGTCTTTGGCTTGGTTCCTCTGTCCCTGTCCCACCTGGGTGTCTACACAGCAAAACAAACAGAGACTCATTGAACGATCCAATACTTTATTCATTGTAAATGCAAACACTGTGAGGTATCTAGGTACAGTCAGATAAATAGACCCTCCAGAAAAACGTGGGGAAAATCCTTCATTATGCAGACTAAAATCCTGATTGTTGCGGGCAAAAATCCTTGATTATGCAATGGAATATTGAATTTGCAAAAGTTGTGGAACATATTAGGAAATATGCAGGAAAAATGCAAATTATGTGGGAAAATGCGAAATATGCAGGAACGTGACAAAATATCAGTTTTGATTAAAAAAAGGGGATTTCTTACACCTTATGGTAAGTATTTGGTTCTTACAATACTTACAGTAATACAGTCGGTTCGAACTGACAACCTGGCAGTTACCATCCACTGACTAACTCACCCTGTAGCGTGTGGTGCTGCTGCGTCTGGGCGGCGGTGGCAGGGGGCGGGGCCATGTTGTGGAGGGCCAGGATGTGCGTGTCCAGCGCTGCGTCCTGCCGCGTGCGGTTGTGCAGGCCCAGGTGGTACTTGCGGAAGTGCTTGACCAGGTCGGCGGGGTCGTTGCCGTAGTAGCCGTAGCCGCACACGTTGCACTTGAAGTCCTGCAGCTTGGGGGAGGGGCTGGCCGACAGCGGGGGCGTGTCCGTGGCGTTGGGCGCGTCCTCCCCCGCTTCCCGCCGGGACAGGAAGCGCGGCGTGGACAGGAGGAGCGGCCCCAGGTGGAGGAAGGGGTGGTGGCCGCCCTCCGCCATGCCGCCGTCTCTCCTCTCCGACTCCGCTCCGTCGTCGGTCTCCGATTGGCTGTCGGGCAGCTTGTCGCCGCCCACTCCTCCTCCCCCGCCGCCGCCCGACGGGGAGACGGAGGAGGAGACGCACTCGCTGTCCCCCTCGTCCCCGTCGTCCTCCATGTCCTCCATGTCCTCCTCGCGGGCGTGGCGGCCCGAGGACTCGGCCGGCTCCGACGGGCGGATGATGCGCTCGGCCTCGGCGCCCACGCTGCCCGCCTCCTCCTCGCCCTCCTCTTCCTCCTCCCCTCCTCCTGCTTCTCCTCCTCCGCCGCCTCCCGCTCCTCCTCCTCCTGCTCCTGCTGATCTGTCTCTCCGCCGCCTCCGCCCCTCCTCCTCCTCTTCCTCCTCGCCGCCCACGCTCCGGATAGGGGGATTCTTCTTCCTCACCATCTCTACGGGAGGGAGAGAAGAGAGAGAAATCAGAGAATGTTAACACTTTTTTTCCCGCTATTTTTTTTATTATTATTTTTTTAATAATAGTAGAGCCAAGTTTCCATTCTTAGGGGGACATTTTAGATCAGCGCACCAGATATGGCTGATTCATCTGCTGATTACCTCTGAGTAAGATGGCAGCCTAGGAGATACAGGCAGCATAGACAACAGATAGAATGGATGTCTATGGGTGCAACATGCGATAGCAAAATGAGGCTAACGATGCTCTCTTCAGCAATAGCGGCAATTGTGTTAAGCAACAACCAGCTACCTACCTACCTACCTACCTAACTCTCGCAGTATAAAAAAATCACTTAATACTTTGCTTCTGATACTAAAGTGTGTGTGGTGAATGTGTGTGTGTGTGTGTGTGTGGGGGGGGGGGGGGGGTGCAAACTTTTGCAGTTTTTGTTCTTAAAGTGTACATGCACAGTGGCACTGGTAACATTATAGATGATAACTCTTAAACATAGTAAAAGTTTTTTTTTTCCTTTTGTTGTGATAATCCTCCCTACTATAGAGTGTGCTGACGACATAATGAGTTCCTCCTTCCCCAGTATATCACAGGGGTAAAAAAAATAAACAGATAAAGTTGTGAGAACAACTTTGTCCAATTAGGATAAAGAAGGGACTTCCTCCAATCAGGATAGAGCGGGGATGGGCCTTGTGTATGCTGTTGTCGTGTTGCATGCCCCACCCCCACTGTAGAGTGTGTGCATGTGCATATCGTGTGATACCTGTGGCGGACTGGTCACGCAAATCACCAAATGCTCCTTTAAAAAAACAGAGGTCCACTATAATGTGCTTGTGATTACGGTGCAACGCACGCAGACAGAAACCCTTCTGACAATGATGTATGTGTACAGTGGAGAGAGAAGCCTTCGTGCCACAACTTCCAAAAAAGCGTCTTTGAACAAACGAAGTAGAATCCATGTGTATTTTTTTCCACAAAGACCACAATCCCTCCCCCCTCGACAAGAGACCTTTCAGATGAGGTGGTGGTAGGGGTTTGGGATGGTGGGAAGAGATAGAGATATAGAGTGAGAGAGAGCGGGAACTTAACTTTCCAATCTCTTAGTCATGCTTTAATGCTTAATTTATAAATGCATATGTCTATATACATACAGTATATACACACACATACACACAGTACACGCACACACACATGCACACACGCACGCACGCTCACATCATGGTGGGATCAAATCTTTAATCTTTTTATCGTGATGGAAACCATCCGTGAGAAACCATCCCAAACGCTGCGACCACATCAAAACACAAACCATATCGTGGAGAAGGGAGAGACAGACACACAGACAGACAGACAGACAGACAGACAGACAGACAGGCAGACGGAGCGAGAGAGACAGAGTGAGACAGAGAGAGAGAGAGAGAGAGAGTAAACACAGCCCACATCAAACCCAACACATCGTATCAGCAAGGCCCAGGGAGAGGAGGGGAAAGCCAATTTAAACATTGTTGTCACACGACAGACTCTTCACTCATCGGTGTAGCCCACCCCCTTTCTCTTCCAGGGGCGGATCTAGGCATGGGCATGGCCCTAAATTCTCATCATTGAAAGCAGAAAACTCTGTGTCAGACCTTTAGCTTTATGCATGCTGCGTGTCTGTTGCAACTTCAACAACAACTGATGTTATTATTGATGCTTTACTTGCCAATAATAGTGCTGTAACTGAAAATGGTATGGGTGGTGCGGCTTCATCGCCCGTGTCGCTTCGCGCCACGGGCGATGAAGCCGATGAAGCCGCCCCCATACCACCCCCCCCCCCCCGATTTGGGAAATGTTACATCCGCCCCTGTCCCAATCTATGCAGTACAAAATGTTAAAAGGTATAGGCAACTTCAACAACACCTGATGTTATTATTGATGCTTTACTTACTTACTAATATATATAAGTCCTGTAACTGAAAATGGCATGAGTGCAGCTGCACTCATGGATGCAGCCGCCCCCATAGCATTTTCTCCTACCCCCCCTATTGGGAAATGTTTCATCCGCCCCTGTCTCTCTCTCTCTCCCCATCATCCATTCTCACATGCCCATATTCCCTCCTCCCCACATCACAGACGCTCCACCAAAAGAACCCTCCGTCTTTCCCCTAGCGATAGTCGCAATGACTTTTTTACGCTCGCATCCTCGTCTGCCTCTCTCTCGCGCGCACACACACGCACGCACACACACCCACGCAGGCTAAATGTTTGTAGAAATAGTAAAAAAAGTTGTCCTCCGCATCAAAGTATCCCCGTCACCACCCCCCCACCCCTCTTCCTCCTCTCACATAATCACCATACAAAGCCATCAAATAACCGACCATGTGTTTCATGTTAAACCATAATCTTTCTTTTGTTTGAAAAGAGAACAATTGTGGTCGTTCTGTTCGCGACAGCCCGAGCGCGTGCGCGCGAGCGCGTGTTTATTTGTGGTCGCTCTGTTCATATTCGGCAGTAAACACAGTCAACCCGGTGACCGATAGACTGTGTGTGTGTGTGTGTGTGTGTGTGTGTGTGTGTGTGTGTGTGTGTGTGTGTGTGTGTGTGTGTGTGTGCATGAGTGTGTGCATGAGTGTGTGCGCTTGTGTGTGCAGTCAACCTCACGACCGATAGACGCCAAAAACAAAAGCTGATCGCTTTTAGATCAATGCAAGATGAATGGAGGAAGAGAGACTGTGTGTGTGTGCGTGTGTGTGTGTGTGTGGGTGTGTGTGTGTATGTGTGTGTGTGCTTGCGAGAGAGACAAATCTTTATCACTGTTTACTAATAGCAGATTGCATACAAAGAGACTTCTTTTAGGGTGACATTAGAAGTCTCTCACATACTCAATCTCTCTCTCTCTCTCTCTCTCTCTCTCTCTCTCTCTCTCTCCTCTCTCTCTCTCTCTCTCTCTCTCTCTCTCTCTCTCTCTCTCTCTCCCCTCTGCTCTCCCACACAGATGGGCGAATAAAAAAGGGACTTTAAAGCAAAGTCAGCTAATCAGATAGACACAAACAAACACATGTAGACACAAATAAACAGACGAAAACAGAACCGCGGAGCCCCGGCAGGCCCTGTAATGTAATCTAGT
>CM076970.1:25138657-25148657 GCA_039105355.1 Benthosema pterotum | reverse complement strand
CTCTCTTTTTCTGAGCGTTGTCGCCTGGGAGTGTGCGCCGCCGTGGTGTGCAGCAGTGCACACACTGCGGCGCACACACCCAAGCGACGATGCTTGCACCGTTCGAGACAGCTGGTGGGTCGGGACGGGCCGTGGGGACCGACCAACCGACCAAAAGACCGACCGGGAGTCTCAGTTTTTTGGGTGGGGGGGTGGAAGGACGAGGGTGCCATGGCAGCCGGCCGTATCTTGGGGAAATTGA
This sequence comes from Benthosema pterotum, assembly GCA_039105355.1. Classification (NCBI taxonomy): domain Eukaryota; kingdom Metazoa; phylum Chordata; class Actinopteri; order Myctophiformes; family Myctophidae; genus Benthosema; species Benthosema pterotum. The sequence continues at coordinate 25,148,416 of CM076970.1, read as the reverse complement.
TTCTACAGATGTAAGAGGCTGTAATTCAACAGGCTGACAGTGGTGGGAGGAGGGGAGAAGGGGAGAGAGAGAGAGAGAGAGAGAGAGAGAGAGAGAGAGAGAGAGAGAGAGAGAGAGACGAGAGAGAGAGAGAGAGAGAGAGAGACGAGAGAAGGAAAGAAAACAGAGGGAACCCACCTGTCACTTTCAGGCTAAAAGCCTGCTTGCTATAGGCCCCTAATCAATGCCAGAGGGCCAATCTATGGGTGCGCACGCACACACGGTCGCACACGTGCACACACACACACACACACACACGCACACAGCGTGTACAGGGCTCATTTGTAAGGGGGATAACGGCATGCAAAATATGCCATCTTAAATGTCAAACTTAATCAGGTGGTTCAGGCCGTTCAGTCATTGCTGCTCTCTCTCCACTGGTTTCTGCATGGACGGCTCCTCTCCTCTCCTCTCCTCCTGTGCCGCCCATCACCCACCCAGCCCCCAGCAGCTCCCCCAGATCTCTCTTATTATTGACCTCCGTCCTCCTCAAACATCCTCTCTACATCATTGTCCGCCTCTGCCGCTCTGACAACGCTCTCCATCAATCTCTCTCCTTCGCTGTCTGTCTCTCTGCAGTGGTGAAAGAAGCCCTCAGATGTTTGTTTGTTTTTTTACTCAAGTATAATACTACAGGGTAATAAAATACTTTGTTCAATAATAAGATCTAGAAGAAGTTGAGTAGAAAAATATGCCCATTAAAACTATACATTATATCTAGTCACTGGCCTTAAAGATAATATAGGCAACATTAGAGTGTATAAACTCCGTGTTTGTGAACAGATTTGAATCTAAGTCCACCTCACCTCCACTCAATTGGCTCATTAAGAACTAACAGAGAGTGCTGCGCTGTCATTCGCTAAAACGCCGGTTCACCCCTCACAACTCCCTAGCACACTAGCACCACCTTGTCATGAGCCTGACGAAATGGGTTTGTTGGCAACAATAAAGTTCTGGACCGTCTGCAGGGAAACAGCATCAACGTAGAAGCGATGTAGAGGGGAAAAAGGCAAAAAAAAAAACTATATATTTTTTATTATTATTTTTGGCTAAAAGTTGACTATAATACCTTTATGTCAGCCAAATAAATGAAGTATTCACATTAAAAATGAGGGAAGTCAACTAGCCATATTATATCCAGCCCCTCACCATCAAACAACGTATATATTTGCGGCCCAACTGGGACGTCTGGTCACCATAAAACCATACACTTAAAACACACACACACACACACAAACACACACACACACACACACACACACACACACACACACACACACACACACACACACACACACACACACACACACACACACACACACACACACACACACACACACACACACACACACAGAAATAGTAAAATAAAATAAAAGCAAAAAGTATACAGTATTTGAGTAGTATCATTCCCCACCTATGTCTGCGTAAATGATGTGGTATCCTTGTCTGAACCTGTGTGTGTGTGTGTGTGTGTGTGTGTGTGTGTGTGTGTGTGTGTGTGTGTGTGTGTGTGTTGTGTGTGTGTGTGTGTGTGTGTGTGTGTGTGTGCGCGCGTGCGTGCATGTGTGTGTGTGTGTGTGTGTGTGTGTGAGCGTATACATTTCATGGTGTAGGCATTTAGACAACGGCTTCCCATTCCTCTTTGTGATTGATGTAGGGCATATATCATTCAACAATAAAGCAGAGCCGCAATTTCCGTGCACGTGTGTGTGTGTGTGTGTGTGTGTGTGTGTGTGTGTGTGTGTGTGTGTGTGTGCGCAGCAGAGACAGAGGCAGACAGTGACAGACTGCAGAGGTCCCCGGGTGTCTTTCTCTTTAAGTTCTTTACAGACACAGCGTTCAAACAGGTATTTTGTCCCCATTCTTTCCAAACGCTCCTCAAACCCCGGCTGGAGTTAGGCATCTAAAAAAAAACTGGAACGGCGCATTAATCCGATCCAAACGCAAATGCGACTCAGATCACATAACGCTGTGGCACAGCGCCAGGGGTGGATGTAACATTTCCCAATTGGGGGGGCAGGAGAAAATGGTATGGGGGCGACTTCATCATTAAGTCTTCATAAAGTCGACCCATACCATTTTCGGTTACAGGACTTTTATTAGCCAAGTAAAGCATCAATAATAACATCAGTTGTTGTTGAACAGACACGCAGCATGCATAAAGCTAAAGGTCTGACTCAGAGTTTTCTGTTTTCAATGATGAAATACTGTTGGTTTAGTGGTGACACAGCTGTAGTTAGTTAGTATTAATAGTAGTGTTTCACATCATTTTAAATATAAGCACTTTAATATCTTGGGTATCTTGGGTTGTTTTGCATGCGATCATGTTTGGTGGGGCAGTCAGGGCATTTAGGGGGGCATTGCCCCCCCATGCCCATGCCTAGGTCCGCCCCTGCACAGCGTTAAAATAAGTTTATGCTGCTGAGAAAAGACATTGTCGAATATGTTGCGTCGGGGGAAGATGAGCGACGGTTCTAGTCTTTTTCTCTATGATCATGTCAGCCCCACTTCCCCTACCCAAAATAGAAGAAGAAAAAGAAACAAAAAGTGATGTGTATATTTCATTAGCTTTTTTGCACGGGATCCAAAATGCACACATCATTCCCCAGAGTTTGATCCATGGCACCTCCAACAAGTTCTATCAAAACAATTACCTATAGCTTGTTAACCAGTAGTGGTTCACATAGGGGTGCAATAATATAGTAACTGTATCAAAATATCAATTTTAATGAAAAATTAAAAGAAACAAAGTATACCCTTGCTGCATGCAAACAAAAATATTGTATGATATCGTTAGACTTTGTCGATTTGCAATGGAAAGAATTGGTAACAAATCGCTACACCAATACTAAGGGCTCCATTCTCGTCACCACTAAACCCCTTATCCCTTAACTTCTTTGCCTTTTTAAACTATTAAAAAGAAACATTTTTCAATGGCCAGTCTACAAGCTCACAATGTGTCAATAGATTGGCACGTTGAACTATACCAAAAAGTCTTTCGAAGTAGTAAAAAAATGATAAGGGGTTTAGGATAAGGGGTTTAGCCTGTAACGAAAATGGAGCACTAAGTTTGTATTGTATTTAGCAATTTGAAGAAAAAACACATCATAATATGATGTTTACAATGTAATCGAACATATTATGTTAAATACGATGTACATCTACAGGTATTTGGAAGATCGCTGTGTTTAATTATTGATATCCCTTATAATACATTTTCCAATTAAAAATGCACTAAATGTGCTAAATAGTTACTGAATAGATTTCAAATCATTGAATCGTATCATATCACCATAATAAACCAATATCAACCATGTATCGTATATTGTCAAGCACACATTGCGATACATATGGAATCGCTGCTAAAATGCATCGCTACACCCCTAGGTTCACAGAGGTCCAGCATGACCATGCCACAGTATTTGCCTTGCATCCGCCTGGTGCTTGATGTGGACACTCAGATAGAGTAGGCATGTGTCAGTGGGGTGGGATGTGTCAGTGAGGCCGAGGTCCAAAAGGTGGGAAGAGAGTGTGTTTCAAACAGAGGTCCGGGGACCACCAGAGGTCCTTGAGGGAGCTCCAGTTAAATATGGAAAGTTGGTTAACCAGATGTAACTCTTTGAGAGCGTAAAAATGAAACCAAATGGACCCTTGCGGGTCCATTTGGTTTCATGTTTACGCTCTCAAGAGTTAAAATATTCATCATGTGAATTAGCCCGAAGTCTACACAATCAGAGAATGTAGAAGAATGGTCATTTTTGATCTGTAAGCAATGTCATCCAATGTTGGTCCTCTGTGGCTCAAATGCTGAATATATAGAGGGGCCTGGTGTCGAATTGGTTGGTCTTACTCTCACTTTATCTTAAATTAAATTAATATTATGCAGACTTTAGTTCAGCCTTTAGTCTTGGCCCTCCACAATATTTTATTTATCTCATTTGGCCCCTGTCTTGAGAGGAGTGACAAAGTTGCAGCAGTAATAGAGTTAAAGTCGGTGTTGCACACCACCTCCACCTGCAATCCATCCCTAAGCAGTCTAGTAGCGCAGTGGTTTTCAACAGGCGGTCCGGGGACCACCTGTGATCCCTGAGAGGGTTCCAGGTGGTCCCCAGGCTAAATGATGGACAGTTGGTTAACCAGATGGAAGTCTTTGAGAGCGTAAACATGAAACCAAATGGAACCTTGCGGACCCATTTGTTTTCATGTTTACACTCCCAAGAGTTAAAATATTTATCATCTGAATTAGCCCAAAGTCTACACAACTAGAGAATGCAGAAGATTAATGGTCATTTTGATTTGTATGTTTGACTCTTTTGTTTCCTAAATCCAGCCGGGTATTGTGGACAAAAGCAAAAGAAATCTTTATTGGGGCTAAAATGTCCTCAAATGGCGGTCGGTGGCTCAAATGCTGAAGAAATAGTGGGCCCTGGTGCCAAAAAGGTTTAAAAACCACTGTAGTAGTAGGGCATTGAAGAAAAGGGACAGACAGACAGACAGACAGACAGACAGACAGACAGACAGACAGACAGACAGACAGACAGACAGACAGACAGACACCCACAAAAAGAGCTCTGACCTACTTATTACTGTGCATTTCTATGTGCATGGTTTTGCACTTCCCAATATTTTATTTAACACCAGAGCTGAATTCATTCGACAGCTGTGAGCAGATCCATGCAACAGCACCAGCACACATAGTAAACACAAACACACACAAAAGATAAATAAAATAAAAACACAGTCATGCTGATTAAAGCGACGGTCCCCTGTGCAATAAAACTCACACGCACGTCACACATGCACGATTGCACGTCACACACACTTTTATTAAAAAAAAAACTTTATTAAGAGACTATTAGTGTAGTCTAACCTCCACTAACTAAAGTTCATTACCGCCTCCCACGCTGGGCCTGGGAAATACCGCTGTCTGTGTGTGTGTGTGTGTGTGTGTGTGTGTGTGTGTGTGTGTGTGTGTGTGTGTGTGTGTGTGTGTGTGTGTGTGTGTGTGTGTGTGTGTGTGTGTGTGTGTGTGTGTGTTATTCCATTTGTTGTGGTATAGTCTTTATACTGTGATGATTGGTACACCACCGCCACCTAGGGGATATACTGTCACGCAACACTATCATTCTATGTTCTTGAGGGAGTTGAATAAAGCCAGCAATAGACCAGCACGTCGTTGTCCAGAGCTATCATTACTGTTTAGCATACGCAGCCAGCACAACATAACATGGTGTCAGAAGACGTGATTCATGAAAGATACAGTCTGTGAGGCGTTTTCTTTTTCGTGAATAAGAACCCACAAGTGGTGTTTTTGTACAGCTGGGCTGTCGCAGTGAGGAGCTAAAGGCTAAGTGGCTAACGAGGGGGAGAGAGACCGCACGTGAGTGAGTAGAAGCCTCCGGAGGAAGGGAACTACAGATCACCATCATGGACCGGTTTCAAGTGCTACCGCCACCGAACTTCAATTTCACACAGCCAGAGGAGTGGCCCAAGTGGATAAGAAGATTCGAGAGGTTCCGGATTGCATCTGGTTTGGAGCTACAGTCAGAGGAAAATCAGGTGAATACCCTCATCTATACAATGGGTGACGACGCAGAGGACGTTATAACTGCACTTCACATGACAGATGAAGAGCTAAATGACTTCACTACAGTCAAACAGAAACTGGATGCACACTTTGTAGTCCGAAAAAATGTGATTTTTGAAAGAGCTAAATTCAACCAGAGACAGCAAGAAGCTGGAGAATCGGTGGAAAGCTTTATCACTGCACTACATTGTCTATCAGAGCACTGTGGTTATGGACAGCTTCATGATGAGTTGATACGGGACAGACTCGTTGTTGGTGTAAGGGACAAAAGACTGTCTGAGCAACTACAAATGGATCCTGAACTGACTCTGGAGAAAGCGGTCACTCGTGTCCGCCAAAGTGAACTTGTTAAAAAGCAGCAGGATATGCTCAAAAGCAACTTCAAGGCAGAAACCACAGGGGCCAATATGGACAGTGTTCGCATGCAGCAGCGCCCATTCCACAAAGAGAAAAATGACAAACAGCCACAAAAGGGCAAGACACAATTCCAGAAAAAGAATGGACACCCTCAGTCACAGTCACAGGGGGACACACAGTGGTGCAAGTGGTGTGGGAGGACACCGCGACACAACAAACAGCAGTGCCCAGCCAAAGATGCCGTCTGCAACACATGCAAGAAAAAAGGACATTATTCAAAAGTTTGCAGGTCTGGGGCAGTCAGAGAGGTCAATGCCACCAGCGAAGAAGAGTCAGAGATTGCTTACCTGGGTTCAGTCAGTGCACAAGAAACGGAGGAAGCATGGAGAGTAAAGATTAAAGTGAACGACCACGAATCAGAATTCAGAATTGATACAGGTGCTGATGTAACCGCTATACCAGCCTCTGTGTACCAAGCACACGCACAGTTTCCAGAACTGATTAAATCAGACAGAGCCCTTTATGGAGCAGGAAGGAACCGTCTACCTGTGAGAGGCAAGTTCACAGCTACACTGAAAACACATAGCAAGAGCACTGTGCAAGATGTCTATGTGGTCACAACACTGAAGTCTGGTCTACTGGGGCGCACAGCAAGTGTGGCGCTTGGACTGGTGGCCAGGGTGGACACCGTATCACTAGATTCCACCAAAACAGTGAAAGAGCAGTTTCCCAAGCTGTTCACAGGTCTAGGGAAACTAGAGGGGGAGTATAAAATAGAGCTCAACCCCGACGCCAAACCGTTTGCTCTGACAACTCCAAGAAGAGTCCCATTACCACTCATGCCCAAGGTGAAACAAGAGCTTGCTCGAATGGAAGAAATGGGTGTGATCACCAGGGTCGAACAACCTACAGATTGGTGCGCTGGGATGGTCACCGTTCCTAAACCGAACCAGAAAGAGGTGAGAATCTGTGTCGACTTAACAAAGCTGAATGACTCCGTGAAGAGAGAGAGACACATGCTACCTGCTGTCGAACACACACTGGGACAGTTGGAGGGGGCAAAAGTGTTTTCTAAACTCGATGCAAATTCTGGGTTCTGGCAAATTCCCTTAGCTAAAGAGTCTGCACTGCTCACGACATTCATAACCCCATTTGGCAGATTCTGCTTTAATCGGCTGTGTTTTGGAATCTCATCTGCGCCCGAGCACTTCCAAAAAAGAATGTCACAGATCCTGGAAGGCTTAGATGGGGTCTTATGCCAGATGGACGACATACTTGTCTATGCAGACACGCAAGCACTGCATGACGCCCGCCTACACGCAGTCCTCACAAAGCTGGAAGCAGCAGGTGTCACACTGAAACCAGAAAAGTGTGTATTTTCTACGGACTGTGTGAAATTCCTGGGTCAGGTGATCGATGCTACAGGTGTCAAGGCAGACCCAGACAAAGTGAAAGCAGTTACCGACATGAGAGAACCAACTGATGTGAGTGGGGTCAGAAGATTCCTGGGGATGGTAAATCACCTTGGAAAATATCTCCCGCACTTGGCTGACAAGACACAGCCACTACGTGATCTGTTGAGAGGGAAGAATATGTGGACTTGGGGGCACATGCAGCAGAGAGCTTTTGATGACATCAAAAATCAACTCAGCTCACCACCAGGCCTAGCACTCTACAACTCCAAAGCAGAGACAGTGGTTTCAGCTGATGCCTCATCATTTGGACTGGGAGCAGTACTACTACAGAGGCAGAACGACCAACTCCGACCAGTGGCTTATGCATCTAGAGCACTCACCAACACAGAACAGCGGTACGCACAAATTGAAAAAGAGGCCTTGGCCATTACGTGGGCTTGCGAGCGATTCGCGGACTTCCTGGTGGGAATCACGTTCCACGTAGAGACCGACCACAAACCTCTGGTGCCACTGCTGGGGAAGAAGAATTTGGACGAGCTACCTGTTCGCATACAGAGACTGCGAATGAGACTCATGCGATTTTCATATTCCATCTCCCATGTTGCAGGTAAAAACATAGCTACTGCTGATGTCCTGTCAAGAGCACCTGTAGAGAGTGTAAACAACACACAGCAGGAGAGAGAGCTGGACCTGTACGTAAACATGGTGATGTCTAGCCTGCCAGCAACAGACAGGAGGTTAGAGGAAATCAAGAAACACCAGGAGAGTGGAAAGTACTGCACTGAGGGGTGGCCAGACAAATTCTCATTAGACAGAGCGTTCCTGCCCTACCAACAGTTTCAAGGTGAGCTTACAGTGCACGATGGACTATTACTGAGAGGTAGTAGACTAGTCATACCAAAGTCACTGCAGACTGACATACTACAGAAACTGCATGTAGGACACCAGGGCATAACAAAGTGCCGAGAGCGAGCCAAACAGTCAGTCTGGTGGCCCGGATTGAGCACACAACTGCAGAAGTTGGTAGAGAACTGTGACACGTGTGCAAAAGAGAGAGTCAACTTCAAAGAAACCTTGCTGCCGACCGAGTTTCCAGACAGGCCATGGGCTACACTGGGGACTGATCTGTTCGAGTGGAAGAGCAACCATTACTTGTTAGTGGTAGATTACTTTTCTCGCTACATAGAGATTGCTAAACTCACTTCAACAACATCAGCAGCAGTCATCGCACACCTCAAATCCATCTTTTCCAAGTGGGGTTGTCCCTTTATTCTGAGATCGGATGGGGGTCCTCAGTACTCATCTGATAACTTCAAGCAGTTCGCAGCTACATGGGGATTCACTCACATCACCTCTAGTCCCAGATTTCCCCAAAGTAATGGAGAGGCAGAGCGTGCTGTGAGGACGGTCAAGCATCTCCTTGCCAAGGCAGATGACCCGTACATGGCCCTGCTGGCTTACAGAGCCACGCCATTAGCCAATGGGTACAGTCCTGCAGAACTGCTCATGGGCAGGAGGATTCGAACTACTGTTCCTGTCATCCCGTCTTCCCTCGATCCAAAATGGGCAGACATCACAAAACTGAGAAAAGAAGAAGAGACCAACAAAATGAGACAACAGAAAGATTTCAACAGGAGACACAGAGCACATGATCTACCAGATCTACACCAAGGTGATCATGTGTGGGTCGCAGACACCAGAGAAAGGGGGACAGTGTTGACAAGATCCGACATGCCACGATCCTACATCATCGAGACGCCCAGGGGGATCCTGCGCCGGAATCGCAGTCACCTTGTCAGCACACCAGTGGGTCCCGCCAGGCCAGTTGATCTTCCAGACATCACTCCGCCAGCGATCGACCTACCAGACGGCGATGCAGCGTCAGAACAACCAGCAGAGCAGAGCCATTCTCAGCCACCGAGTCCTGAGCCGGCGAGACGCTATCCAGCGAGAGAGAGAAGACCACCGAGTTACCTGAAGGACTTTGCAGTTAAATAGCAGGTACTTTAGGTAGTCTGAGTGATCACTGGGGCAGAATAATCCTCACACTCAGTGCGAAGGTTTGGGCAGTCTACCCCTCTCCTTCTTAGATAGGTGAATATGTTATAGTTCAGTATAGTTCAGGCTGGTTGATTTTCTATTTCTATTTGTATTTTTGCTAAAGTTAAAAGACAGTAAAAGAAGTTAAAAGAAGGAAAACAGCTGTTGAAATTTTGAAAAAAAAAAGAGAAACACAAAAGGACGTGATATTGTTTGATTTAACCTACCTGTGGGAAAATGTGTATTGGAAAAAAAAAAGTTAAGTAAAAACAAACATTTTCATTTATTGTTTATACTCAGAAAGGGGGATGTTGTGGTATA
>CM076970.1:25048657-25136157 GCA_039105355.1 Benthosema pterotum | reverse complement strand
CACACACACACACACACACACACACACACACACACAGAAAGAGATGTTGTGTCATGAGTTGGCATATAGAGAGATTCGCTCCAGTAAGAACACAGAGCAATAATTCGTCTAGTCATGCTTTATAACCTAATCATTTACATCGTTTGCACACAATGGGACCGTCGTTACATCTTCACTGAGACACACACACGCGCGCGCGTGCGCACGTGCACGCACACACACACACACACACATCACAGAGCCAGAGATCGCAAGACGAATGGCGTTCCATGATATACACAATCCGCAAAAGGTTACTCACAGCACTCTCGCTGAATACACAATTTGATCTGCTGTCACGCAAACACACACTTCAAAAGCGTCTGCAATATATTAGCATCCATTGTGTCTTATTCTCTGTGTCGTCATAAAGCGTGTGCGAAAGAGACACGAGAGCTAGAAGAAATGGGATCGGGCGCAAGAGATCTGTCCCATCCGTCAAAACCGCAACCCAAACAATGTACACGAAAGCTGTAAATACATAAAAAAACCTCAAAGTGCCGAGCGTGGATTACTGCAATTCCCCCCACGCGGGAGGGGGGAGTGCGAGGGGAACTTTAAACAATCGCAGGCCACAAGCACTTGAACCCTTTAAGATTTAGTGCAATTCCTCCCATGTCTGGCAGGCTGCACACCTGAAAGAAGTATATGGATCGTTCCTGACGCAACGAAAAGCCGCCGCTGGTCTGCTACCACGATCAGCGCAAATTCTTCCTAGGGGGATTCTATGATACCTTTTGTCAAAGAGACGTTTCGCTCAGATTTAAACACATTCTCCGGTCGTATCTGATAAATACTTTAAAGACGGTGCTTTCAAAATTATTATTTTTTACAAGAACTGTTAGAAGAGTTCATTATCTGGGCAGGGGGTTCCCTGTAGACTTCCGTCTGCTAAGCTTAGCGGTGTGTCCAGACGGCGAGACGGACACACACAAACACCACAAGCCCTCTCCTGCATCGAGGCGTATCGATCGGCTGCAGATCTAGGCATTAAGAAACGGTAAAGCCGCGTACACCCAGGGCGGGCGTGCGGCGGCGCCTCTCTCGCCGCAAACTGTCAAATTGTCCGAAACGCCTTAGGCTCCTTAAGAGCACACAGATCGAACGCTGCTCCTAACCGAATCTGTCAAGCTGTCGCGATCCGTTAAGCTATCCCGCACACTCAGGGAGGCGCAAATCTAACGCTCTAGAGACAAGAAACAGCATCTGACACAAATGTTATTTCTTCTTATTCCCCTAATCTTTTTTTCTTTTTAGATCTTTGGCAGCAGTGAGAAATGGATGAAGACCTTCTGCCGGTCGATCTCCTCCAGCACACTGATCTTGTGATTTTTCTGAGTGGCTCGGATGAGTGCCAGGGGTTGACGCCATCGCCATCGCTGCCTCCATCGCCCCGGGCAAGTAAATAAAACATTCCAGTTTGCTTTCAAGGTAGCCCCGCGACGGGGCACAGGGCGTTCAGATGGGGAGGCAACGGTATTCATTAAGTAGTATTGGTTATTCAAAGAACAAATGGTGCTGCCGTATTATTAATAGCAGCTGTACTCACAATTCCAATGTGACCGACCGTCGCCACTTGACAGTTAAGACGTCCCTTTGATGATTTATACAACAAGAGCAACACTTTGTCCATTTGTTTCACATGCAAATACACTCTCTGGCCCTAGGTGGAAGCCTCAATTACACACAGAGAACAGAGAAATTGAACTTTGCAAGAGTCAATGCATTTTATGTGGCCTGGAGTTTTCTGTGAGGTTCAGAACGGGCAAACCCTATACTCTATATGGGATCTGCAAAATCGCAAACGACAGGAAAATCAGGACACTTGTTTGGGCCAGAAAAAGAAACTCCAGACCCCAGAAAATCTACTGAACGTGAAAAGTTCAAGCTTTGTTTGGGGGGTGCAGTTGAGCTCATAAAAACTATACGAATAAGAAAAATTACAAAAATGTTTTTTTATGTCACAATATTTAAGTGACATAAAACAGCCAGAAAGAGTCTGATATCTGCGTTGTAATGTGCAGTATAACACACCGTTTACACCCAAAGGCATTTCTTAGAATTACTTTTCTAATACATAGTCCGGAGGGATCACGCAAAAGAATCAACTTTTCTCCCAGCCAATCAGGGCCGAGCCACGGCCGCTTTGATGCGGCGATCGACTAATTGCCTACACTTTTTTTCTGGTTTTGCACAACCAGCAACGCCCCCCCCCCCTTTCCCAACCCGGTGACGTCAGGCCACCGCCGGCACCCTGCAGGGAAAAGCAACGGCTCGGCGCTTTCTCGCTCGTGTGAAGTTCCTTCATCTCCACCCTCTCTCTGTCTCTCAGCTGTTAACCGGCCTTGAAAGTGTTAACAGATAACATATCATGATATCATCTGAGAGCAACGGAGAGGAGCAATAAAACATCACAGCGGAATGATTAGAGCAACGTGATGCGAAACCAAGAGGAGGGGGGGAACAAGGCGAGGAGGAGGGGGGTGGGAGAACAATTAGTGTTTCATCTCTCTCTCGCCCACCCTCTTGGTGGTGTCTCTTTCGTCAACCCCCCACCACACCCCCCACCACTCCATTCTGTTGTCTGTGGTGCGGCGAGACCGATAGACACCCCCGCGGAGAGGGTAGACGTGTGAAGAAAGAGAGAGATGGATGATGTTCTGACAGAGTTGGAGAAAAGAGACGGATCTAAACAAGACAAGACTGACCCTCGCATAGAAAGAGAAAGAGAAGAAGAATATAACCGTTTCGGAGGGCGTCAACCTTTCTTCTCGCTTCTTCAACACAGTTTTTTTTTTTCTTTTCGTTTATTCCTTTCTTACCAATGTGAAGGGTTGATGGGGGGGTGGGGGTCTGCGTAGCGGAGGCTTGTGAGACCCGACCACTTCCTGCTCACTTCCTGTGATCAGAGACAGGGTAGGTTTTGCCGGAGACGACCAAGAGAGAGAGAGAGCTCTCTCTCTATTACACACACAACAAACACATGTGCAATGCATGTACAGCTATACTATATAGAGCCCAGGCCCAGTGTGGTATACATGAGCCTAGAAGGCTAGAATTTATTTTGAACCCATTTTGGGAGCAGGCCCGGATGTAACATTTCCCGATTGTGGGGGCAAGCGAAAATGGTATTGGGGCACACGGGGCAGCTTCATGAAGTCACACCCATACCATTTTCGGTTACAGGACTTACAGTAGATTAGAAAAGTAAGCATCAATAATAACATCTGTTGTTGTTTAAGTTCCAACAGACACGCAGATTGCATAAAGCTAAAGGTCTGCCCCACCAAACATGCCATCATGTTTGGTGGGGCAGTCAGGGCATTTAGCCCATGCCAAGATGCGGCCCTGTTTGGGAGGCGGGAAAACGTTCAAAATCGTGATGTTATACCATTCTCAGGTCAACATGGATTAAACGACAAGCGGAATCAGTTGGTGTTGCGATTTTTTTTTACCACTTTCCATCTGTCATCCTCTATTTATGGCCTTATTGGTGAACATCTATCCCAAAACAACAACTCATAACATATACTTTGTAAGACCCGGTCACAGCTATACAGAAGATAGTTACCCATCAAAACAAGTTTTGTTTTTCATTATTTGTTCAAAAATCTAAAACCTAATAACACAAATATCAAGTCATTGCGTTCTGCCGGCACTGATAGGAACGTATATGGTGAAACTGCAAACGCGGAAAACAGATAACGGGATAAACGAGATAAGGGGCGAAGAGCGATCAATCGTGATCAGATTAATTAGATTAGGCAGTATATGCCGTTCGACACCATCCGGCCGCCGTGTTGATTTTTGCGAAACACTGAAATCCACTGTTAATTAACCTAGAAGTGACCTGTCATTAGGCCCGACAGTCCATTCAAACTGTCAATCTGTGTCAGCGCCAACGCAGCGGAGCAAGGAGAAGAATATAACAACGCTCCGCCCTCCCACCCACACAGGCTGGCACGCGTGCACGTATGCACGCACATACACACACGCACACACACACACACACACACACACACACACACACACACACACACACACACACACACACACAATGGGCAGAAGAAGTGATTAAATCTCAGTGTTCATTGTGAAATGTTGAGCAATGCTGCAGCATCATGGCAAGTGTGTGTGCGTGTGTGTGTGTGTGTGTGTGTGTGTGTGTGTGTGTGTGTGTGTGTGTGTGTGTGTGTGTGTGTGTGTGTGTGTGTGTGTGTGTGTGTGTGCTTGTCAATGAGTGGAGAGAGATCTGGAAAGAGAGAGAGAGAGAGAGAAAGACTGATAGGAGAAACATAACACACCGGTGCTTACTCTTCTGCGTCGATGCTAACTCTCTCGCACTTTCTCACACACTTGTTTATGGCGGCAGACTGCGCTCTGCTGCCCCAGACACACACACACACACACACACACACACACACACACACACACACACACACACGCACACACACACGCACAGACACACACACACACAGACACACAGACACACACACACACAGACACACACACGCACGCACGCGCGGATGGAGGATGAGGGACACTGAGACAGTTTAGAAAGCCTCGAGGCTCGGTCTGAGCTTTCATTTCCTCCATGCCGCATAACAGCACACACACACCCACACACACACACATACAATCAGCATGCATGCACATTCGCACACACACAGAAAACGGTTATGAGATTTTCACCCTGCCCTGAAGGGAGTAGTAGTAGTAGTAGTGGAGAGAAGCAGAAAAGTAGCTGTTATGGAATCAGGGGTTTCAGAATCCCACTCTAACAAGCAGCCACCGATGTACAGTCAACATTTATACAAGCCAGAGAGGGCTTGGACAACAAAGCCCCTCCGCCAGTCGACAGACAAGACAGAGCAGATAAAAAGTACAGTATATAATCGCACCAGCCCAAACTGAGCCACGCATGGAATCCTTTTGTAATGACAAGCATAACATAGAAAGAAAACAAAAAAAAAGTTGTATAGTAGGAGCTTCAGCCCAACTCACCAACGTTACCCAAGCCACCATGCAGCAATCTTTTCTGTCTTACTGCTTGCAAGATGACTAGAAGAGGGAGAAGAAAAACGCTTTTGGATTATGATGTCCTTATCACGGTTGTGTGATGCTGATAATTGATAGCACGTGACGTTGCGACGTTGGAACTGGGTGGCTCAACACGAGAGGCTGTTTGTGGTTTTTTGGTGTTTGTTGTTGCGCTCTTAGATGCATTGTTGTTGAAATTGCTGTGGAAACCCTTCTCTCTCTCCCTCGTACCGAGGGGAGAACAAACACTGCTGTCTGTACAACAGGCCGGGGGATTTCTTTTGTGTTATCACGGAAATAAATGACTGTTTACCAACGGCATTGCGGTATTGAGTCAAGTTGTTTTGAATTACATTCAAAAATGTGTAATAATAAGGGTGGTATAGTCTCTATTTGGTGGTACAGTCAGCGGCCTCCACATGCAAGCATGTGCTCGGTCAGTTCGGGGCTCTCCCTAGTTTGGCAGAAAGAGGTGGGGTAACGCCCAGGATTACAGCTTAGCCAAGTGGCATTGGATTACGAAATCATGGGATGATAAATAGAATGGAATATAACTAGCCTTATGCAACTGTAGTTATTGAAGTACAACAAAAATCATACTGATATTACGGAAGTAGACTTAAGTCACTCAGGAATGAACAATTAATAAACTAAAAGTAAATGATCAGGAAAAGGATGACAATGTGTGCGTTTATCTCAGATGGGTTATGGATGGGCCAAACGGACCTACCATTTCCACACAGCCTCTGTCCATTCAGTTTTTCCCTTTTAAGTGCACGTATAAGCGTGCCAAACACACAAGGCGCACACACACACGCGCGCACACAGCAGGGCTTCCTGTGCGAGGGGAAGTCGTGGGTTGTTGCAACATCAGAGTTAGAGATAACAGCTTGTTCGCACACACACACTTGGTCCCTGTCCACACACGCACGCACGCACACACACACGCACACACACACACACACACACACACACACACACACACACACACACACACACACACACACACACACACACACACACACACCACAGAGCAGACACTGAGAAGAGCCCTGCAGTCCATGTTTGTCTTTAGAGGAAGGTCCTTTTCTAATATTGAAACGCGAGTATCATCAAATGACGTGGATTCCCCAACGAAAAGCGGCAGTGTTGCTTTCATTCACGTCAGTCCAGGGTGTGTGTGTGTGTGTGTGTGTGTGTGTGTGTGTGTGTGTGTGTGTGTGTGTGTGTGTTGTCAGAGCGGTTGTGCTGTGCAGGGTTGCACAGTGTAGACAGACATGCTGCCCCGAAGGCAAACTCATGCATGGGTCCCATCAAAGAGTTGTTGAACAAAAGACTGGGTAAACAAGACATTATCATCATATACATCATATTGACCACAATTATTGCCAATGGCATTTTTTATTTTTTTTAAGAAGAACAAGAAAAGTAAGAAGTTCAGATTTTTTGGTGTCATTTTCATAATATCTGTGTCAGAGTTTTGCTTGCTAGTAGATTGGGCTATTTTTGCTACTTAACGTGCAGACTATAAGAGACTATAAGATGAAACCGTTTAAGTGGTTAAAGGGACACTTCAACATGATTTCTGCACTCAGTAGAGTGCCAACTTGCAGTAGGCCATGGCCTACTTGTGTGTGAGCAGACAGAGCGACTAGAGATACTAATAGAGATCTCTTCATTACGAAAAAATCTCTTCATTGCCTCACTAATACGCCGTCAACTAAACTGGCCAATCGGAGTACTTCAAGGGACGACCGATGTCTGAGAACCAATCATTTTTTGACTTGCGCTCGCTCTGCTGGCGCAAGTTTGGAACACTTTCCTGGAGGTCAATACGTGGTTTTAGACATTTTAAAAATTCTAAAACACCATATATATTTTTAAAGTGTCCTTTAAGTCAAAAGTGTGGGTGCTTTTTCCAGCTTTGGCTGAAGGATGACGACGATGATGATTTAGCCATTTATCAGCTTTAGATGACAATGGCCTCTGTAGGAGTTAGTGTGGTTAGTGTGGTGGCTGCGTGTACACATGCACGAGGTTGACGCCGTGCCAGCTATGGAGGAGGAGGGCCCAGCCCACCAGCCTATTGCTTCACCACCCTGTCTTTCCGGTTGCGTCGCTGTGTGTGTGCGTTTGTGTGCGTGTGTGTGTGCGCGCGTGTGTGTGTGTGTGTGTGTGTGTGTGTGTGTGCGCGTGTGTGCGTGTGTGTGTGTGTGTGTGTGTGTGTGGTTAGACCATGAATCGCGCCTCAATCAGGCCAGTATACTGTATTCACCTCAAGTAGGTCAGCGTTTCTATAGCCCTAACTACTGTACAGTACAGTAGTACATCTGTACTATACAGAGGAATTCCCATTGTTGTGCATTTAGATCATTTCCACTCAATGAACACTTCATGTAGGAGAGACAGCCAACTGAATTTGTGGTAAATCGGTCGACCGTTACCCACTAACCCTATCCCTAACCCTAAACATAACCTAACCCAGTAAAAACTATGCCTAAACCTAACCTTAACCCCCGACAGATGTGCCACTGCGTTGGCCATTGGTCGTAGACCATTGGTCACCTGTTGCAACGTATGTCGTGGTCGCTCGCTCTCTGTCACACACACATGCACACACGTAATACCGAAGTCATTGCATCCCTAATCACCTTAATCGTCTGAGCGTTCTATACCAGTCCTCCACCCTCTTTCTCTCTCTCTCTCTCATTCCTTTTGTCTGATCTCTTTGATCTGTGCCCAGCGGATGAGTCATATCATTAAGTAGACATGTCCTCGATCAGCCCCCGTGGGGAAATGTTAAAGGCTTTTTTTCTTTCTTTCTTTTCTCTCTCTCTCTCTCTCCAAGCAATAATTCATCATCATTATTATCATTATTTTATATGCAGTTCTATACAGATCTTCAATAACACGAAGCAGAAGGCAAAGATCATCGGCACACATATAAACCATTTTTCCTGTTGGCAGCTCTTGTTTTTGTAATATTTCTCTCACGCACATAAAACATGGATTAATGACAAATAAGAACTCACAAATGACAAAATACTTTGTCAAGTCCCATTTGTTCACACAACATAACCTTCGCTTAGGCCCATATGAAACATCCAAGACTATATTAACCATGTGTGTGCAATGATTCGTTCAATAAAGATTAAAGTATTATCCCAACATATTCTCCGGTTTAACTCTTAATTTGAAGATCCTAACACGACCGGAACCGGATATTGACTGAATGTTACGCATGTTAGGTACAAGTCTGTGCCATCACAGTGGCCGCTATGTTCCGTGCAATAAGCAATGTTTTAAACAGTAATGCCGCCTGGGACAGTGAATTGTAGATAAAGTGGCTGAAAGTGTGCGTGGGTAGGTGCATGCGCAAATCAAGATGGGCTAACAACAGACAACCACCGGAACCTAATTTAAGTAGATCGGAGCAAACCATTCATACAGGTGTACGTAATTCCACAAAAATGATGGAAGATGCTTTAGAACAACATACGCTATTGTTAGCTTCAAATGCTCTAGTCCAGTGGTTTTCAACCATTTTGGCACCAGGGCCCACTATTTATTCAGCATTTGAAGACATTTTAACCCAAACAAACCGAAAAAACTAAAGATTTCTTTAGCTTTTGTCCACAATTCCAGGCTGGATTTAGGAAACAAAACAGGCAAACATACAGATCAAAATGACCATTAATCTCCTACATTCTCTAGTTGTGTACCTGTAGACTTGGGCTAATTCAGATGGTGAAAATTTTAACTCTTGAGAGTGTAAACAAGCGTATACATTTTTACGCATTTTTACATCTGGCTAACCAACTTTCCATCATTTAGCCTGGGGAGCAACTGGAATCCTCTCAGGGACCACTGGTGGTCTCCGGGCCCACCTGTTGAAAACCCCTGCTCTAGTCTAATAGCACCGTGAGCTTGTCCTTCTGGGAGTTTCAGCGGAAGCGTTGTCTGAAGACAGACAGTAAGTAGCCTTGCCAGGCCATGATGTCAGGAGGCCCGGCTGAGCCATTGAGGCCCATATAGGTCAGGAGCCTATCTCCTGTTTCTGTAGCGTGAGGCAGCTTGATGTACAAGTACACCCCCTGGACATGACGCTAGTATATCGCAGGGACTTACCCCCAATCCAACCCTTGATGCTGAGTGCCAAGCAGGGAGGCATTGGGTCCCATTTTTAGAGTCTTTGGTATGACCCGGCCGGGAATCGAACCCCGACCTCCCAGTCTCAGGGCGGACACTCTAACCACAAGGCCACTGAGCTGGTCCTTCTGGGAGTTAAAGTGTAAGCGTTGCCTGAAGACAGACAGAAAACTGCTTAGCAAAGCATAAAGAGTGAGTGTATTTACCAGGGTCAACAATGCACCGACTCTGCCTCGGCAGATGACACTTCTGGTGAATGTTCTCACTCTCTCTCATCTGGTATTGACTCCTGAGTGGACTCCAATTACATTTTAAACTGAAAAAAACAATGTCATCGTCAGACAAAACCATGAACACCGACAAACAGCAGAGCAAGAAATGTCAAACATGCAACACGACAGAGTTGATTGTCGACTTGTCCAACGCCCACTTCTTATCTCTCAGTCACTCAGGTTAATAAAATCTGCTATCGTGTTGATATCTTATAATAATAATTACAGGCTCCATCTGCATTCCGCTCATGCATGAGCGGCCAAATGAAAACAAAACAAAACCTCACAGCGGCATAAAAAGAAACACCCCTTTATATTTTAACTTGACAAACTGGCTGTGCCACATATCTCCAGATGCAGGCTTTATACAGAGGCAATTTCTAAAATAGCACATTCACTGTTGTGTCACCATGTGTGTGTATGTATGTGCATGTGTGTGCGTGCGTGCATGTGTGTGTGTGTGTGTGTGTGTGTGTGTGTGTGTGTGTGTGTGTGTGTGTGTGTGTGTGTGTGTGTGTGTGTGTGTGTAAAGAGAGCCATCAAGGCAAGGCATAGAGAGATGGGAGGAGATGAAGGTATACGAAAAACAGAAAGCGGGAGAGGTTGGATTCATTGCCTTAAAAGCAGCTCTGAGTCAAACACTGTGATAAGAATCACCAGACGGCACGCACGCGCACACGCACACACACACACACACGCACACACACACACACACACACACACACACACACACACACACACACACACGTGGATCATTACTTTGAACCTACGAAGAGATAAGCGCATAAGAATTGTGTTATTCAATTATATGTGTGTGTGTGTGTGTGTGTGTGTGTGTGTGTGTGTGTGTGTGTGTGTGTGTGTGTGTGTGTATGTGTGTGTGTGTGTATGTGTGTGTATGAGAGAGAGAGAGAGAGAGAGAGAGAGAGAGAGAGAGAGACAGACAGAGAGAGACTCGGGACAGTTGTGTGAGATGAAAGGGGAAGGAGATTCTTTCCACCTATCTGTCACTTCCTCTCCTCACTCTCTTGAATTTCCTTCACTTTCTTTCAACATCTACGCCATTTGTCCTGAGATGTAATCAATCATTTACAAAAAAAAAAAAAAATCCTATGATGATCTATCACAAACTTTTTGTGAGCCACAATTACATCATTCATTTCCTGGCCATCAATTCCTGTCCGTTTGCATCTACGGTATGCCAACAGTTTATATTATAGCAACAGAAATCAGACAAAGTATTACGACTAATTCCCTCGGTCTGATATTGGTCGTTCATGCAATCCAGGCCCAGGATTTCATGTCAATGAATCAGGCTTTACTAGCTGTGACTGTTGACTCTGCACAACACAAGCGATCGTTTTTCTAAAAGTGCCAGCAGGGAGTGTGTGGCCGGTCGCTACGTCAGTGACTCAGTCCCTAAAACGCGTAGTGCGAACACACAGGCCTGCTCACGGCCTCCCTGGATCCACGCGTTGTGACGTGACTCATGGACATGGTGATGACACAGTTAGTAACGTTGAACTACCAAACTGTCAAATGCTCTGTGTCATTCACCCATTTGTAATCGTCAGAGACACAAGATTCACATTCATTCACAATCCT
The DNA here is from genome assembly GCA_039105355.1 of Benthosema pterotum. Taxonomy (NCBI): domain Eukaryota; kingdom Metazoa; phylum Chordata; class Actinopteri; order Myctophiformes; family Myctophidae; genus Benthosema; species Benthosema pterotum. The sequence continues at coordinate 25,125,052 of CM076970.1, read as the reverse complement.
CCTCTGCAGCCTGAAAAGAAACACACCTCTTCAAATTCAATATTAGCCCATAGCACTTGCAAGAGTACTTTCTTCGCCCTCCTACAGGCGTATGCAAGAGACAAGATAGCCTGTAGCCTTATGCCATTTTTATGTAAACATAGAACAATATAGTGTATATACAGTATGTGTTTGACTATAGATATTCAACTGTGATGTTCCTAGCTTACTGTATGTAAACACCAAAGTTGACTATAATACCTTTAAAGGTAGGGGAAGTGATTTCACTTTTGTCAGATATCACCCAAAAAATATTTTTTTTCTCTTAAAATGCTCTATTATAAGGTGTGGAAACCACATATGGAGTTTCCCCCTCCCCCACGTTAGCAGAGGAGCTAATAAAAGTTCCCCAGGTCACCACAATTCTCCTCCAATCAGGAGAGAGCAGCAGGTTCACATAGTGTAGCTACTTTTGGGGGCCCCTAGTGCACCAGGCTGGTACTACACCATGAATTTCAAATCACTTCCCCTACCTTTAAGGTTAGTCTATACATTTGTGCATTCTCAATGATTTTCTTTAGTTAAAAAAAAGCTTTATATATTGTGACGGTACTGTTTTATATTAAACAAAAAATACATTTCCAGGCTAGGATTCCAATTCTATCCAATCAGGATATAGTGGAACCATAAACGTCTCGTCCTTTTTTTGTCAGAGAGTGAAGGGCGATCCATCGCGCATGTCCAGTTATCACTCCAACCTACACATACCGTGTGTCCAGCTCGCCTTGAGCAACTTACTGAACCAAAGTATAGTACACGGCTCTGTATGTGATGCATTGCCAAAATGGAGTCTGCGGGGATCCCTGCCGAGGGGGGGGGGGGGTCCTCGAGGTTGTTCAACAGTAAACGGAGAAATGGCGGCATTATCTCCCCTCTTATGGTACGTAGAGACTCTTCTAGGGGATGAAAAACAAAAACCTCAAAAAAGAAAGAAATCATCATCTCTCATGGGGGGATCCCTGGAACTGACAACAAATACTTTCCAAATGGGAATACCTAGTATAGTATATATACCTATCGATTTGAAGAGTTTGACACAAGCGCTGAGCTCACAAGGCGGCCATGCTGCTGTCTTGTTTGACAGGCCGTGATGTGGAAGTGGTTTATTATTTATTGTACTGAACTGCCTCAAAGAGGCATCCACCATGACACCCTCTAGTGGCATTGCCTCACGACCCAGCCATCTGCCTTGATTCACCCCCCGCACACGCACACACGCACACACACACACACACACACACACACATGCACATGCACACGCACACGCACACACACACACACACACTCGCACACACACCTTGTGTTTCTCAATCTTCCTCCTCTCCTCTTCATTCCCTCTCTACCCCTTAGCTGTCCTGTCCTATTATGGACATAACACCAGCGTGGCTGTCAGGACAGCTAAAGGTTTGATTCACCGTGTGTGCGTGCGTGCGTGAGTGTGTGTGTGTACATGTGCGTGGGTGCGTGCATGCATGCAATTGTGTGTGTCTGTGCGTGTGTGTGTGTGTTAGATAGCAGATAAGAGCCATATATAAACAGCACTTGAAAGCAGAAATGTAAATGTTTACAAGTCACAGCAGAAGACACGACCATATCAAGATGCAAGCGAGCGAGGAAGAGAAAGACAGAGGGGAGAGAGAGAGAGAGAGAGAGAGAGAGAGAGAGAGAGAGAGAGAGAGAGGAAGGAAAGCGTGAAAGATGAAAGCACAGAGTTCACACCAGGAGAACTATAGCAGACAGACTCAGACTCACAGTCATCAATATAGCTTAGTGGAAAAGGGGCTGACAAAACGACTGGCAGCTCGGTACAAGCTGTGTTGTTATTTATACATGGCACTTTTCTCCCCCAAATTGTTTCAGCGTTTCAATCAAGCTCAGCTTGAACTAGTGCAATTTTTACCCCCACCTGCTTTGCATTTTCTTAACTTCTTTCTTTTTTTATTACACCGTGTGTAATTTTGCTGTCAGCTCCTTCTCATTGTCACTCTGTCACTCTGCACTCTGCTTAAAGGTACGTTTTAGTTGGAAAAATAAAGTTTTGGTCATTTCACCGTGTACTGAGGCTCGTGAACACCCTAGGCGGTTTATAAGTTACTCAATTCAGAATTTAGATATTTGATGCTCATTTTACCTTCTCCCGTCCACTTCCAATACAAACACATAGTGAATTAAAACTCCATTTTAACCAAGTTAAACATGAAGTTTTAGGGGCGGAGCTAAAATGAACATCTGATCAAATATCTAAATACTGAATGGGGTTTCTCCTTTTTAGTGCCCCCTCCTCTAATGCCAGGCTTTTGAAATGGCATCATATGGAAACCAAGTCTATGGACTTTGAATGTCTATGGACTATGCAATTCTTGTTCAACTCTTTGACAGATTAGCAGAAAAGCTAGGCTCGCTTCCATTAGGTTCAAGAGTAACAATTAATAATATAGAAACTCCTCTGTTATGAATTTGTGCAAATGAATTAGATCCAAAGACATCTTGTCTACTTTAAGGGAAAAAATAAGAGAGTTAATAATAATAAGAGTTGATGATGTGCTTCAGTTTTTTAACTACATTGTGTTGTGTTGTGTTGTGCAATGTTCAAACAGTCATCGCTGGACTAGTCTTCCAACGCAATGAGAAAGGTGCCACGTCATTATTCTGACATCTCATTAATGAAACCTCCCATTGTTCTAAGTTTATAACACTCACCATCAACATAACCGTGACCATGTTGCATGTTGCAGTGTGGACACAGGGCTTAAAGCAAGGCGGCCAACCGGACACCAGCGCATGTCTGGAATAATGAGACTTCTGATCTATGAGACTTTGGATCTATGATCAGTCTATCAAGAAAATACACCAAATATTTGACTTTCAAATACATTGTTACGAGACTGCTTAAAGCATAACCAAACTTGTAATTTATCAGCTCAATTTGTCACTGGGGTCATTTTAATTTCTTGTCTTTTTATTTTTACCATAATTAGTTCTGTCTCCATGTTTACTGGTGTGTTTTGTATAAGCACTGTTAATAGGCTACTCAGGGACAAGATGGAAATGTGCTCTTTGCTAACAGTGGCTCATTTACATGTGGAAACTGAAATATGCAGTGTTGTTGCTGGTGAATAAACACAATCATGTTGTCAAGACATCCTCGTCGTCTCTTATCAATTATAATTACGTTTCTGTATTTTACAGTTTCACATGCCTCAGAACTTGTCATGTATGAGATTCCTGTGGACTGTGACATCTCAGTCCGCAGTCAAATCAGAACACCAGATCACAGAACATCCACTGAATGTTAAAAATTCAGATCTTTTTTGCAGTCTCCTAGTCTCGTCTTTGCACAAAACATTTTTAATGGCGGTACACAAGCTATGACTGCTATAAAGTTTCTTCCCAAACATCATCCGTCCATTATTGAAATCTGAGATCACCTGAGATGAACTGATGGAAGGCCTAGAGAAAGTTAATAGAATCCTGTAGTGTGCAATGTAGCATTATTTTAAAACACAATCTGATAATCTGATAATAATCTGACAAGATAAATTTATAAGATTATGCTATAGTGTGATTTTTTTAACCAATGGCTGAAGCTGTTTTTTCCTCATTTTGCATGTTTTTCTTCTCCTGTCTATCTACTGTTAGATATCAACAAAGGCGTGAAAAGAAGAACAAGCCAAAACAACCGATTACAAGATGTATGTGTCAAATTTGCATCGAATTGTAAGCTTGTACTATTTTCACTATTTTCGATAAATGTTCATCCAAAGACCTGATCAAAATTGGGTTTATTTTAATTTATTTTTATACTGTCACACCCCCTAAAATGTGATACACGACAGCGGCAGATTAACCTTTTATATAAGCCAGGGGGAAATGTGGGCTGGAGGCAGAAACGCCCTGCTTAAAACTCATCCAGTTTGACATGTTCACATCTGGGAGCTGCCCACCACAGCCACAGTCTGGGTGGATCAGGACACCCCCCCCCCCCCCCCCCCCCCCCACACACACACACACACACACACACACCTCTCTTCTCCTCCACCTCCTCCTCTCTCTTCTATACTTTCCTCTCTCGATCTTCACAGACATTCCTCATCTCTTAACAAAACTAAACCACAGATTAATCTGAACTTGATGAGTACATGTGTACATTACACTGTCAAACGGTTTCACACACACATTGGTGACTGCAATTTCTTTTGCTAAACATTTTCCTCTGTTCCAAATCGTTCCGTAGTGTGACACCGCCAACGCCCTACACTGCAAGTAGAAACCTTCTATCTCCAATGTATTCTACTTATTCGCAAGACGCTCTACAATCCAGATCTACACATGTGCTTGCTTTTGCTACTGCTATCCCCTGGAACTCCCTCAAGGAACATAATAGGCTAAGCTGCAACACACAACAAATAGAGGAAATACTAGTTCATGAATGTGACACATCGCGAGCATGCAGAGCTGATGTTTTCACTTTTTGATTCCACATTTTGACTCCTAACAGACAGCTACCGATGCAGTATCTAGAATCTATTCCAAACCACTGCCTAAGCCTAATTGATAGTAGCTGTGTTTGAGTTTCTTGCTTTGTTTCGTTTTATCTTAAAAATCTGCATAAAAGCTGGCTGAAACTGTCTGGAGGGGGGAAAAAGTAGTAAAAAAAAGTAATTTCGTCAAGCAAATTTCAGATTTTCACTCAGTGAACGCACAACAACGTCTCTAAGTGATGTCATATTTGATTAACTTGCAGGAGACTTGCCTTGTTGTCACAACACATTAGTTGCTTTCGGTGGAACTGCGAGCGAATAATAACCTCATAAACATGAGAACATGTTAAAACCTCGTCCCGTGTATCATGTCTGCAACCATTTCCATAATGGCCCCCAGTTGTCTTCACTTTCTTTCGGCGATTACCTCGCTCATCTGTTGCCATTTGGCATCGCCCCTCTCTGTGTGCATCTGTGCGTGTGTGCGTGTGTGTGTGTGTGTGTGTGTGTGTGTGTGTGTGTGTGTGTGCGTGTGTGTGTGTGTGTGTGTGTGTGCAGTCGCGTGCGTGTGTGTGCCAGCGAGTGAGAGATTGTTACCAGAAGCTTGTTAACCCAGAAGCCATTACCACATCCCTGAGGTTTACGCCAATTAGACCAAAAAAAAGACAGAGGCAAGAAAGCAAAAGAGAAAGTGATTATTTGAGGGAAAAAAAATTAAGCCATTATTTTTGCCCGTTTGAGAAGGAATTGCCAAGTAAATAAACAAACTACGGGATGAATATATTTAATAATAAATATAGCGAGAAGACGGATGAGATAGCGACGACCAAAAGGAAGACGTTATCGCTGTGAAGAAAGTCATTATTAGAGTGTATGTGCGTGCGTGCATGTGTGTGCATCATCACTTGAACAAACGCGACTGGAACAAATATGGCACAGTTGAAATATTAAAAAAACAAAAAAACAAAGGAAAAGAGACAAGAAAAACTCAAGCGAGCGAGCCAGGGGGAAAACGGAGAAAATCAGGAGCAAATTGGGATTCAAAAGCGGCCGAGACGGAAACAAAAAGAGAGATCAACAAAAAACAGAATGAGATGTGAAGTGAGAGAGAGAGAAAAAGAGAGAGAGAGAGAGAGAGAGAGAGAGAGAGAGAGAGAGAGAGAGAGAGAGAGAGAGAGAGAGAGAGAGAGAACTAGATAAATAGAGTGGAGTTTGACTTCAGTGCTCCCATTTAGTTTGGAGCTCAAGACGGTTTTGTTTTTACAGCTTCACTTTGGGCAGACCAGACCCCTATCTGTCCACACACACACACACAAAACGTGTACACGCACACACACACGCCCCTAAAAGGGGCCTTTTTCCACATTGGGCCATATGGTGCAGACAGGCGCACGGAAACAATTCTCTAAAAACAACACACACACACACACACACACACACACACACACACACACACACACACACACACACACACACACACACACACACACACACACACACACACACACACACACAAAACAGACAGTTAAACTTGCTGAATGAATCGTTGCCTTGTTCACTCGTGCACTAATGGCAAGGGACCTTCCATGCAGATTACGTGTACGTGTGCACACACACGCGCACACACACACACACATGCATGCACGCCCCTAAGCATTCTACAAGTACTACTTAACCATTAGTGGAGTGTGACAGAATTTCCCCTGTCCAAAGTAGACAGTCAATTTATATTCAAATATGCCCTGCTTGTAGCGTCCACAAAAGGCTATTTGACGAGGCAGAATAATGGGCTGAGGATGACATATCCTGGTCTCAATCTGTAGTTTTTTCACCTTGCGTTAGTCACTGATAGAAACCTCGTTTGTCCAAAAAACACTTGTGTTTTCAGGAATCAAATACAAAAGTGGCAAACAGTAGTCAAGCTTGTAGACGTTCTACTTGCTTTTTTGTGTCTTGATTGAAAAGAAAGGGGGGGACACGCAGGAAAGGCCGTCTGGATTGGGATTCGAACCTGCGAAGTGCCGTTAAACAGATAGTTGAGCTACCTATGGGGGCCAGATCTTCCCCTTTTGATGCTTTTGTTTGACACGGCAGTATATGCTTAGACCGATAATTTACAAAAAAAGTTAGCAGAATACGGAGATTCGAGGTTTCTTGCCCTGCAGCAGTGGTTTTCAACCAGTGGTCCTTGAGAGGTTTCCAGGCGGCCCCAGGCTAAATGATGGAACGTTGGTTAACCAGATGTAACTCTTTGAGAGCGTAAAAATGAAACCAAATGGACCCGCAAGGTTCCATTTGGTTTCATTTTTACGCTTTCATCTTGACACTCTCAAGAGTTAGATTATCTTCTGAATTAGCCCAAGTCTACACAACTAGAGAATATTGTTTTTGATCTGTATGCATGACTGTTTTGTTTCCCAAATCCAACCTAGAATTGTGGAATAAAGCAAAAATAAATCTTTAGTTTTGGGGTCTGTAGGGAAAAAATGTCATCAAATAGTGGTCCGTGGCTGAAATGCTGAATAAATAGTGGGCCCTGGAAACAAAAAGGTTGAAAACCACTGCCCTACAGCAATGTTACTGTCATCGTCCATTGATATTATTTAGTCACAAGCTCTTGTTTCCATCAGTTAAATATTTACAAAGCCCACAGACCCTATACTACTTTCAACCAAACACATGCAGGGTTTGTAGTGGCTCGTGAAAAAAACATAAAAAGATGAAATTCAGAAAGATACAAGGTTTCTTCTGCCCGCCAATCATCGACCACATCCTAATGTCACCACTATCACCATGACCACACACTGCTTCGTGGAGATGTGTGGCCTATATGGACGTAATTGAGGTTGACGCGTATGTGGAGCAATGTCACTTTTAGATCAAGTCCGGATGCTTATTTTTGTACTCTACCTCCACACCTGAGCAACGGCCATCCTAGTTCAACCTGTGAATCTCAAGGTTGAGGGTTCAAAAGCCCGTCTCAGGGGCCCCACGTTACGCCTCATCCTATACCTCTCTCTCTATCTCTCTCCACGGTGTTGTCAAAATGAAGCAGAACGTCCTAAAACAACCTTAAAGGAAGCCCAGGCTTTTTTTCCCTTTGAAAAGTGGAACGTTTAGCAACAAAATGACTCGTGCGCAAAAAACTGGGGGAAAAAAAACGCCCGTGGGACACAGCGGCACTGTATTATTATTATTTTGTTTTGCGAAAAATGTAGGCTACAAACGGCAGCTCAGCAAGCGTAAACACCGTAGACAAACCCACATTATATGGCGGGTTGGTAGATGAGCAAATATACAATCAGAACAGGGATGAAAGCGAGGCCTCCAGGCAACATGTGCATATTTCAGCAATTAGGGTTTAGTTGCATAAGCCAGTAGGAGGAGCCGGAACCAGGTCTTAAAGAGATCTGGTTCTTAAAACACCATGCCTCAAGGTCACCAAAGTTGTCCTATAGAGTTCCATTCAGATCGGATGTTATGGTCCAGGTTGGAAACCTCATATTTCCTATACTGTTGCTTATTGACTTTTAAAGGGATAGTTAGTTTGAACTTGACATTTCACCATTTTTAGAACACGTTCACAGGGGTCTTTAAGTGTGATAATATGTGATTTTAGATATTTTAGATTTTAGCAGCGAGCGCAGTGTCTCTGATGACATCGATACTATACTATACTAGGTGGGGCTTTATGGGGATTGTAGTCCATGTTGAAAATGTCAATTCATGTATATTTGTCAGTTATGTATAAAATGTCCCTTTCAGTTGTATGAAATACTGGCCCTTAATATAGTGTTGCAACTGTATTGATTGTCTGAGTCACATGGTGGGAGTTCTGCTCTGGTTTTGCTGAAATGAACTACAGTACTTCGTACTGTAGTTCCAGTCATTAATAAAAGCAAATGAATCCACAGAACTAGCTTGTATTGTTGATCCATTTCTAAAATATCAGTGGAACTATTCATGGGTCTCATTTGTAGTTCTTTAACAGCCATGTTGAGGACCAACATAGTCCTCTGTACAAATGAGACCCATGATTTATTTGGGCGCAGTTGCAACCTCTATAGCAGGGGTGGCCAACCTGTGGCTCGCGAGCCACATGTGGCTCTTCAGCTGGTTACATGCGGCTCTTAAGGGGCTTCCACATGAAACCGTCAAAAACGCTCGGCCTGACGCAATCATTCATTCCCTATACAGTGGTGCCTAACCACTCGATCATGGACAGTTTCCTAGTCGACCACGGAGCGGTGTAGGTGTATGTTTTTTGACTTTGCATATACCTTTTTGGATTGTAAACCCTGTTTCTAAAATACATGTCTATATGTTTTAATAGTGTGTCTTTGCATTGTGCACTTGCACACAAATACACATGTCTTATGGCAGGAGAGGGGAAATCTATTTGCGACCGTGACGGCCGTCACAACGGTTTTATAACCGTTGTGATCGTTTGATGTGGCTCTTTGCAGTAACACAGTGAAAAACGTGGCTCTTAGTCTGTGACCGGTTGGCCACCCCTGCTCTATAGCAATGGAAAGTAATTCATACAGATTAAGTTAGGAAATTCTGAAGTACCACTTTTAATTAAACATATCAACTCTAGCTGTCTCCTCTTTAAAGTCAATGAAATTGTGTACTATGATCAAGCAGTTAGAAGTTAAAATATGAGGTAGGAGGGAAAACAAGGATATCGTCAGCCGATTCAAGGTCTCTCTCTATATGTACAGTATATACGGTATCTCTCTCTCCCTATGTCTCTCTCTCTCCATTGTAAAAACAGCTGGCCTTTCGCGCCGTGTTCCTCACAATGTGGGACGTTTCATGTCGAATCATCGATAATGGCCTCTGAAAGGATTCAGAAGTCCGTTTCAACATTGTTTGTTATTACAGTCAAAATCCAACGGGGGGGAGGAGGGGTGGGGGAACTGAAAACATGTGTAGCAGCTAGTGGGCCGCACGAGTGTGTGCGTGTGTGTGTGTGTGTGTGTGTGTGTGTGTGTGTGTGTGTGTGTGTGTGTGTGTGTGTGTGTGTGTGTGTGTGTGTGTGTGTGTGTGTCCAGGCCAGGTTGACTCACTCCCCGCTGTTGAATTATGATGATCAAATTCATGTCCTGATTCACGACTTCTGAACAGAACATGACGCGGCAATAAAGAGAGAGCGTGACTACGGCCAGGGAGAGCGTTATCTGACTCACGGCGTGCTCACAGCATCGGAAAGAAACCAGCAGTCATTACAGCCAAATTTATTTCCACTGTCGATCAGATGTCTTTTTTATTCACCCTTATTAATCATGAATAATCTTTTAGGCATTTCTTTTTTGTGCAGTTTTATTACGACTTACTATTTATTCATGCCACGATTTTTGCAAATCTAATGTGATCTTGGGCTCTACACATACTCCACCAAACTGGGGAGGCAGCGGACCGACAACACATTTTAAAATAGTTCAGTAGTCGATCTACAAGCTATTGGAAATGCACAATAAAGACAAATAATAATAGGAAGTGCTGTGATCCGTCCACGTGAATCGGAAGTGATAAATTGTCATTTGCGAGCCATCCAGGTTGCGATCTAGCAACAGAAACACATACAGTATATGCTAGCTGTGAGATTGAATTAAAGTTTTATTAAGCTCATATCATCATCATTTAACCTATACCTCAGGAGTTCCCAAACTGTGGGGTGTGCCTAACCAATGGCAAAATCGAGTAAACCACTTTTATAAGATGTATAGAGTATCCACAGGAATATACAGCAGCTGCATGCGTCTTGGTGCACTGATATATATGTCATGATCAAAAATCATTTTTGGCCAAAAGACTTGTCGGGGTGCATCAGCTAGTTCAGGAGGTAATAGGTTCAGAGCCAAAAGTGTATGAGAATGGCTGGTGTACCTCATTCTAAAAATGTAAAATATGTATATATATATTACTACTAGGGAGTTCTTAATTAGCGTAATTAGCACAGGAGGACTTAATAGCACAACAACAGATACAGTATCACAAGGTTGGCATAGACCGTTTTAAAATATTTTCCATACCCAAAAGATGTAGGCAGACAGTGGCACACAAGATATGTGCGAAGATATGTGCCCCAAATGTCTTGTCTGACAAAAATAGTGAAATTACATACTGCAATGTGGTAATTTCTAAGAATGATCCACCCAAAACTCAAGCTGGTGGATATACTACTTTCACGATCAAGTAAGGCATAAATTTGCCCCCAAAACAATAATGAAGAGGAAATCAACCTACACAAGTAAAAATACGTAGATAAGAGGCTTCTGCCTGCCAGCCACAGTATCTACGTACATTCGAACATGGCGAAACGTAAAGCACTACAAATAACTACACGCCCAACTGCCAGTCAGGGTTGTTGACATTACCCAACTATTGTCAGTGGCTTATACAAGCTCACAAAGCAACAGGCTGCAGGTTGAAGCCAGTTATACCTCCTCCTTATGCCTGGAGAATCGTGTCATTCAAACCATGTGGTGCTCTCTCTCCCTCTCTCTCTTTTAGATTTGTTGAAAATGTCGGTAAACGCAACGTAAATATTGTGTTTCGCTCAAGACGATCGCAAGCGTACGCTGTAACTGTGTTGAATCGTTGAGACTATACTGTATTGTCTGCCCGATCTGTCAACAATACTGTAAAAAGAAAAAAACAGGAAAGAAAAATTATAGAAAAAAATTATAACTTCGTAATGCAAAACAGACAAAAGAATATATTTCAAAAAAACAAATGCACAAACACATATGGGAGGAATTAAGGCTGCATCACAAGTAGAAGAACACGCGCACACGGTACGCACGCACAAACACAGAGTCACAAACACAGTCACACACACCTCACTATACCCTGCGGCATTTCATAGCATTATAAGTCACACCGGAGCTGACCATACATCACCCTGCCTTTAAGCTGACTCTAATTCTCATCAGGTAGAGGTTATTAGTCTAAATTAATATTCAGGAGCTTATTAGCATCTCACGTCTTTAAAGGGCATTAAGTTAGTAAGTAAGTAAGTTCTGGAGTTTAAATAAATAATGTAAGCGGGCTGTAAGGAATAAAAAGAAAGAAAAAAAAAACAGTGCTGCTGCTCCTAATCATCTGCATCAACTGCATGTCTGCCCTGTCTGGAAACGCAACAGCATCAAAGGTTTTCACAAAGGAAAAATGGGTTTGGTTTTTTAACGTGACTTCAGTTATAGGAGCTATGGCTGGGTGACGTGAACGAAATCAAACTTGCTTTGATTTCGTTAGAGACATAACCCCGACTGTGGCGCAAATACGAATCGACAGCAGTTGATGTAGTTTGCTCTATCAAATTTGTACTCGAGTTAAAAAGACGTGAGGAAATGGCTTCTTCTTCTAAACACTTTCAATCAACGTCACCTCGAGCAATGGAATAAACAAGTTAATAATCAAAGTAAGTAAGAAATCTACAAGCCCAAATATGGGAAGCGTATGTGGGCCACAAGTACAAAAATTGCCTTTGAAATCTACACGAGTATATAAGTATAAAAATATGAATACTCAAGCAAAGCATACACACACAGTCACGTATAAGTAACTGTAGATATCACAATTCCATGTACATTCCATTGGAGACCCACATTGTTGATGCCAGTCTGAGTCACTATATGGAGTTTATAAACACAGCTCTTACAACGGCCTCTGAGTAGCCAGGAGCCATGCTATTGGTCTGAGGTTAGGATTTCACCAGAATAATAGTTGTTACTGTGGCTTTGAAAAAACAAATAATGTGTACAGTGGCAACACATCTAACGCTGAGTGCCTGACAGAGATAGCAATCAGAATCACAGTTCCTCATAACTGCCAATTCCAAGTAACAAGTGTCAGTGATCTGTTTTCACAGGAAAAGTTGATTCAGAGCCGATATGACGATACCTGAACAGGTTTTTTCTTGATTAAGATATGTTTTAAGGGATATGTCTCAAGGGACCCCTTTTGAATGTTCCAGCAGGTCCCCAGATAAATGAGAATTAGGAACCAAATAGACCCTTATACAGTAGGACTGCAACTCAGAGAATGTACATCGTCAGAGTTGATTTTACAATATACACAGGGGTCCCAGAGACAGACATGCTACTAAATGGGCGTTCATGTTAAACCTGGAGGACAATGGAATCTATTTTCTAGTGGGGGTCCGCGGAGAAAATGAGTGTCCATTTTGACCCTCAAGTGGGATGTACTGGTGTAGAGTCAGGGAGGTTACACTGTCTGACTGGTGACAGTAACAGTGTCAGGGAGGTTACACTGTCTGACTGGTGACAGTAACAGTGTCAGAGGCAGGGAGGTTACACTGTCTGACTGGTGACAGTAACAGTGTCAGGGAGGTTACACTGTCTGACTGGTGACAGTAACAGTGTCAGAGGCAGGGAGGTTACACTGTCTGACTGGTGACAGTAACAGTGTCAGAGGCAGGGAGGTTACACTGTCTGACTGGTGACAGTAACAGTGTCAGAGGCAGGGAGGTTACACTGTCTGACTGGTGACAGTAACAGTGTCAGAGGCAGGGTGGTTACACTGTCTGACTGGTGACAGTAACAGTGTCAGGGAGGTTACACTGTCTGACTGGTGACAGTAACAGTGTCAGGGAGGTTACACTGTCTGACTGGTGACAGTAACAGTGTCAGGGAGGTTACACTGTCTGACTGGTGACAGTAACAGTGTCAGAGGCAGGGAGGTTACACTGTCTGACTGGTGACAGTAACAGTGTCAGAGGCAGGGAGGTTACACTGTCTGACTGGTGACAGTAACAGTGTCAGAGGCAGGTTGGTTACACTGTCTGACTGGTGACAGTAACAGTGTCAGAGGCAGGGAGGTTACACTGTCTGACTGGTGACAGTAACAGTGTCAGAGGCAGGGAGGTTACACTGTCTGACTGGTGACAGTAACAGTGTCAGTGTCAGAGAGGTTACACTGTCTGACTGGTGACAGTAACAGTGTACTGTACTAAAGGCAGGGTTCAGACTGGGCTGTGGGTGTACTGTAGTGTGTGTGTTTCTTATCCCAGACATGCAGAGAGAGAGAGAGACAGAGAACCACACAGCTGTACACTTCGACAACATATGGATCAAATAAATACAGTCTGCGCCCAGCTTGTTAACACTTGCTCGGTCGGCGAAAATGATCACGCACGCACGCATACACACAGACAGACGTGCATGCTGACATAAGCTATACTGCATACAGTAGAGACACACACACACACACACACACACACACACACACACACACACACACACACACACACACACACACACACACAGTGTTGGTTTGTAGGTAAATGGGTGCAGCGGTGAAAAGGTAATTGTGAGAACAAGCCGTGACACATACTATTACAATGGCTATAATGGAACGCACTGTGCACGAGGCGCCGCAAACAAATACACACACACGCGCGCGTACATGCATACACGCGCGCACACACACGACCTGCTAGTCTCGTAGCTGATGCTTTGTGCATTGGTTGACAAAAAAACTATTCCGAATGTGGAATACATACAGCAATACTCCCGAGTGCCCTTTGCTCTCGGATAAGAAAAACAGTGAACCCAATAAGTTTTGCTGTGCCATGGTGCACCATCATCAATGTGTGTGTCTTTGTGCAAGCGCATTTAGTCCTGTGCAGGTCTGCGTAGATCTGCAAGCTGTTTTTGGCTTTAGAGTCACAGTTAACACCCAGAACGCCAGGACCGCCTCCTCACCTCGCACGACTCTAGCGTCCCCACCTGCCCGACTAGAGGTCTGACCTCATCAAACCTACACACTCAACCCCAAACTACACACACAAGACACGCTCCATGATATGGCCAATACAGGATTCATTCAATATGTTTATCTGACCCCATATTTGAAAGAGTCAGAGTGCAACCAGCAGTATGCTGTCACCAAGGTGGATGCATACACCAACATCCAGGGGGTAAAGTACAGATAGTTTGGAACTAAATGGGCCATTAGAGTATGGTAACTCAAGAGTGTAACTCAAGAGTGTACAGTGGTAACTCAAGAGTGTAAAATGGGAGCACAAGAGTGTACAGTGGTAACTCAAGAGTGTAACTCAAGAGTGTACAGTATGGTAACTCAAGAGTGTAACTCAAGAGTGTACAGTGGTAACTCAAGAGTGTACAATGTAAAATGGGAGTCCCAGAGATAGCGATGCCACTGAATGGGGGACCCATAGCCTAATCATGCAGGTGAAACTGGGGGGAAATGAACATGGTTTTGAATCACTCCTAAAAAAAAAATCCTCCCGCATCACATTTTAAAATGGGGGGGTCCACAGGCTCATAAATGTCAAATTGGGGGTCCTTGACATGAACCAGTGGTCTATACAGTGGCACGTTGGCATTGGCACTATACAATAGCGCTGTGTGTGCTGCACTGATGCTGCTGCGGCTGCGGAAAACACAGGGAAAAAAAGGACCAAGGAGGCGATACAGAAAACTTTCCAAGCCCTGCAGAAAAGTGTGGTCAGTTTACCATCATTAATCACATTAATGGATTTCTGCAAGAGGTACCACACATACACACATGCACGCAGACGCACACACACACAGCTATCAGTAAAAAAAAAAAAAAAAAAAACGTGAATTCACACACATACACACACACACATACAGTACATAAACACGCACCCATTATACACATGCACGCAAAATCACATTCATGTACACACACAAACCACACAGCCCTATATTTGCACGCAAACACACAGCAATGGAAAGGGAATCACATACATTTGCACAAGTACAGTGAGTACATTTTAAGTACATTTAATTTCACTTAAATATTTACTTTTTTCGTATAAAATATTCCGCTACAACTCAGAGGCAAATGTTGCACAGTTTACAGCTAATAGAGTAATGTGTTACTTTGCATATTTACATCATTACAAAGCGTACAATAACCAATTGTTGTTATTTTATATTGGCTATTCAAAGCTCGGCATTAGTTTTAATTTGGTTTGTAGATACACTATTTTGACAATGTTTGCCCCATTCTTACACAATACTGAGTCAATTTAGCATTCGGAAATGTTCTTAAATGTTCACACATTTTTTGGATGTGTGAAGTGAATGAATTCTATGTTTTCTTATGTCTGTTCTCCCTTCTTCTAACCCTTCCTTTTTATCTATGCATTTTATGATAAAGGGATGAACGTAATTTTATGTCTGTACTCACCCGCAGATGTAACTAATCAAAGAAACCTTGAACCTTACATGTCGATAACAGTTAAATTGTCATATTAGAAACGTGCACAGCCTGTATTCACTTACTGTAAATGTTGGTTACACGCTTGAGAGTGAAGAAACAATATTGAACATTTAACAAATCATCTGGGAGTAAACCCTCCCACCCCTGAGCCCACATTTAGGAGCCCCTGTTGCAGCCTGGCTATATGTTCATCCAGCGTCACTGTCCCACAATAAAGTGTAAATAAATGGAACCTGCTGCTGTGTAGTGTACAGCTTCTATCTCAAACACCAGGACCACTGTTTGAGCTCTGGTCTCCCTCTAAGTTACTAACCTAATCTGATTAATGGGATTTTATAGCCAAACATACACACACACACACACGCGCGCACACGCACACGCACACGCACACACACATGCACACACACACACACACACGGAAACGCAGAGCGACAGATAGATAAATTGCGAGTCGAATAGAGAACTAGGTTGGGTCCATTCCCTCTCTAATTATGTGTTCAGTTATCCATTCTTGATCTGATTAATGGCTTTTTTCCTCCCAGAATGCCTTGAAAAAAATCCCTCCCCCCTCAGGGGAAGGGGCAGGCCAACATGAACAGCAGGCCTCCCTGCAGCCAAGCCTGGGGGAAGTGACACTACAGTATAGCGGCTATACCTCCACACACACATGGGTAGAGATGGGGAAGGCGGCCAACAACCACTGTATCCAAGGCAGGGGTTTTTAACCTTTTTGATACGAGGGCTCACTATTTATTCAGCGTTTGAGCCACAGACCGCCATTTGGGGACATTTTAGCCCCACAGACCCCAAAACTAAAGATTTATTTTTGCTTTTGTCCACAAAATGGGCAAAGATACAGATCAAAATGGCCATTAATCTTCTAGTTGTGTAGACTTGGGCTAATTCAGATGATGAATATTTTTACTCTTGAGAGTGTAAACATGAAACCAAATGGAGCCGCAAGGGTCCATTTGGTTTCATTTTTACTCTTGAGAGTGTAAACATGAAACCAAATGGAGCCGCAAGGGTCCATTTGGTTTCATTTTTACGCTCTCAAAGAGTTACATCTGGTTAACCAACTTTTCATATGGTTAACCAACTTAGCTGGGAACCACAATGGAACCATCTCAAGAACCACCCGTGGTCCCCGGACCACTGGTGGTTCTTGAATTTTGGCAGTTTCATGAGGGGCCTGCCATAAGGGGTTTTTAATACCTTACTTTCACTGATGATGTGTCCAAGAGTAAGCATCACTAGATGTATGTAACAAACTTGTAACTCTGGCTTAGCCAGTGACGTCCAGGAATAGACTGGCTGACGACCATGAATAGAGTGGTGACTGCTTGGAGAGACAGCGGACAGCACGGAGAGACGGCAACCGGGGCAGGAAGGGCCAGCAACCCACCCTGCATCTTCTGAGAAGAGGAACCCAAACTCAGCTACGAAAAGTCCTAAAGAAGTATACCCCCAGGGGCGCCCGAGAGGGGGGGAGGATGAGCACCCCACACGGACAGACAACCAGGCAACGACCAACGCAAACGGACAAACGACAACGAACTGCATCTGTGTATGTGGCAAGAGCTGCAAAAACCCACGGGGTCTGAAGATCCACCAGACCAGGATGGGATGCTTGGTGCATGCGCAACCAGAGCAGCGCACAAGGAACCACCTCAGTGAGGTGCAGGAGGAACTGGGCCGGACGGAAACCCGGAGACCCCACGACCCACTCACCCCAGAGGACCTTGGTGAGACGCAGGAGGAGCCGGGCCAGGAGACACCCCACAGCGCCCAGAACCTCCATGCTCAGGGAGCTCAAGCGCCAGGAGTTCCACAACACCAACGGCGGGTTAAGTGGCCTCCAGCCAGTAAGGGGAGCGAGTGGCAGAAGTTTGATGATGACCTGGAAGGTATCCTGGAAGCTACCATGAAGGGAGGGGCAGACCGGAAGCTCCAAACAATGGCGACCATGATCATCAGCATCGGCACGGAGAGGTTCGGCACGATGGAGAAACGAGCCACTGCTAACCAGTACTCCAGAAACCGTAGGGCAGAAAAGATCACGCAGCTGCGGAAGGAGCTCCGAGACCTGAAGAGACAGTTCAAGGGTGCGAGCGAGGAGCAGAAACCCGGGTTGACAGAACTACGAGCTGTCCTCAGGAAAAAGCTGCTCACTCTTCGGCGGGCAGAGTGGCACAGGAGGCGGGCAAAGGAGAGGGCCAAAAGGCGAGCTGCATTCCTAGCAAACCCGTTTGGGGCCACTAAGCAGCTGCTGGGACAAAAGCGCAGTGGCCACCTCACATGCACCAAAGGGGAGATAGACGACTACCTCCACAACACCTACAGCGATGCAACCAGGGAGGAGGACCTCGGCGAATGCAAAGACCTGATCCAACCACCCATGCCAGTCACCAGTTTCAACACCAAGGGCCCTAGCTGGAGGGAAATCCAAACTGTGGTCAAGACAGCCAGGAACACCTCGGCACCTGGACCCAATGGCATACCCTACCTAGTGTACAAGAGGTGCCCCAAGCTTCTCCACCGCCTGTGGAAGATCCTAAGAGCGATCTGGAGGAGGGGTGAGGTCGCCCAGCAGTGGAGATACGCAGAAGGGGTGTGGGTCCCAAAGGAGGAGAAGTCAACGACAATTGAGCAGTTTAGGACCATCTCACTGCTCAACGTTGAGGGGAAGATATTTTTCAGTGTCCTCTCCAAACGACTGTCAGACTACCTCCTGAAGAACCAGTACATCGATTCCTCGGTACAGAAAGGCGGGATCCCAGGGGTACCAGGTTGCCTTGAGCACAGCGGTGTGGTGACTCAGCTGATCAGAGAGGCTCGAGAGGGCAAAGGAAACCTCGCCGTGCTGTGGCTTGATTTAGCCAACGCTTATGGCTCCATTCCCCATAAGCTGGTGGAGTTGACGTTGGAAAGGCATCATGTCCCGAGCAGCACCAAGGCTCTCATCATGGACTACTACAACAACTTTTCGCTGAGGTTTACCTCTGGCACAGTGTCATCCGAGCTACACAGACTAGAGAAAGGGATCATCACTGGATGTACTATTTCAGTGATTCTTTTTGCTCTGGCCATGAATATGCTGGTCAAGTCTGCAGAGCCAGAATGCAGAGGCCCCAAAACCAAGTCCGGAGTCCGTCAACCTCCGATCAGAGCATTTATGGACGATCTGACAGTTACAACCGAGTCAGTTCCAGGATGCAGATGGATCCTCCAGGGCTTGGAGAGGCTTACCACCTGGGCTCGCATGCGCTTCAAGCCGGAGAAATCGAGAGCCCTTGTCCTGAAGAGAGGGAAGGTGACGGACCGGTTCCAGTTTTCCCTGGCAGACACAAAGATTCCCTCAGTCACAGAGAAACCTGTGAAGAACCTTGGGAAGATGTTTGACTGCTCCCTCAAGGATGCCGCTTCCATCAGGGCAACCAATGTTCAGCTGGAGGGTTGGCTGAGCACAGTTGACAAGTCAGGTCTCCCAGGGAAATTCAAGGCCTGGGTATACCAGCATGGCATACTGCCTAGGATCCTGTGGCCATTGCTGATATACGACTTCCCCATCTCCACGGTCGAAGGGTTTGAGAGGAGGGTCAGCAGCCACCTGCGTCGCTGGTTAGGGCTACCCAGAAGCCTGAGCAGCAACGCCCTTTACGGCAACAACAACAAACTGACCCTCCCGATCAACAGCCTGTCGGAGGAATTCAAGGTTGCCAGAGCAAGGGAGGTCCTCCAATACAGGGAGTCCAAAGACCCAAAGGTAGCACAAGCTGGCGTCGAAGTGAGGACTGGCAGAAGGTGGAGGGCGCAGGAGGCAGTGGACCAGGCAGAAGCACGGCTGTGCCACAAAGAACTGGTCGGCTCTGTGGCAACGGGTCGAGCTGGACTGGGCACCATCTCAACAACCCACTACAGCAGGGTCAAGGGCAAGGAAAGGAGGGACCTTGTCCAGCTGGAAGTGAGGGCTGGTGTTGAAGAGCAGCGTGCAAGCCAGTGGGTGGGTCTGAGGCAGCAGGGTGCCTGGACCAGATGGGAAGAAGCCCTGGACAGGAAGATCTCGTGGGCCGAGTTGTGGAGAGCTGAGCCCCTCCGCATCAGATTCCTCGTCCAGTCGGTCTACGACGTTCTGCCCAGCCCATCCAACCTCTTCTGCTGGGGCAAGGTGGAAACTCCAGCATGCCCCTTGTGCCAGGGTCGAGGGTCATTGGAGCACATCCTCAGCAGCTGTCCTAAGGCACTCGGTGATGGTCGCTACCGCTGGCGGCATGACAGGGTGCTGAAGGCGGTTGCTGAGTCCATCAGTGCTGCCATAGACCAGAGCAAGTCCCTACAACCTCCAAGGCGAGCCATCCCCTTCATCAAAGCTGGGGAACAACCACCTCCCAAAACAAGAGTCCAACCGGGCCTGCTTGGGTCAGCCAGGGATTGGCAGCTGAACGTGGACCTGGGGAAGCAATTGAAGTTTCCACAAAACATCGTGGAAACCTCCCTCAGGCCAGACATCGTCCTGCTGTCCAACACATCCAAACAGGTGGTGTTGCTGGAGCTGACAGTGCCCTGGGAGGAGAGGATGGAGGAGGCCAGCGAGAGAAAGAGGGAAAAGTATGCAGAACTGGTGGAGGAGTGCCGCGGACGGGGGTGGCGCGCAAGATGTCTGCCCATTGAGGTAGGGGCAAGAGGTTTTGCAGGGAGATCTCTCTGCAGGGCCTTTAGTCTCCTGGGCATCACAGGTGCACGGAAAAGAAAAGCCATCACAGCATCTGCAGAGGCTGCAGAGAGAGCATCACGATGGCTGTGGATCCAAAGGGACAAGCAGTGGACGAGCGCTTCTTGGACACAGGCCGGGAACTGATCACTCCCGGTCGGGTCGCCTGGGTGAGGGGGTCTGAAGTTGAAAGACCCGAAACCCCCTGTGACCCCAGGTACTTTCACTGATGATGTGTCCAAGAGTAAGCATCACTAGATGTATGTAACAAACTACAGATCTGCTGTTTTCACAATATTTACAAAAAAGTACAAACTAATTGTAATACTCAACTGAACTCTATAACAGACCTTTCAGAGAGAAAGAAATAGATCTCACACACACATTTTCCCACTGCATACAGCAGGCCTTGTTGACAGATTTGGAATGAAGATTTTGAAGGTCTGGCTCCAAAAATGAACCAGTATTTAATGTGTCATGTCCATTCTATTCACACTGGAATGAGTGGAAAGTGCCCAACCCATGGTCAGA
The DNA here is from genome assembly GCA_039105355.1 of Benthosema pterotum. Classification (NCBI taxonomy): domain Eukaryota; kingdom Metazoa; phylum Chordata; class Actinopteri; order Myctophiformes; family Myctophidae; genus Benthosema; species Benthosema pterotum. The sequence continues at coordinate 25,104,046 of CM076970.1, read as the reverse complement.
CACTGGGGAGAGGGCGGAGCTTACCTACAGGTCTACTCCAAGTGCTTCTCAGGGTGTGTGTGTGTGGGGGGGTCCCCGCCATGTCAAATGTGTTTCTTTTGGGGGTCGCAAAAGGATGCAACACAAACACAGGAAGACACCAAAGACACAAACACAACATACAACAGGAGACAACCGACTACTCGCGCACACACACACACACACGTGCCCACGGGCAAAACACACTCATCCGTCACTCTGAAAGATGCCGTGTCCTTTAAACGAGTCCGTCGTTAGCAAACCGTTAGCGTGGGATCCCATCGTTTAACAGATTAAGCCATTAGTCGCCATGACAGCCGGTGACACCTCCTTTATTAATGCACCTCTGCATAATTAATACGCCTTAATAGGAATTAATTAGAATTAATTGTCCGCCTGGGAGCGCGGCCGAGGGACACAGAGGTGGACCCGATGGTGTGCTTGCGTGCACACGTGTGTGTTTGCATGTGTGTGTGTGTGTGTGTGTGTGTGTGTGTGTGTGTGTGTGTGTGTGTGTGTGTGTTTGAGTGTGTGAGAAAGAGGCAGACAGAGAAAAACATGCAGAGACCAAATGGCTTTTTGTTTTCGTGCCACACGTGCATGCGCCCAGACAACTATAAGTGCAGACACACACACACACGCACACGTGTGCACACACACACACACACACACACACACACACACACACACACACACACACACACACACACACACACACACACACACACACACACACACACGCATATTAATGACCCAAACACCTGGGGGAATGTCTGTTGAATCCAAACCATTAATGGAACCTTGGATTTAAATTAAGACTGAGTTTGCTCTGTGTGTGTGCGTGCTTGTATACGTGTGCGTGTGTTTGCATGTGTGTGGGCACACATAGACCTATTTTTCTTTATGAGCAGCACATCCGGATGTAAAGGTCATTATAAGATGAGATCACACACACACACACACACACACACACACACACACACACACACACACACACACACACACACACACACACACACACACACACACACACACACACACACACACACAATGGACTGCCAGCTGACCCATTTTGAGTAAATAGGTCAACAGGTAGCTTATTGTCAAAGTACTGGCATGCACACGCACAAGAACACACGCACACATATACGCGCACACATATCGCATTTTCTCACTAGTCGCCAAGAGTTATTGGTAGTGAATGAATGTTGGATAACACTGTGTGTGTGTGAGTGCATGAGAGAGAGAGAGAGAGAGAGAGAGAGAGAGAGAGAGAGAGAGAGAGAGAGAGAGGAATGGAAGGGTTTTGTCTGAAGACGAGCAACATTTATTTGTGGGTTTCTGTCACACACACACACACACACACACACACACACACACACACACACACACACACACACACACACACACACACACACACACACACACACACACACATATAACACAGACAGGGGGTGTGTGCGTGCATCCATGAGAACTCCACTTTTTTCCCTGTGGCTCTAACATTCCACAGGGTTCTCAAAGTCTGAAAAAAATCCTCCCAATCTGTCTTCCACTGGCACATCAAACACTGCACAATACCGCAACACACACACACACACACACACACACACACACACACACACACACACACACACACACACACACACACACACACACACACACACACACACACACACACACAAAACAACACAGATAGACGCAGAGACTTAATGCCTGATATATACTCGTTTGGCACATCGTGTCGCACACATCCCATAAATTCACTGATATACAAGCTCAAAAGGGAATCGAGCTGCGATGCTTTGTGGGCTTGCAGCTTGGCCGTTTTCGCGTGCGAGACAGATGCTCGCCAAAGTATAAAATCGGGGCCTGTATACGCAAAAACGAGACCGCAAGATGCTCGCATCTCGACTCACGCCAGCACACGCGCACCCAGACATGCGCACGACGTGCACGCACGCACACACACGCGCACAGACCACAGCTAAAAGCATCAAGCAGCTCAAAAGCGATCCGCCCCGATGAATAACATCACCAAGCAAACCCAGCCACACCACATAATGGAAAACACACACACACGCATGGACACACACACGCACACACAGGCGCTCTCATAAACACACACACTGGCTGGAATACACACACACACGCGCACATGCACACACAAACGCAGATCATTTACATACGTGCAAAACAACAAAGAAAAGTACATTTAAAAAAAATGCAACAAACAATACGCCAGTGTGCCAACAACGTGCATGCTGCATGCACATGTGTTGCTAAAGCCATGTTTACACATGGAACATATGCATGTACTGTATATACATACAATGTACATACAGACTATGCGTTGTCTTTCAAACAAAACATTACACAACACTGACCAGGCATAATAAATAACATCAAGCCCCGATTCCTACTTTGTCACGGCGCAAAATAGCAGATTTACAAGCTGTCACCAGCTGTCGCCGAGCTTGTAAATCTGCCATTTGTCCACGCGCCGCACCACGGTGCGACGGAAACATAAGTCAGGCTTTAGGCCTCCTTGTATTTGGCCTAAATATGTGGATTATGAAAGTTGCAGAGCTGATACAAAATCCCCTTGTCAGTGACGTACGTGTGAGTGCGCGTGAGCAGTGTGTGTGTGTGTGTGTGTGTGTGTGTGTGTGTGTGTGTGTGTGTGGCGAGCGTCTCAAGTGTATTGGGTGTCATCTAAATGCCAAAGCCTAAGTGTTGAGAGCAAAGACGCTCTGTTTGTGTGAGCGTGTTTTCCGAGGCTTCCAAAACATTTAGCTTCAAATCAACATCCTGACAATATGTATCTGTTTGTGTGTGTGTGTGTGTGTGTGTGTGTGTGTGTGTGTGTGTGTGTGTGTGTGTGTGTGTGCGCGTGCGTGCGTGTGTGCGCGCGCACGTCGTACTTGAAAAAGTCATTCTGATCCGACTGTGCAGCGTGACAGACATTGTGATACAAACAGACACAATCACAAAAAAAACACACAAAACACACAAAACCTTTTTTTTCCTTTCAAGTACTGGATCAAGGCCTAAACACAGAATTAGAATGTGCTTTGATTCAAAATCGATTCGTTCACATTACGACTTATTTTATTCTTTATCAAAACAGTCGATGTGACACATTGTGAGCTCCAGTATCCCATCTTTTTGAAAATCTCTTATTTCACCAGCACTATACCAAGTGTTGCTGTTTTCCTTGTTTTTTTTTTTGTTTTGTTTTGTTTTTTTTACAATCAATTAAGTCAATTAACCGTTGCGCTGCCTAGGCATCCCTAGAGTGTTTCGTATTCAGCCGTGAAAGTGACTTTAATTTGGATGAATATGGCAGAGGTTCACTAGAATCTAGAATCAATGTGATGTTGCTGCAGGTGTACACACACACACACACACACACACACACACACACACACACACACACACACACACACACACACACACACACACACACACACACACACACACACACACACACACACACACACAATAAAGGCTTATAACCTGATTAGCAACAATATCCCAAGAGTGTGTGAGTGTGTGTTTGTGCCTGCGTGTGTGTGTGTGTGTGTGTGTGTTGGGTGCAGGGCTGGGGGGCTACATGAGGGAAAGCATGTTCACACAAACTCAGTTATCAGCTTCAACTACACACACACACACACACACACACACACACACACACACACACACACACACACACGTGTGCGTGTGTGCGCGTGCACAGATGCATAGAATTCCACACGGCACTTGGGTGACAAATTGAAATGAAGCAAATCAATTCCCATATCTAATCTTAAAAGGGAAAAATGTAATAAGCAAAGACACTGTGGCCTGTGGCCCAAACAAACAACCTCCTAGGCGGGTTGGCTTCTGCATTCATGCCCCCCCAGGTCCGCACACAGGGACCCCCACAGACTATGCACACTAGTTTATAATACTATCACAATCTCAAACCTGGGTAGAGACAGACCCCCAGGAGAGTTGCACATGATTTGTTTTTTCATGTGTAACATGGTTTTCTCACTCAACAGTAAATAAACAGAAAGATAGAATAATTATAATAAAATGAATCTGCAGAGCACATTTCTAAAGTGACAATTTCAGGATTTTTTCATAATGCAAAAAAGGGACTATGATAACTTCAAAAGTTACAAACAAACTATACTGGTCTGAAATTTGTCAAAACTGTAAAATATTACATTTTCAGAATGTTCTTTGGGAGGTTTTCTCCAAGTTGCGAGATTGACAACAGCTGCAACAGCAGCATCAGTGGCGTTGCCTGAAGGAGTAGAGGTTTTTTTAGTGAGGAGGACTACTTTTTTCCAGAATGTAATGATTAAGTTGTTATGACACGTTGAAGTGACATTGGACGCAGATACAAGTCCAGTAACAACAACATAAAAAAGTTGTCCGAAGACGCTATCCACAAAAGGCTTACGTATGATCTTTGTATTGTTTTTGAATTTTAGAATGGAAGGAGGGGGGACCACTAGTGATCCCACTGGATGTGCATTTTAATGTATCCTGTACTGATTACATTTCTGCCTATGAAGTATTCAATCCATCAACAACAGACACCCTGGTGGATCCCGGTCAGCAACTTACACAACGCTGTGTAACGCTAGAGATTTGTCCTAATGCAAGTAGGCATCATTTATCTTTTTGTTTTGGAATACATACTATACATACTACTGTTGTTTGTGGTTGGCTGGTACAAAGCAAGTACAAAGTGAGACGAAGTTAAAGGTAGGGGAAGTGATTTCACTTTTGTCAGATATCACCCACAATTTTTTTTTCTGTTAAAATGCTCTATTATAAGGTGTGGAAACCATATATGGAGTTTCCCCCTCCCCCACGTTAGCAGAGGAGCTAATACAAGTTCCCCAGGTGGTGGCGAATTCTCCTCCAATCAGGATCGAGCAGCAGGTTCACATAGTGTAGCTACTGTTGGACGCCCCTAGTGCAATAGGCTGGTACTACACCATGAATTTCAAATCACTTACCCTACCTTTAAGAGAAGTGGGTTTGCTGCTCTTTCTATACTACCATACTACAAAAACTCAAATAAGGTTGCAAATGTTAACATGTTTGTAGGCATCCGTGTGTGTGTGTGTGTGTGTGTGTGTGTGTGTGTGTGTGTGTGTGTGTGTGTGTGTGTGTGTGTGTGTGTGTGTGTGTGTGTGTGTGTGTGTGTGTGTGTGTGTGTGTGTGTGTGTGTGTGTGTGTGTGTTTCTTCTGTAGTAGAGAGCAGATCCATAACATTTCATCCCCTACATTGCTAAACCTATGGGATACTCACGCTTAACTTTCTAAAATTTCAAAAGTGAAATATCCCTTTCCTTACATACTTCGTGGAATGAGGTCTCCCCCAGGGGTCTATTAATACTTCCTAGGAATAACAGTATAAGTATTACTACTAGGACCTACAAATCTCACAGCTTGTCATGGTTATGGTGACATTTTGGCCAAATGTTTGGCCAAATGCTCACCTATTATGATATCCCCAGTCCAGAATATGAACATGTGTGGTTCATATGGTAACAATTATTACAATTTATTAGTTGCATTACACATTTCATTACATTTCAAAGTGATATACTGTACGGAGTCAAAAGCAAGAAACCCATCAATCAATCACGAAATGTGAAAGGCCTTTTACAGACAAACACTACAGTAGTTTTATGATGCATACTTAGTCCAAGTATTTTACTTAAAAGTAAAAAAAAAAAATTGACACGTTTGTTTACATTTCTATACCGTTGAAAATGTATATACCATGTTAGTTCCAATGATGATCCGATCCACAACATCACAACTGATCGACTGATCACAAAAATATAAACAAGCTCTATGTATTCGGATGCCCAGTGGACAACTTAACAGAGTTAACCTCAGAGTTAACCTGATTCGGACAGGGTTGAGAACCACTGACTTAAGACTCAGTAACCCGTCTCCATCCTCCTGTCATGTTTCTAATCTGGACAAAAAGACCTCCATCTGTGTGTGTGTCTATGTGTGTGTGTGTGTGTACTGTATGTGTGACGGCCTTGAGGTATGAAACGACTATTAACCCCTTAAAATCATACTGTATATTTTTATTAAACAGGATTTCCCAGGGCTATATCCTTGGCCCACTCCTTTTTAACTTCTGCGCCAAATCTCCGAAAATAGCCATCCTAGAAACTCATCATAACAAATTGTGACAGGACGTGTTGTGAACTTATACGTTGGCTACATTTCACGGAATGTTTTGCCTGTATCCGTGACGAAATTATATCTTCAGAATTTGGACTCGACACCGTGATGAAACAAGTAAATATTAATAATAATAAATAAGAATGAATAAATAAATGAAAAAAGTTCTCTCTCTCACGGTTATTTAGAAGGCAAGCAGATTTATAAAAAAATAAATAAAGCAGGTGATTATAATTTGTGCAAAAAAATGCACCCGTAATTACCATTCAAAATTAATTAGAACAAACTAATAGCCGAATCTGCTTCTTAATTATCTTAACTTTATTATCGTAACTTTTATTATTTAAATGAAAGCAGCTATTGCTAAAAGCCTAATAAGGATACAGTCAGATTTCTGGTAATGATCAGGTTATGACCGCATTAGAGATGCATAATAGCAATCATTAGAAAATGTATTGTGATAAAACAAGCTCTATACATTACTGTACTAGTAATGTAAGACAAATCTAAAAATAATCTAAAGTCACTCATGATGATAGTCTGAAATTTTTATATTTTATATTTCAAAAATAGCAGATGCACATGCTATTTTTGAAAAAAAGTAAAAAATAAATAATAATAATAATCGGCTGGTAGGATCGGCTTCTTACCTGTCGTGATCATCGGGTTATAAAAGCATCATGGCTGACTCCCGGGGCTTTGGCATCAGCTCCGGTGGCAACGACCCGCCGGGCCCGGCGCGGGGAACACTGCTAGTGCTCCACAGTCCCAACACACTCACACACACACAGTCCCAACAGCGGCAGCAGCCCTCCGATGCCAGCGATGCCACGCTATAACTCGGACTCCACAACAAGGCGCTTAACAGGAACCAGAGAGCAGGCAGCCAGCAGCGACCAGACTGACCGACTGACTAACTGACAAGAAGCAGCCTAGCTGGTGCTAGACTCGCACCATGTCTCTGTTGTTTAGGGCAGGTTAACTCCACACCGGTACCATGGACATCGGAGAAACAACAATGAAAAAGACAAAAAGGTGTCTGAAAAAATGTTTAAAACAAAACAAAAAGTCTGGATTTTTCCTTTATTCCAAACAGTCCGGTATTTTAGTGATGTTGGCTCGGAATGATCAAAACCAGCTCAAATAAAAAAGTATGGTAGGTCTCCCGTCCGTTATGTTTTGTTGTATCCCGACTGGTCTGCTGGTGTTAGTAGCCGTCCTGTCTTGTTCACACGGTGCTGTCAACGGCTCGGGGAGGTCAGGATTTCCAAAGACGCTGCCATCGCCATAGCAACCTGGTCAAAAAAAGAGAAGAAAACACAAATTAGAGTAGTAGTAGAGGTAGTGGAAATGGCAGTACCGTCTGTCTGTCTCTATACCCCGGCCGTAAGTTGCTAAAACCGACTTCCATGTGTTATACAACCCCTATTGTTACGGGCCTTTTTGATCCTACAACTGAAACCCAAAAGAAAAAAAAAACAGTGCCATGTCAGATGCAAAGCTGCTGTGCCTCTCTCTTACAAAAAGAGTAAATACGTATTAGAATGCGTACGGAATGCATAATGCGATGGCATTGTTTGCCCGCATCTTGCGACTTCGTGGGCAACAAAACGAACAAGCATGCGAGCAATAAACGCGAGACAGCTCTCTTGACATCCTGATGCAGGGTCTGGTCCCCCACGACGGCATGGACCCAACGCTGTTCCAAACCACACGTCAGCCACCAGACACAGGCCAGAAACGGCTTCACCAAGGAGTCCACCTACTCTTAATAATTCAGATTTCTATAAACCACTCGAGCCCCGATTTCGAAATCACACAGCACAAAATGCCTGGTATTCTTCTCAAAAATAGTTTGCAATATGTAAAATTGATTAATTCAATTTTTGAGTAAAATAAGAATAAAAATCATGATTGCCTGAAAAAAATGACAGGCCGTTTAGCTCATGTGTATGTATTTGAATAAAAGAATCAAAATAAAAAGCCTAATGATTTTAAGATGTTGTATTGTTTAAGCGCATTATTGAAGTCTGGACAAGTGAGGGGCAATATAGTAAACCCATCTGCACACTGTGTGTGTGTGTGTGTGTGTGTGTGTGTGTGTGTGTGTGTGTGTGTGTGTGTGTGTGTGTGTGTGTGTGTGTGTGTGTGTGTGTGTGTGTGTGTGTGTGTGTGTGTGTGTGTGTGTGCGCGAACTAGAATTTATCATATGGTCTTACATAAACTGCTTTAACAGTGAAAAGGCCACAACAAACACACCATAGTAACCTTAGTAGTGTATTTATTAGTAGAAAAATTAAATCATATGTCTTTGTGAAATCAGCCTCTCTCTTCAGGTCAGTCAAATTTACACACAGTAACACGTCCAAAACATAGGCAACAGAATAACAGAACAAGAAGTACGGACGACTTTGGTCGTCAATAACAAAAACAGAGGAGCGCATAAACCGAACGAGACTCGACAAACAGCACTCTTCTTTACACTCTTCTGAGTTGTACACAGTGTTTTAACACGGTAAGTCCTCTGTCCTGTCTGGACCGGTCTGGGTCAAGCTTCTAATCAGTACAGTACATTTCCAGTACTAAATTGTTGTTGTACAACACAAGGAAGTTTCCAGCGAGGGCTGTGGCTCATGCTGGTGGACTTCATTTTCTTTATTCAGTAATTCTAGGAACTCTCTCTCCCTCTCTCTCTCTGTCTCTCTCTCTCTCTTGCTTGCTCCGTTCCCCCTTTTGTTGCCCCAAACCGCAAAAAACCACCCCACCCTCTATCCCTACCACCCTTCTCTGTCTCTCTCTCTCTGTGTGCCACCCTCTCTCGCTTTTTCCATCCATCTTGCTCCATCTCTCTCAGTCTCTCCCTCTTACTCGCCACAAATCTAAATCTGAGTCTGTATTTATACAAAGCAAGTTTCCTTTGGTCACTACAACAGTGTGTGTGTGTGTCTGTGTGTTTGAGCACGCGCAGAGGATAAGAGAATTGGCTAGAAGACGCTGACGCGTGCACACGCATGCGTTGCCGAAGAGCAGTAGAGAGCGAGAGTCTATATTTGGAAGTTTTTGTTCTTGTTATCTTGGAGTACGAGGCTTTATTGGCCTTGAAGCTGACAAATTAACACTTAGCACACATATGCTGCACGTTAATGCCGCGTCGTCTCCCAGGGCTTCTGGTTGGTTTATTGTTTTGGACACAGTCACCTCTATCGGGCCACGTTCCCTTCCACGGAAAGGAGGAGGGGACGGGGGATTACAATGGGCCCCGATGTTCCTTCTCTGTGTTTAGACAGCGTACTACTGTCTAACGGTGTGGTCCCTTCGCCACATTTCCCAAAATTTACCGTCTCTCGAGCGAGCGAGGAGGAGGACACCCAGTCGGAAAAACAACTGCCCCGTGTCAGCGATGAGATATCCGTCCAGCCAGTTTGGAAAAAGAAAAAGAAGAACGACGCCTACCCTTACAATATCGCCGCTGTCATGAAAGGCGTTATGAGTTACTATTAGAACTGTGAGTCATGTACAAGGAGGGGGGGACACCCCTCCCATCTCTCTCTCTACCCAAGAAGACCTCGCCTTATATTATACCCAAACAACTATGTTTCTGTGGGCAAAGTAATCGCCTCCGGGGCGGCCGAAAAAAAAAAAAAAAAAAGAAACACTGACCCGACTGAACTCACAGGTAGCGAGAAAAAAAAGAGAAGTCGTTTGACGAGATGGAAATGTGGCGTTTTGGAAGGAGGGAAGAAGAAGAGAGAGGAAAAAACAGAAACTAGTCCCAAGGAAACCTTCCAGTCTCGTCTTCCCGATCCATCATTTACGGAGAGGAACGGAGCTTTAATGGAGTTATCTGTCTTATCGCCCAGAGAACATTAACCATACCGGCTCTAGTGAAAGGTCACTGTCTGTTACTCGCTTCCAGACAAACACGAGCAGAAATGCACGCACGTGCACACACATACACACACAAGCTTTTAGCTATGAAAGACACACAGACACAACCGGTATATGCACACAGTCACACACAATACACACACACACCCCGAACCTGGTGTCAATGAGCCACACATGCTGTACTACAGTGTAAACAATGCTACCTCACAATGCAACATGCTGTTGTGTTACACTTTGACTGCCATGACCCGTGTTTCCTGACTTTTTTTTTTCTAAATTTGTTTTTTCTTTTTTAAAGCAACCCTGGCTAATAAGACAAAGATGCCTTAAAGCACTATACTTGGCTTCTAACTAAAACGTAAATATAAAAATGACACCTTCAGTATCTTATTTCTTTCATAATAAGAGAATCTTTGATTCGATAGGAACTTCTCCCGTTGCATGTTGATGATGTCATATAGCTCATGTGAGTGGTCCAGCCTTATAGAATGTATGGAATGCTAATAGCAAATATTTAAAATATTGATTTGATACGCATTAAATTTACAAAGTAGGAATTATTGTTGTCATATGCATAACATACAGTGTATTCCATAGAGCTGGATCACACCGGGGCATATGATGACATGATATGATATGATAGTAGTATGTGTTGGAAAAAAAGACAAAACGAAGACTAATTGATGCAAACAGGGTGTGATTCGTAGTCAATAAGAGATATTAAAAGAACAATTATTTCTCTCTCATCTCCCTCCCTGCCTCCGTCTTTCCCTCTCTCCACTCCACTTGCTACCCAGAGTGTCGTTCTCTCCACCTCCTGATTTCCCCACCTCTCTTTTTTCCTCCCGCTCTTTCTATCTCGTTCTCTCTCCTCCTCTATATCCATCATCAGACCTTCTCCCCGTATATCTTTTTCCGGTGTCTGTTTTTCTAACTGCCATTGTGGTTCAAGAAGTCCCCCCTCCCCTTCCCTACCAGTTCCTCCTTCCCTTCAACCCCCCCACAAATAAGGAACGTGTGTGGTCCGGTCCGGGGTATAGACCATTACATTGTCCCAGACAGGTTGGACTGCGCCACTACTAGGCCGGCAGACAAGGGGGGGTGGGTGGGTATATAGTGGAGAGGGAGGGAGGGAGGGGGGTGTTCCGAGGGAGGGAGAGAATGTTTGTTTTTCTGTTTCCAATTTGGTCCGGCCCCGAGGAACTCCACACACACACACACACACACACACACACACACACACACACACACACACACACACTCCGCTCCGTCTCAAACACACCATTCATGACGGCCGGGGCCCTGACGTACACACACGGTCCGCTCGCACGCGCTCACAAGCCGTGACACGGCGCACTCGGCTCGCACACACACATGTAAGAAGCAGAAGGAATAAGGCGCACGATTCCAACTCCGTGCATATCGAAGCATGATGGGTGATCCCGTTGACACACAGCACATCCCCCCACCCCCACACACGTGCATGTGTGTGTGTGTGTGTGAACGCGCACACACACAGAGTTCCATCTCGATCACTTTCTTCATAGCGACGGATTTATCGCCGCCTCTCATCTTTTATTGTTTCTCTGATTTGTTATTGTTGTTGCTGTTTTGAATGTCATAGTGGTCAAACTAATTACGCTCATTTTCCCCTCATCTTTCATCCGTCCCCCCCCGACCCCCTCCCCCCCGACTCCCTGCCCCCCCTCGCCCCGTACAGTCGTCCCGGAGAAAATGATTGTCTTTGAAAAGGGCTCCTTTTTGATGTTCTCCCCGCCGCCTTTTCAGATGTTGTGTACACAGACTTTAGTTCCACGTTCCGCCAATTACGGCACACAGAGAACATTGTTTCGGGATCCCCGCGACTAAACACCATATGAAAATTATTATTTTTTTCCTCTCTACTCGTCATCGTAGTCATGCTTTTTTTTTACCCGCTTTCGACGGACGACAACGCTTGATTTACGCCCGCGTTGTAACGTGTTTATCCTATATGCGGATAATATACAGACTGGAGGGTTTGTCTTTTATGATTTGTTTCAGTGCATCTTCAAAATAATAAGCCTAGCTCCCCGTTCCGCCCTGTTAGGAACGCGGAAACCGCCTCGTTTTCGTGTTCGGGGGCCGAGCTCAACGCCTATAGACGAAAATAATCAGTCGACTGTTTACATTTCGAGGCTGTTTTTTTCCAACGCTGTCACAACATGTTTCTAAGCGGACGGGCCGATAAGCAAGGTAGTATTCTTTAAGAGTTTGTTTGTAGATCCGTCTGTGTTTAAGAACGTCACGCGCACATGCAAAGAGGTTTAGCTTGGCGCCCGGCCCCGACGAATTAGAAGCGCGGTGCAGCGGGCGTCACAACCCTGCTCTGACTTTCTTTTACGAAAACAATACATCGTTTGACTTCCACTCGGTTCAAACCACATCTGAAAATTATTATTTGGGTTATTTTCATTGTTTGTATTCCAAATACACAAAGCGAGCAGTATAATTAAGACACCCCCCCCCCCATTTACATTTGCTGCTATCATTTTTAAAACATTCTTCACTTTCATGCTAGGTGACGTCATTTTTTTAAGCCTCAGTCTCAAAGTAGCATGTTTGAGTTACTGTACATTTTTATGGCGCTATACAGAGGAGCCACCCATGACTATACCCCCACAGCGAGATACGACGGGCAGATAAAAATCTGTCCATCCCCCTTGTTTATTTGTTGTTGACTCATACGTCGATTATACGGCGCAGATTTCACATCGCGAAAACATGAATATGAGTCAAAGGAAAAGAATCAAACTAATGACTAGCAGATTGCTCCTCGTCTCTTCCTACAAGAAAAAGAAACTCAGAAATTACCAGAAGCCTTCGACCATTCTGAAATGACCCTGAAATTCTTAGGATAAGACGTTTTTCTATTTTTTATTGTTGCTTAGCTAGCTCAAACGTGGTTCTCTTCTCTCCACTAGAGAGGTCAAAGAGATTTTAAAGCTGCAATATTAAAGAACTTAAATAATATTTTGGTTCGAGTTATTTAGGTTTTTTCAGTAGTGTACAGAATATAGTTTTATTTTTCCTTTTCACGCGAGGACCCCCAAAACATCACAATCGGGAGAACCCCCCTGAAAAGCATTAGTAAGAGATTCAGTTGAGTGAATTCAAATACTGTGAAAACAGAAGATCTACAAGCTCACTACACCAATTTGACTTGTTTTTTGTTATCTTTTCTTTCTTTTATTAAGGTATTAAAAAGGGTATTGAAAGTCCTCAATAGGTGTACACCTGCAGTGCTCCTGGCATAACCCATTTAAGCTATACAGTATGTCGTCGCTATTAGGTGGAAATCTCAAAAGTCCATAGCTTTATTTTAACTTTAAGATTTGTTTTTTTTTCTGTCTTCTTTTATAGCATCTAGCGAACTCAGACAGGGAAGAGCCAGAGAGGGACAGAAAGGGAGGAGCAACACGCAAGCAAAGGTCGTCACAAACGGGACTCGAACGCGCAACACGCTGCCAGGTCAGAGCCTACAGTATATACCGGATGTGGCATACGCTTGGCCAGGCGGGCGCCAACTTTACGCCATACGTACTATGATCAGGTAAGCTGTTAATCGACGGAAAAAGACGACAACACAAAATACGAATGTTCTACACAACAGCGAAAAAAAAGGCTTTAGGAGGAATTTAGAAGGACGGAATCGGCCCTCTTGATGGGTTGATGACACGCCAAGACGCGGAGGGATTATTTTTAAAGTTCACGATCATGAATGGAGACGCGCAGTAGGAAACAAGCAGAGTCGCTACAGACGTACGCACTACGAGTTCCCCTCTACCCACGCAAGTCCTGGGTCTCTGTGACTAAGACCCTGACCGCAAGCAGGACCCGACGTCCATCACAGGTCAATAGCAGGAGACAGAGCGTGTGCTTACACTGGGCGGAGGAGGAGGAGGCGTAATGGAAGGAACTGGTAGCTGGGTAAGATCAACACGTCGCTTGTTGACTCTCACCTCGCTGCTGTCTTATTTTCCCCCCCAAAAAACACGGAAAACAAACTCTGACCGTGCCAGACGTGCGTGCTCGCACAAACACACACGTGCGTGCGTATCTTGTGTGCATTTCTTGGTTTGGTCTGCCCCCCCCCCCCCCCCCCCCACCCCACCCCCCCTCCGCCTTCTGTCTGGGTAAGCTCAAACATTACGTCAGTCTCTCTCTCTCTCTCTCACACACACACACACACACACACACACACACTACATAGTCAATCACACACTCGCTGTCTCCTCTCTATCTCTCGTGCACACATGCACGTGCAAACACACACACAGACACACTTTCCGATTCTCCTGGAGAATCGGACGTTTCCTGTGAGCACCCCGGCCCAACGGGAAAAAATGTCTGGACAGATTTGAGACACACACACACACACACACACACACACACACACACACACACACACACACACACACACACACACACACACACACACACACGCACGCACACACACACACCACGGAACATTTTCAGCCCACAATGTTGACTTTATAGTCCATTCCAGAGGCCTGGATCGCAGCGCAAGTTTGGCCCACTGAAGCAGCATTCACTTGTTAAACACGGCCGGGAAGCACCACCACGCAAACGTTATGCTCCATCTATTCTATGCTCCATCATATGGCGAAAGACAGATCTACAAGCTCTCTGCTTTTCCTCATGTGACGGTGCGATGCTGCAAGGTCATAAGACCGGGCAGGTTCACTACAAGCGACAGAGTAGACCTGGCAAAACAGGCAAAACATACAGACCAAAATGAACATTAATCTTCTAGTTGTGTAGACTAGGGCTAATTAAGATGATGAATATTTTAACTCTTGAGAGTGTAAAAATTAAACCAAATGGACCCGCAAGGGTCCATTTGGTTTCATTTTTACGTTCTCAAGAGTTACAACTGGTTAACCAACTTAGCTGGGGACAACCTGGAACCCTCTCAACTTCTCAAGGACCACTGATGGTCCCCAGACCTTCACTTTCCTATCAAGCAGACGTCAAACAAAGTGCCATTACCACTTTGCAACAAAGTGCTCGCGTCCATGACATTAATTGTCACCTCCTTCTTTGTCTTTCTTTTTTCTCTTGTATTTTTTTTTCGCTTGTATGTATGTCCTCAACTACAAGCAAAAAACACTCAAAAGGACCTTTGAGCACTGAGTGAATTTTCTATGGACTGACGTTTTCTCTGGGCTATGGAAGCCTTTTGAGCTGCGATTAAAAACAGTCAAAACAGTGGACCAGTTACAACTGCCTGCAAATACCCCCATTGACACACTGTATAAGGGATTTGCAGGCAGTGAAAAATGTGAAAAGTTCAGGATTTTTGAGTGCAATTGAGCTCAGAGCTAAAATGAAATCTAGCAAAAATGAAACATAGGAAAAAGTTACAAAAACTTTCACAATCCCTTTCATACAGAATTGTCATCTTAATGGGAAAATGTCTTGTTTCGCTGCCGTTACAAGGCTGTGGAAATCTCACAAAGCGTCAGACTGATGCAGTTACTGTATAAGTGACAGAATGAAGGAACGACCACCATATGCTTCTCCTGTCTCTCTGCCAGGGGCGGATCTAGGTATGGGAACGGGGGGGCAAATGGGCAATGCCCCCCTAAATGCGATGACTGCCACACCAAACAAAAAATGAAGGCATGCAAAAAAAACAAGATATTTCAAATTAAAGTGCTTATATTTAAAATGATTTGAAACACCACTACTACTACTAACTATCTACAGCTGTGTCACCACTAAACCAACAGCATTTCATCATTGAAAACAGAAAACTCTCTGAGTCAGACATTTAGCTTTGTTGCAACTGTTGCAACTTGTTGCAACTGTTGTAACTTCAACAACAACTGATATTATTGATGCTTTACTTGCCTAATAAAAGTCCTGTAACTGAAAATGGTGAAGATGATGAAGCCGCCCCCTTACCATTTTCTCTTGCCCACCCAATTGGGAAAAGTTACATCCGCCCCTGCTCTCTGTCAACCCCAAACGCTGTGGTATCACACTTTATTCAGCTAGAAACTGGACCAGCTGACCTCAGGGGGCCATATGCGTCCCTGGGTACCAACTGGGAAATGTTTCCTCCAAAATCGCAACCTGATAAAATACTAGCAGAAGTCATTTCGTTGACCGACCGAATGTCTACAAGCCATATGCTTCCTTGGAAAGAACGGAACCGATTTCTTTTTAACAATAAAATTGGATACGGGTCAAGTTAGAAAACCCGATATAACTGCAGTGAAATGGTGACAATCTGTAAAACACTACTCGGCTCCTCTGTCGCTCGTTGGAGAACTACTCGACTGTGGCGACATAAATACTGAGGAATTGTTGCTTTTTGCTAAGTGAAAAAAATATATATATATATATATATATATATATATATTTAAAAACTATATTTTTCCATTGGTATAGGTTAAATTCAAAAGGTAATAATCTATAAGGGAATTCCACCCATTTACAACGTTTTTCTGAGAAGAGGAGAAAAACATTTTTTTCAGGAAATAAGGGTCTGAAAGAAAAATCATTAACAGTGAATCACATTGTGATAATGTCATCAAGATTCATGATGTTTCAACATGTTAATGATTTATTTTTATTTTCTCCTGCTCTAGTTAACACAGAATGGGGGAACCTTTTTATTATTACTATTACCACACAACATCTCTAAGGTCTATTAATGACATAATCTACCACAGGTCGTTTTGAGGAACTAACCTGGTTGAAACAGGTCACATGCAGTTGCTTTAACCACCACACAGTCACAGCTACTGTAATCAATACAAAGATTTCAGCTGGTGATTTTCATTGATTCTCTGAGGGTTTTTTTTCAAGGTAGGGGAAGTGATTTGAAATTCATGGTGTAGTACCAGCCTGGTGCACTAGGGGCCCCCAAAAGTAGCTACACTATGTGAACCTGCTGCTCTCTCCTGATTGGAGGAGAATTGTGGTGACCTGGGGAACTTTTATTAGCTCCTCTGCTAACGTGGGGGAGGGGGAAACTCCATATGTGGTTTCCACACCTTATAATAGAGCATTTTAACAGATTTTTTTTTTTTTGGGGTGATATCTGACAAAAGTGAAATCACTTCCCCTACCTTTAAAGAATAACTGGTAGAATAGCAAAAGTGCACTCAAGGCTTGAGTTACTGTGCCTGTCATAGATTACTGTGCCTGTATAGATTTTCCCTGGAGCCCGCCCTCACCAAATGGACCTGTAAGGGTCCATTTGGTAAGGGGGGCTCCAGGGAAAATCTTGCCTGGGGCTCCAAATTGCTTAGAAACGCCACTGACTCAAGGGTAGTGCTTTAACGTCAGCACACCCTCTCGTGTAATATTGCGGAAATCAAATGATGAAAATGGGTGGAATGCTCCTCTCATACAGTAATAATACAGCAAATTGGAATTATAGCCACCTTTATGCTTCACATTTGAGGCAAAGCAAATCCGAAGCAACAGCTAAGTAAGATTAAACTGCTGAGTTGCAGTTAAATAAAAGGTCTCGCGTGAATGGCTCAATGCAGCCTTAAGCGGCTAAATCTGTGACAATCTACGATTAGTCTCATTCCCAAAGCTTGCTAGTTCCGTTATTTATCCACGTTTCTTTTCTTCCACACTGCATGGCCATGTTGCCTTTCCACTGTTCTTTGTGTTGTTTTGCACTGTTATTTATTTATTTTTGCATTATTTTTTCCCCCTCTTAAAATTAAGTTCTCCTCGAGAAGTTATCCTTCCATCCCACAAACAGCCAGAGGTCTGCCAAGGCCTTGGCATAAAGTTCCAAAAAGAACCTTTTTGTAAAAAAAAAAAAAAAATCCAAATAGAGTTCTCTTAACGCACTGTGGCGGCCCAACATCTTGTGTTCCTACTGAAGGCTGTGGGTGGGTGGCTAGGTGGGTGGTGCCAAACCCACAGATCTGCTAAGATGAGACCTTAAAGTCTCTCACTCTGCATCTCCTTCACCTCTTCTTTCTGCTTTACACAGAGTCTGTCTCTCTCTCTCTCTTGTTGCCATCGTTCTATCGATCTACTCGCGAATGCTGCGTTCTACATTTAGAACTCTCGGATAGACTTTGCTTCATGAGGCCATATGTATATCTACAGTATGCACAGCTGGTGATATTATGGCATCAGTGAAATACATACTGTATATCACAAATACACTGGAAAAATACAGCACAAGGAGCCTTTGTTTTCTATCATTTAAAACATGAGCGACAGCAGCAGTACTCCAGTAAGGCTTAAAAAGTTATTGTACGTTTTTAGTGGGTTGAAGGTGTAGTTCCCCTCCAAAAAACACATTTTCTATCAATTCCGATACATCCAAACATATAAATCTGCTTGCATTACACAACACTCTCCAACATTGCGGCTGTACAGAAAGCTTGAATTATTCTCTTTCTATCTGCAAGGTTTGTGTTTCGTAAAAATCCACCATAGAAATGTTATGAACTACTTTCCCTCCAGAAACGCCCTGCATTTGAGTTAAGAGTTTGGAAGGGCTTGTTGTCAATAAACACAACTTCCTGCATCATGTGACATTTAGAAACAGGAGGACCGTTGAGTGACTGCCAACGAGCGCTTCCAAACTCCCATTAACGCGCCATGATGCTGCTCAATGTCTTGCCACTCAGTTTAGATGAGGGGCAGTGTGAATGCATATGGTACTCTCTATGATATGATGATGATCGGCGGAGGCTGCAAAACTCTCCACTTTTTGGGGTGGACAATAATCCTTTAATACGGAAAAAAAGTATTTTGATTAATTGTTTCTATATGATTGTGATAGTAATCAAGAGAAAAAAGGGAAAAAAACACACTATAGCAATCTATCAGACTAGAGAGCAATTTAACATTTATTTAAAAAAAATATATATAACTTACTCTTCCAGGAGATGTACTACAAGTTACAGGATTTGAAGTATGATTGTAAACACCATGCATGCATTTATAATTATTATTATTATTGCACTGCAGGTGTTGAGATTAGAACAAGAACAAAGAGTGAGAAATAGAGGCAAGAAAAACAAAGAAGTAAAAGAGGAGAGAACAAGAGAGAGAGAGAGAGAGAGACAGAGACAGAGAGAGAGAGAGAGAGAGAGAGAGAGAGAGCGAGAGAGAGAGAGAGAGAGAGAGAGAGAGAGAAGGGGTAGGTCCCACTGGCTATAGGTGAAATACAAGAAAAGAGACAAGTTGTGAGTGGAGTGGATCAGGAAAAGTCCAAAAGCTGTGTTGGAGAACAAACGACTGTGCTCCCTGCTGTTCTATTGCACACACACTAGTGCACGTGCACGTGTGTGCGCGCGCACACACACACACACAGTCGCCTCAAAGTAAATTCAACTGTCAGCCGTAAAGTTTGCAGCTACGGCAAGTGTTGTCTCAGCCCCCTCCTCTCTCTCGCTCTCTCTCTCTCTCTCTCTCTCTCTCTCTCTCTCTCTCTCTCTCTCTCTACTCTCTCTCTCTCTCTGTCTCTCTCTCTCTCTCTCTCTCTCTCTCTCTCTCTCTCTCTCTCTCTCTCTCTCTCTCTCTCTCTCTCTCTCTCTCTCTCTCTCCTCCCTTTGTCTACACAAACCACTTCCTTTAACCCCCCCCCACACACACACACACACACTTTCCACACATTTCCATACGTTTTTAAAAAAATGCAAATAACATGGATTCCTAAAATTATTTTTAATTTTAATTTATCATATTGTACAGTATATGCCCCCTCAAGGTTATTTCTAATTGTTTGATCCTCTCATATAACCAGTCCTTCTCATGTCTTTATGGACAGTTTAGCTGCAGTACCACAATGTCCTGAGCTGGTGGGGGTGCTGATATGCAGGATCAACAATGTTGGACATTATAAACAAAGTAGAAATGCAAATTTGGTACTGGAGGAAGGAAGAGGAGTTATACAAAGCACTGTGCATTGATGACATCATCATGAGGCCAAATTCAAACAAGCTGTTCCTGAGAACAATTTACATTAAAGCTCCTATATGATGTTCAAACTAGATAATTTGTGGGAGACAAAAACACACATGAGAGCACCAAAAATACACAAAAAAATCAAAAAGCTGAATTTCATGTTATTCACCCTTTAAAGGAAATTCTCTCTATTTGTCCATATCAGTGTTTTTCGTACACCGACATCTATCCCCCTTCTGCATGTTCCTCTCTAAGTCGAACCCCTTCCCCCTACATCCATCCCATCTCTCTCTCCCTCTCTCTCTCTCCCTCTCTCTCTCTCTCTCTCTCTGGGCCTCTCACACCCTCCTCCACCCCGACAAAAGTCTCAAAGACCCCCAGATGTGTGCCTCCTTTATTTCCAATTTTCAAAAAAGAAAAAGTGTACCTCCCCTCCATCATCCATGCGTTCACTCTCTCACACACACACACACACACACACACACACACACACACACACACACACACACACACACACACACACACACACACACACACACACACACACACACACACACACACACACACACACACACACACACACAGAGGTCTGTTATCAGCACAATGCCCACTAGAGCACTTCCCCTTTTCGCCACGATGTGTTTTCCTTCTCTTTAAACATGCTGACTATCACAAACCACCATTTGGTCGACGCATGATGGTCAGCGGAACAAGCTGCTCAGACGGTGACACATATCACTCCTACCAGCTCCTACTTTTAGTGCTTTTCAAACACTTGGTCAAGAGACCTCAAAGGTGGGTCAGGGGGGTGAGATTAACACCGTGGCAACAATATATACTAGTCACTGCGTGGTTCGCAAAACACAAAGCTATACGCTTGAGTAGCCGACGCTATACAGGGGCGGATCTAGGCATGGGCATGGGGGCAATGTGCCCCTAAATGTCCAGTCTGCCCCACCAAACACGATGGCATGCAAAAGAACCCAAGATATTTCAAATTAAACTGCTTATATTTCAAATGATTTGAAACACTACTACTGCTATTAACTAACTAGAATTGTGGCACAACTCTAAACCAACAGCATTTCATCATTGAAAACAGAAAACTCTCTGAGTCAGAGCTTTAGCTTTATACACGCTTTGTGTCTGTTGCAACTCCAGCAACAACAACTGATGTTATTATTGATGCTTACTTATTAAGTAGCATTAATTGCTATTAAGTAGCATTAATTGCTAACTAATACAAGTCCTGTAACCGAAAATGGTATGGGGAGCTTCATCAGTGATACCATTTTCTCCTGCCCCCCCAATTGGGAAATGTTACATCCGCCCCTGACCCTATAGCTAGCTGCTGGCTGCATGGTGTCCGGTCATGTGGCCGTGCATGGTGGACGTCTGAGCGAAGGTGGGGAGGGGGTTCAGTCCTCCTAACACCAAGCTGAACACCAGCTGATTCCACTTATTAGCACAGCTTTAAAACCACATGAACCCTAGCAGCGAACCCCCCTCTCCTGCCCTCTATTCCTGGGGCAGACATTCAGCACACAAACATGTTCTATCAGATCTACAAGCTGGGCGACGAAGAGATGTGTTAGTGGACAGGAGAAAAAAGATTAGGGGGTTGTTGATGCCAGTGGGGACTCTGGGCATATGTATCCCTGGGGAGTTCCAGGGGGTCCCCCAGCTAAATAGGGTTTAAGATGAAAGCTCAGAATGCCGACAAGTGAAACGGTTATGTAATAATGGCAGTAATAATGGTTATGTATGTTGGTTCTGATGCATGATGCAACAACAAGCTCAACAAATTCGTAATATGTAACGAGGCGTGTTCTCATAGAGTCACATATTGCATATTACCCTTTTTGGCAGAGTGATATCGTTACACTACTTTTGCTAGAAAAGGTTGTAATATTTCAGTAATATGTGATTCACTACTGCCCAACACTGTGATGTTAGATCAAGAACCTGCACATCCATGTTTTAGCGCTCTGTGAAGGTACTAATTAAGTTTCAGCTCAACAGCTTGCTGATCCAGTCCAGGGCAAAATGACAAAAGACCTGACACTGTTGTTTCCTTGTGTTTTTTGCACAGCAGAATAGTTGGGGCTGGCAAGCTGTTGTGTGAAAAGACAACATATAGTTTTTTTAGTTTTTGTTAGCTTTTGATGCGATTAGATAGCACTGCCTTGATATGGCCGCAAAGCCATGGGAAGACTTCCTTTTATGAAAAAAGAAAAAAGTGCTGATGCGTGCAAATGTCACTCATGTCAGTTGTTTTTCTTTCTGTTTTTTTTTTTTACAGGGTGGCTCAAAACCCAAAGGTACAACAAACACAGAGATTAAAAGGGAAAGGGAGAGAGAGAGAGAGAGAGAGAGAGAGAGAGAGAGAGAGAGAGAGAGAGACAGAGAGAGAGAGACAGAGAGAGAGAGAGAGAGAGAGACAGAGAGAGACAGGTGTCAGGAATTCCCTGCAGAGAATAACTATCTGGAGTACTCAGATTCTGGCTTGTGTTTAAGTCTTTTCACAGGCTGGACATACACACACACACACACACACACACACACACACACACACACACACACACACACACACACACACACACACACACACACACACACACACACACAGTTAATAGTGGAAGGAAATGTACTGTGTGGACTAATAGATTAGGAAGAAGACACAGAAGGAAGCCCTGAAGATAGTTGAACTTGGGGCATGGTTGAGGTTTGTTTACGTGTATGTATGGCATGTAGCCGCTTGTATATGCACACTATACTATATATCCATCACAAATAGCTCAACCCAATCTGACATCTTGAACTCAGTGTAGTGCCTGGTAGCATGTTCAGCAATTAGCAGCATGCCAAAGCTGGCATGCTCACGCTTTAGATTTAAAGGAACATTTCGTGAACTGATATCTATCTAGACTAGATATCTAGCCTCCCAAGACACAAAAATCAAGAATATTGTGCTGCAGTTGATCAAAATAACAATTCCTGTACCTTATCGAATACTGTATATGTATAGACGTAAATTAAGTACTGCAGATTTTCACGTTACGTTCTCAAGAGCTAAAGTTCTATAAGGGTCTATTTGGTTACCAACTCCCCCATCATTTAACGGACAGGGGCGGATGTAGAATTTCTAAATTGGGGGGGGGGGGGGGGGGGGGGGAGAAAATGGTATGGGGGCGGCTTCATCGCCTTTGTCGCTTCATGCCACGGACCCATACCATTTTTGGTTACAGGACGTTGAAGTTGGAACAAACACGCAGCATGCATAAAGCTAAAGGTCTGACTCAGAGAGTTTTCTGTTTTCGATGATGAAATGCTGTTGGTTTAGTGGTGCCACAGCTGTAGTTAGTTAGTAGCAATAGTAGTGTTTTAAATATAAGCACTGAAATATCTTGGGTTGTTTTGCATGCCATCATGTTTGGTGGGGCAGTCTGGCATTTAGGGAGGCATTGCCCCCCCCCCATGCCCATGCCTAGATCCGCCCCTGTTACCGGAGTTCCACCTGGAACCGCTTGCAATGACCACCGGTGGTCCCCAGACCACTGGTTGAGGAAAAACCCACATGCTTTAGTTTAAACTGTCTACATCACATCCTAACCAAAGTCACCCTACCTGATACTAGTTTTTCCACAGCCCCCTATTCAAATAAAAAATATATTTATGCTCCCACAAGGGAAATTTTAGTTTGGACTCGAAGCCAAAGGATATAAAAATACAATACCGAAAAAAAAGAAGAAGAAAATGGCATTACCATGTGTCGCTATAGCAAGCGATCAGAAAGCAAAGGGGTCAGTCGATAACAAGGCCAGAAGAGGGAAGTGGATGCTGGGTTTCATTCGATGACAGAGGAGGGAAAAAAACTCAGTCGGGTCAAAGCAGCACAAGTTCTTGCACAAGCAGCGGCGGTTTAAGACGCTGCCTGGTTATTATACGTGAGGATTGAGCGGAGCTAATTGCAAAAGGGGGATAGATGAATCCCTGGGTGTTTCACTCTCTCACTTAAGCTGTTAATTGATGCTGGGGAAACCAACAGCCTCCAGAGCCCTGCCCTCTCTCTCTCTTAAAGCACAGAGGTTCTGATAAAACTAAACAGGAATCTTTTTTCAATTACCGAAAAACGATCTAGGCATAGGCATGGGGGGGCAATGCCCCCCTAAATGCCCAGTCTGCCCCACCAAACATGATGGCATGCAAAACATCCCAAGATATTTCAGTGATTATATTTAAAAGTATTTGAAACACTACTGAAAATGGTATGGGGGCGGCTTTATCGCCCGTGGCGCAAAGCGACACGGGTGATGAACCTGCCCCCTTACCATTTTCTTCTGCCCCCCAATTGGGAAATCTTACATCCGCTCCTGAATACCCCGGCCTACAGAATGCTATCTGTAGGCCGAATAGATGATATTCAGGGTGGTTGGCTAAATGTTGCACATTGAGCAATCTGAGAATTAGCATAATGTGAGGATACCATTAAACATCCTATATAAGGACAATAATGTCAGAAAGTAGAAAGTGACATATGAAACTAGGGGGGTTTTCATGATGCTGAATCAATTCCAATCATTGGGTTTGCACCAAAAACCTTGGGCTAACAACGACTGTAGTTACAGTACGTTTCCAAATGTGCTGACCTCATCGCATTTGTGATGATGACTATGGATGTTTACCTGCTAACAGCTGTTTTTTGTGCAAAACTAATGAATGGAATGGATTCAGCATCATGAAACCCCCTAGTGTGAACATGTCACTTGCTACTTAAATGAATTTGCATTATTTTGTGCCTTATAGTGCTTATTGTGCCCTTTAGTGGTATGGTCACATAATGTTTAAAACTCAAATTCTCTGCCAAGCCTATGGATGGCATTTTAATCGTAAAAGTTTACATTAAACAACATTTTCTATGTCCCCATCCAGTAGACTATAAAATTTGGACCTTCTCTGCTTTAAGGGACACCAGGATATTTCTGGCTGCGTGTTTATTTTTAATCACTTTTATTTAACGCGTGCGCACACCCCCGCATGCAGACGCAGTATATTGGCCCATACATATGCTTTTTTTGTAATGCCGCAAGACTGGCCATTCACTTAATAAAAAAAACGAACATATAAGTTAGTCGTTTAAATCATAGTTTTAATTTGACAGGACGCCGTAAAACGTCTGCCCCTCATTATACACACACACACACACACACACACACACACACACACACACACACACACACACACACACACACACACACACACACACACACACACACACACACAGAGGAACGCTGCTCGCACTGACAGACACATGTGCATATGTGCGCATACATCCATGCACACACACTGGAGTGCGGAAGACAAAGACTACTTTGAAAAGTTACTCAGTCACCAGATGTTTAAGCCAGCAGCAGACCCCAGGCCCAGACTACAATACTAATGGGTGTGTGTGGTGCACGAATACATATGTGCGTCTGTGTGTGTCTGTGCTGTGCATGCATATATATAGAGAGAGAGAGGGAGAGAGAGAGGGAGAGAGAGAGGGAGAAGGCTAATGGCTTAGATTTAAAAGCACTAAAAAAAACGAGTCCCGCTCCTCTACAGCAGGTATATATACGGTTATAACAAGGAAAAGCGGACACAATGGCACTCATGTGTGCACTTGTAGAAATGAAACAAAGTACTTCGTATTTCATATGTGTATGTTCGGAGATTTCCTATGCATGTGTGTGTATGCACATGCACGCGCACGTGCGCACACACACACACACACACACACACACACACACACACACACACACACACACACACACACACACACACACACACACACACTCTCCCGGCATTAGGAAGTGGGTTTTACGCAGCGGCGTATACTATGGCCCGCACTGTATTGTGTTACCGTCAGAAAAGCGAGACTTGTCTTGTGATGTTGAGTTGTGTTTCACTCCATGAAAGAGAGAGACAGAGACATAACGTGATCAGAGACAGACGGTGCAGAGCGTAGTAAGACGAGGAAGAGAACCCACCGCTTGTCGCTGTGCGGCGGCGAAAAAAAATCTGGCTTTGACTGGCAAACAACAGGCGTTTAGCTCACCCACGTACACACACACACAAAAACCCCAATTATCAATGAGTCATTCTGTCATAACCGAGTAGCATATACAACACGGCAGCATATTGCTTCGCAGTCCAAAAACTGCAAAGCGCTGTCAACCCGCTGGATAAGATCTTTCCCGTAACAAAAGAACTCTGCCGATAAGCCAAACGTCTCAGAACTAGTAAGAATTATGTGGGGAAAAAGATATTATCCGCAGAACGAGAAGAGATAGTCATTTCCAACTCGTTCGGTAATTGAGAATGAGTTTGCAGTCGCCGAAAGCAAAAAGTCATTTCATCGTCTGCAAGTCCTCCAATTACTGATATTGTTGGTGGTGTAGGTGGTGTGCAGCCGAGCAATCTGGAATCTACGGTTTTGCCTTTTCGTTATGATAGCTGAAAGCTGAGATTGTCTCATTACACCGGTATAAGAAAGGTTTTGTATCGGACTGTATAGGGGGAAAAAACTCAATAAAGTAAACTGTCCAAAACAAATGGGAGAAAAACAAGGTATTAAAAGTTTAAAGGTAATAAAGGCCACTTCAGTGTGTTTGGTAAACAGATTTGAAACTAACTCCACCTCACCTCCACTCTATTGGCTCCTTATGAAACTGCTGGAGACTGCTGTGCTGCGATTGTCCAAAACACCGCCTCAATCCCAAAACCACCCTCACCCCTCACACACTAGCACCGCCTTGTCCTGGGCCCGACGACAATAACGTTCTGGGCCGTCTGCAGGGCAAGACAAGTGTCTGTCTGCAGGGAAACAGCTGCAGCATCCAAGTTGAAGCGATGTAGAGGGGAAATGGCAAAAGATATAGCTATATATACTGTATTTTGATTTTGGCTAAAAAGTTGCCTATAATAACTTTAAAACAACGTCTAAGGGTATTGTTTTGTTTCATCAAGAGTCAAGTCACTCTCACTGGATTAGTCATTGTGACTCTTCGAACCCCACTTTGGTTAATACGGAGCAATTTGTACTCTCAAAAAGACAACATTTTTTTAGACTTTTAACTTGTGATCGATATGTCATAACCCCAAAACTACCTAGGTCCACTGCCTTTTAAAAATTAAAAGGCCTTAGAGAATAAATGGCCTCATAGTCTATACACTCCTTTTATTGATCGCAATCACAAACAAACAAACGCGAAAGTCTCTCAACCTCTCTCTCTCTCTCTCTCTCTCTCTCTCTCTCTCTCTCTCTCTCTCTCTCTCTCTCTCTCTCTCTCTCTCTCTCTCTCTCTCTCTCTATCTCTCTCTCTCTCTCTCAACCTCTCTCTCTCTCTCTCTCTCTCATACTGGATAGTAAACAAAACAGCATGCTTTTTTGACAACTGCATTTGTGGAAGTAGCACGACTCGGTCCATCTTCTAGACATCCGCTGTCTCTACTCCAATGCTTCGTAGTGACCCTGCTGTTATTTCCCTTGTCAAAATGTTATGCTTGGCCATTAAAAAAACGAAAAAATATCCCATTAAATTTAATTAAAGCGGTCATCGCACCATACCCTTTGTCGGCGAGAACAATAGCACATTTATAACATAAATTACAATCTAATTCGGGGGCCACTAAGGCTACGGTCACACTTTCCACCTCTGTACGACTGTGTGTGTGTGTGTGTGTGTGTGTGTGTGTGTGTGTGTGTGTGTGTGTGTGCGTGCGTGCGTGCGTGTGTGTGT
Organism: Benthosema pterotum; assembly: GCA_039105355.1. NCBI lineage: Eukaryota > Metazoa > Chordata > Actinopteri > Myctophiformes > Myctophidae > Benthosema > Benthosema pterotum. The sequence continues at coordinate 25,076,189 of CM076970.1, read as the reverse complement.
GTGTGTGTGTGTGTGTGTGTGTGTGTGTGTGTGCACATGCGCACGCATGAGAGATAGAGAAGAAAATGTGATTTGCATTCAGTGCAAGGACTGCTAAATTAAGGTAACTGCACGATTGTTGCTCAAATGTGAATCTCAATTTTCATCCACAATAAGTGAGTTCGTCCTCACACAGATCTCATTTTTCCTCTATGAAATCTGTACCGTCTTTAATCTGTAGTTGTTGAAAATTGCTACTGTGGCTTTAAACAGAGAAGCATCAAAGTGCTTGAACTTAAACCTCAAAAAACGTCTCTCTTGTACTAGCAAAAACACTAGAGTAACTCAAATGATCTGGACAGCCCAATAGTGGCTGCACCATTCTTAGTCAAACTCAGAAACGGATTCACACACAGTAAAGCCGTCTGAATCTAGATCTTCGACAAATTGTGCAGCACACAGTTACACACCACAGGTTTGAATCCGGTTTGCGATGACGTCATGTCATCTGCAAATGTCTCTGGGTGATCACTCTCGCTCTCGCCGCACTGTGCTGTCTGTCACGCCATACTGAAACACTACACTGACAGAATCCTGAGTGCTCACTTAACTTCTGACAGCCGTGTGTACAAACGTCGGCCAACATGTGTACACTCCTTAAATGAGACAATGAGAGTCTACTGTGTAGTAGCCGCTACTAAATACAGTAAACAGGAGTGCTTCTGACGAACGTAGACGTATAGTAGGTGTGGATATAATGTGGAAAGCACAGGTTTCTAGTAGCTCGACCTTAACTGAAGTGGTGTCGGTCTTCGAGCTAAAAAACGTTGAAACGGCAGGGAGTCCGTCGGGAGGTAGTGAAGTGATGGCAGGGCTTAGGCTACAGGGATTATCATGGAGTTGACATACATCAAAGCGCAGCTTCGCTTCTGCTAACTGGGACCTCATGTACGCTTTTGTCATTTTGGGGAAAAAAAGACACTATAAGAAGTCAGTGAGTAAGGACCATTTAAACAAGGTGGAAAGTCAGTTTGGATTTTAGTGTTAGCTGCTGTTTGTGTTTTCTTTTAAGGTTCCCACACTACAGGCATAAAACACTTTAGAAGGAGTTGCCCGCGGCCAAATATATACAGTATTTATATCCAAATTTCAGTTGATTTATTTCCCTGTTTCCGTGTATTACGTCTTACTTGTATATTTACTTGTATATTTGTTTGTTGTTTTGTTTTTCTGTTGTCTGTATGTCTATATATATGAACTATAATTAAATAGTTCAATTTGTGTGTGTGTGATCTCAGCAGAATTGCAAATGAAAAGAGGTTAAAAACTGTCAATCCATCAATATACCCATTTAGGGATCTTTGGCGCAAAAAACATTTTGAGAACTACGGATTTAGAAGGCATCAGCAGTGTCTTGATGGGTTAAAAAGAAAGGCAATACCATACAGTACATTCGAATACATCGTGACAAGGAAAATATTACATTGTAACACGGTGATCTCACCGACAACTCGGCCCCATTATAAAACGTAACTAAACACCGCAAGATTGTCACTATGGTTTTCTGTTTCCCACTGCCGTACAGTATATACTGTCCCGCGCTATAACGTAATAACGACATCCATACTGGCCAATGCCTTCACACTTTGGTCCAAACTCAATTGGAAATGAGGAAAGTTCCACTGGACCAGTATAATGTCAGATCATACCGGTACTTTCTTTGCCCATGCATAGTACAACGATGTGCAAGGCAACAAAAATATCTCAAAACTCACTGCACCTGTCCTGTATATTCATGGCAAGAATAGTTCCATGTGATAAGGGAGTCAAATGAACGAAGGAGGTCCTAATATTTTAGAAATAATTCAACAATACAAATTAAGTTTTGTGGATTAATTTACTTTTGCTACATGGCTCCAGTGACCTCCACAAAATGACCAGAACTACTTAATATTCACTAAAACCAGAGCAGAATTCCCACCACGGGACTTTGGCAATCAACTATATTAATGGCAGTATTTCATACAACTTAAGTTCAAAAAATCTGAGCTATCCCTTTGAGCCATTATTTGGAATTTGCAAATTTCCATGCAAGTACAGATATAGTAGTTTCCAGTGAAATTCTAAAAATTTCCAGTGAAAATGTTGAACCGATGTCATTAAATGATCACATAAGAAATCCTCAGGACTGAAAAATTCCGTCAGAGATTCAACCTATTCAATAGACTTACATCACAACACAGAGACATCCACCTCGCACCAGGAATAGCTACTCCATATTTCAACAACATTAGAGAACAAAAGGTAAGGCAATACGTGGGTGTCTGTCAAAAAAGGAAAAAAAGAAGGAAAACCCCACTTCACTTCTTCTGATACTTAAGTTTAGAACGCTTCTTCGTGCGGATGCGGCAATACGGGAAATATAGGCTATTACGTTTCAAACTGTGTTAACTTCCTCGGGGGGGAATGGCTAAAAAAAATCCACTTGAGGCGGGTTTGCGTTTTTGATATCAGGTAAAAAAAAAAAGCCCTGCCAAACTGAAACCCGAGAACGGACAATTAGGGCCCTCGGGTTTGTTGCGATTTCACCTGACACTCGCCAAGGTTGAGTCACCGTCCCATCTGTGTATTGTACGCACTCACAATGTTAGAGTTAATACAGTATAAACACACACTACACCCCCTAACCCACACCACCCCACTCCTCCTACCGCCACCCATCCCAACCGCCGCTCTTTTTGGCAGGTGGCCCCACATTCGGGGCAATATCTGCGACACTGGCGTTTAGAGAGAAAAAAAAGGAAAAACACGTGAAATTTGTTTGTACACGTTGGATTGATTAAAGGTTCCCTACAGGGGTTTTTATGCAAGACAATGTTTCATTCTTCCAGGGAAACGACGGGGCGGTGTTGGTGGGAAACACACGCTGGCTGCTGTAGAGAGGAAGGAGCCTGGGTCAATGACACCTGTGTTTGCAAGGCCCGGCCGGGCCTGGATCTTTTTTTTTTTCTTTTAATACTTACACACAGTAAAAGTGAGTGTGCATTTATTAAGGCCCACTTACAGACAGATACATGAACACTGTGGTTTCTATATGTTTCCCCCCCTCCAGCGAAAGGGCTTCCTTTTTTTGAATATCAGGAAAAAGACATACAAGGAAAAGTTGGAAAAGGGATCTAATATCTCCATGTACGTTTTTTTCCCCTTGTGTTTACGAAAGTAAGAAAAGAAAAAAGTAAAAAAAAGAACTTAATTGGGAAAAGGCTTAATTTTAGAAAATCAGGGAAAGATATACCAGGAAAAGTTGGTAAAGAGATCTAATACAGGTATCTGCTTTTCAACATATGAGGTTGCCACCCGACCTGACAAAGACCATATATTCTTAATCTAAGAACACTTTGTCGGTTCCACTGTCAATGCCAAGGACCCAACAGCGCCCAGAACCCTGTGCTATTATTCAAAACAAAAACAAAAAAATGCCTGCCTGGCTTTTGGTGAAATATAAGCACTGTATATACATGCATCAGGTGGAAGAGGAAGAACTCTGTCTGAGCAAATCAACAACATGCATGCCTTGTAAAAAAGCAAGTAACACAGTAAGTGTATATAATATACGTAGCATTACATATGGTACGCATAACCGCAGCAATTATGGACGAGTTCTAATTAGCCCAGAAGGGGACAACGGCGTATCGACTAAACATTCCATAAAAAAAACAATGCTTCTTCTTGCATGACTTAGAAACTGCTGTTTATTTGCAAAAAAAAGAAAGCGTATTCCTTCCCCAATCATCCCCTCGCTGATTTTTAGAAAATTCGACACAGCTGCGGAACAAATCCGTTTGCTAGTTGCGTTTCACGATACGCAGAAGAGAGAACACACACAGGTATATACGCGCGATACTGCTAACGGTTGCAACTAGATTTTCAAAATGACTTGCCGTGCCCGCTAGCCAGCAAACACAGCAGCTCTACTGTCACGGCTAAGTGGCTGCAGTCATGGAAGGCCTCGGCTGCAGCGGCCAACGCTAACGTCAAGTGTGTTAACCCAAGAATGGGATAGTCGTGCTCTTTTTTTACTGTGTGCTTTTCGCGGACTCATTGTAGGATCTAATCTACAAATATGCCTTAAAACATTATACCTGCCCACTCTAAAAACAAAGAAATAAAAATACCTTAATTATGTTATTTCTTTAATGTCACAACAGATCTTTCACTCAACTGGGACTGCTCCTGTCGCAGGTTGATGATGTCACATGTCCAGGTGTGGTAAATTTAACTTGAGCCTCAAAGCAATATTTTTTGTATATATTTTATTAGCATGTGCATTCCATATATTCCATTGGGCCAGACCTCTCATTGACATGTGACATCATCAACATGCAACAGGAGCAGTTCCTATTGAGTTAAATATTTATTTATTTATATTGAAGGTGTTTTTATATTTACTAAGAAGGCATGTCTTATTAGCCTTTTAAAATGGGGTCCCCGAATGTACACACACACACACACACACACACACACACACATACACACACACACACACACACACACACACACACACACACACACACACACACACACACACACACACACACACACGCAGCAAAACAGTAGACTTGTGAGTATGTGGTCTATAGCAAAGGCGAGAATTTAAACTTCCAACAACTCTGTGCCATCCTCATTCTCTCCTATCCTATCCTCATTCTCTCCTATCCTTTAGGTCACTCCCCGCTGTACACTCTGACAGATGACCTCTCCCTCCACCTTTTCTGACACTTTTTCACAATAACCTGACAAGGACATCATTTACTCTCTTAGATCAAAGTCGTAAAAAAAAAATACTTTCTCCCGTTTAGGGAGTCGTCGGTACAGACAGAAGACCACTAAAATCCCTGCAAGGGGTCGAAGGGGGCGAGTCGCCTAAGGCTAAAACCGATCCCATGTGCTGCTAAAAAAAAGGCAACAGGTTAAAAAGAAAAAAAAGGGCCGTACGAATGACTTATTTAAAAGTCCACATAGCAACACCACCGACAGACATCACAGACCCCGTGCCGGTTCAAGTCTAAACAAGGCCCATTTTTCTAAAAACCACAGTGACGTTTAAGGCATTTAAGCAGACAATCTTATCCAGAGTGACTCGTAGTAGAGCGAGAGAGAGTAAGAGCGAGGCTTAAACCCTCCTGTAACACCGAGTGAACGTAGCGGCGAGCCAATAATAAGGAGTGCAGGGAGGCCAAGACAACATGCCCAGACAGTAGTATCAGAGAGAAAAACATTTGCACTCCGCCGGTATATTTGTGTTGAGCTAACACCGACACTGGAATACACGAAAAAAGGCAGCGGGAGAATAAAAGAAGGAAGAGCTACGAACAGAAGAAGAGAGCAAGGACAATTGTTTAAGATTTGTTTTAACAAACTGTCTGTGACAAATGGAGCGCTTCCTTTATCTGAACCACAGACAGGAGCTCTGATGAGTAACGGCTGCGTTGGGTTTGTTGGCCGTTTGTTTGATGTTATCCCTCCTTCTTTGGTCTTATTGGGAAATGTTGAGGAAGTTAACCAAAAAGTTAACAAATAAACAGAACGTCCGTCCTTCAAATATGAGTCCATAGTGCAACTCTGACAACCTGGGAGATATACGATTGTTATGAAAAGATTATAAATATCTCAAGCCATAACTTAAGAGTCTAAAAAATGACAACTGACCAGACGAAAGAGCATGACCTCTGCCAATGCTATAGCAAAAATAAATACCATACACTCCCCTTGATAATGGATGCCATATACAGTATATCAACATCTCAAAATACTGCATTTACTAAATGCCTACAGATCTACCGAAAATCTATTTCAAACAGCCTGTGCAGATGATCTGTAGTGTGTGGATATGAATGTGATGACAAAGCATTAGAATAAACAGGAGAGCATTACAGCACATGTCTGTGTATGATAATGCCAGTCATAAGTCAAACACGGTAGGGAAAAGGCCACTGCATGCAGAAATACCGTGGGATGAACAAGTGACGCTTGACAACATTGTTTTTTTGTTTGTTTGTTTTCAGATGACATTATGTCACTTTTGACAAGCAGCTTTTCTCGATATGGTGGATCCGGTGAGATACTGTGACAAAAATAAAAACTTTAAAAGTGTGCATACTGAACGCGCCAATGCCACACCACAATGCATTGCAGCCACAACAACCACACTAAAGTACCTCAAAATTGTTTTACAAAAACAATCACTGGAATCGACGTCGAAATGAGCGCCTCGCACTCCGAATATTTTTCCAACAATCAGCGAACTAGAGTGCCCGGTTTATTCCGCAGTTGTTTATTAACACATTACTAAACGATATTAAACCCTGCCTGAAATATTTTGACTCAAAATAAATGTATGCTATAAAAGACATCCGCGCTTCAAATTAGGAACATATTTCACAATATTTATTTCAGATCCGCAAAATTAGTACAGTGGTGTGAGAGCGTGTGTGTGTGTACTGCAAGTACGTGAGCTACATTACAAGACTTTGACCGACAAAGTTAAACTCTCATCAAACCTGCCAATGTGCTTTCTTCTTCCCCCCCACAAAAATCTCTTGGCCCTCTTGGTCATAATAACAGCGTGTGAGCAAATGAACTGACACCGCAGTAATTCATCTTTTCACACTCTCCCCAAACGCTCCCGATTAGGCAAAAAGTTAACCCACGTCAATCCTCTTCTCGATATTCTGCCGTAACTCAAAACACATTCACTTTGAGCGCAGCGATCGTTCCTGACTGTTCTCTCTCTCTCTCTTTTAACCCACGTCTGGTGTAACAAAACCAAAGCAATAAAATAAGGGCAAGAGATCCGCCGACTCTAACAAGTTGAAACGGGAGAGTCGTTGGAAAAAGCGCTTGTGTCGTTTTCTCCTCCAGACTTCGATGTAGCAGTTCTTCTCTCAGACCCTGCGTCAAGCCAGGGATGTGCTTGAACCCAGACGGGGGGGCCGAGGCGAGCCAGGCAAGAAGCCGGCTCTGATCTGAGACAAAAGCGAGACGGTTCGTGACAGTCGCCTTGTTAGCAGGCACAGGCAGACATTATTATTGCGACATTGTTACGTGCTACTTACTAATGGGGAATGGGTTTTGGCAGGGAAAAAAACAGCATAAATACTAGACTTCGCTCTCACTCTCCCCCTCGTTATACCTCGAAGGTTTTTCCTGAGTCCTTCTAGCCAAAAGTAAAATAAGATAGCGATAAAAAAAAAAATAGATGACCCACTTCTTTTGCTGATTGTGAAGCGTACGTTTTCGCAGGACGTAGGAAAAAGGGTCTCGAGGTAGGAATACCCCCTGCTCGCCCACAACCACCACCGCTCTCTGTTGTCACAGGTGTTTCGGCTCTGGCAATCATGACGGGCTTAATGTTACCACTGCACTTACTTTTGCGCTCATTACACGTCGCTCTGGAAAAGAGTGTCGCGGCCACATGCCGAAAATGTTTCCGGAGCAGTCAACCAACTAGTTAAATAACTTTACACAGTCATATGTCCTCTATTATTTGTTTGACATTTACGTCACAAATAACTGCATAAAGCTTGGCAAAAGTACTGCTTCGATATGTTTTTTATTATTACTGTATTGCATTCTAAAGTTTTACAAAGTTTCATCAAGTGCAAAGATTCTGTCCATTGAGGCTTCCCTTAGTTCTCACAAACCTCACAGTGGCCCATTTAACAAATAATACCATACTTGGCCTTTTCTATTGTACTTGACCTTTTGTATTGTTTATTTTGCACGCAACCTCTTTTAATGATATATGTTTCTTCTCTGTCGATAGCCATACCTTATTTTCTCTCTCTCTCTTCCTTTTTGTAGTTAATACTGATGGAGTCCTAGCAGGCGGCACTATAGTGGTACATGCCCTGATCGTATCCGCCGTTTTCATCAGTAGTAGCATGCCGATAACTCACTTTTCCCCCCTTCTCCGCGAGCGCACAAAAAGGGGTTTTGGAGAGGCAACTGAAAGACAAAAATAAAATCGTCCACGCCCCCACGTCATTCAAACCAAAGCACTGTGCTCCACTGCGATCACTTTGAAATTGCGGGGGAGATCTCAGACACAAAACAAATCAAATAATATTGTCCTGTGATGTGCGGCACTTTGAAAAACAATTTTAAAGTGACATCAAGTCCATATCGCTGAGCACACCACCCCCATCCCTGCCTCCCTCCCTCCCGCATATAGTAACTCTTTTAAAACTAGCCGAGACAACTGCATGGCAGCCCGCAAAATCACTACAGTTGTTCCTTATAATGTCTTACAGAACATCAAACCATCAATAAAATATAAGAGATACATTCCAACTAGTTGAACAGGACATTTCTGACTTCCCTCCTCGCTACATGTGTCCTCTCTCTCCTTTCTCCCGGTCTCTCTGAGGCTCTCTCTCTCTCACTCTAAACTTTCTCTCTCTCTGTCTCTCTGTCTCTCTCTCCGTTTCAACCACAGAAACTTCACATATTGCAGCCATATGAGGAAGCCCCAGCACTCTCTCCAGCAATACACACACATGGGACATGTGCACTACGTAACTCAATATATTACATAATATATTACCAAAATGCAGTAACTTGTAATATAAATATATTACTTAACAAAAACAATCTAATATATTATACTTTTCTTTCTGCATTACTGCATTACTTTCAATATTACTTTCTGTCAATCTGTCTCATTGAAAATGTTCTTGTGAAATTTTCTTGACAACTGCAGAAGTTAAATAATTACTTATTTTCTATAATTTGTCATCAAATTATTTATTCAGGAGGACGTTTTTTTATTCAGGAGGACGTTGATTTCATATGGATTTCCCAGATAGCCAAGTGCGCTTGCTTTATTGTAGCTATGCCACTGGCCTACACAATATTTGATTAATAGTGACAATAAATATTTAATTATATATTTTTGCACAACATTTTTCTTTTAAGTAATATGTAATAGTAATATTAATATATTACACTTGCTCAGACAGCAATATTGTAATACAATATATTGCTTTAAAATGAAGGTAATAAGTAATAAGTAATACATTAACAAGGTATAGTAATATTCCCAACACTGTCAGCAATACACACACATGGGAAAAAAGCCCTTGTGCTCTCTCTCTCTCTCTTCACACACACGCACACATGCACAGAGGACTGGAGAGTTTTTACAAGTAGAAGTTCTCTTTAGGAAGTCGTCAACTGTTTTGACGTTTAATAGTGACTACGAACAAGGCTGTTATATATAATAATTGCCAGCATCTCCGACAGAAGGAACGGCTAGAAATGCATATAGCATTGCAAGGCAGTTACTTTGAAGTATTTCTATAGATTAAAAAAAATGTCCAAGACATACTATGTTATTATAAATGGGATCAGCGTAGAGAGGAGACGTTAAAAGTTAGTGGGGGGTTAGATGGAGCGGTTTGACATTGACGTGCAAAGGCTGTAAGACATAAGGGAGGACTAGCGATAGTGTCATAAAAGAAAATACAATTGTACGCACTGAAGTACATCAATCAGAATGAAAAGCTTATGTTGTACTTATATAGACTTATTAGACCACATGTCGCTTAGGACTTTAAAAGAAAAGGGAAAAAGGTTTAAGTAATCTGACTGACAGAACCTCGGGATACTTCTGGGGGTTCAGTATAAACACGATGAAATCAATCTATATCTCCAAGGTCAGATGGAATTTACAAAAAAAATGGAAAGACAATTTGCGAAACAGATGTAAAGAAGAAATATATCTGTGAGAAAACAGCTGACCAGATCCGAAGAGAACTTTATGCTACTTTACATCAGTAGACACGGAACTTGGGTTTCTGAGGCACATCTACTCAAGAGTTCTCAAAGACTGTAAACAAGCAGTAACAAAACTTTTTGCATCATGTAGATATTTTTGGTTTCAAATTACTAATAATTGAAAATGACTCCCTCTAAAAAAATAAAATAAATCACTGTTACTATACTAGGTATTTGAGATTATTTGACAGTGCAGCCTATATCCACTTTTGAAATGGTGTTGAAGTTATCAATTTTTTCAAAGTTAGGACAGACACAGTTATTTCGGCATTCGAGTCCAATGGACTCGGATGATAACAGGGAAACTACGTCAAACCTTTGTAACTTAAAGTTTCACTCATTTGTATAATTTAAAAATATAATAAATCACAAAAATAACCTGAATTAATACAGATTAAATGCTACAAGAGAACTTTGTGAGAAACTTTTTACTACTATTACTACTACAACTACCACTACTGTGAATAGACACAGGGCTTTCTGGATTTCTATCACACGCTCTGAACTGTCAGAAAATATAGCAAGGCCGTAGCATATGTAACTCTGAGGAAGACAAATGTTTTAGTATGTAATAAGAAGCAGGCAAGAGGCAACAGGTGTTAAGAAAATTAAACTCAAATGCTATAAACTAAAACAAAACGGTTCTAGCTTTCAGAACAAATACAAGGCCGCGTTAAGGTCATTAAAAGGTTTGTCACGATTTATGCTGGACTTTGTGGAGGGGTGGGGGAGACTTTGAAATAGGCTAGACCTCAAAAGCTAGAGGTATACAGGCCTAAAATAGATTTCCAACTATTCAGAACTAAATAGCTATTAAACTATGGAAGTCCAACACTGTGGGATTATCTGTGGGTGTGACGTTTTCAAATAATAATCCTCCTGCTTGTCAGAGGTGTATATGTGAATAAGGTCAAATACTTTCTTACGCAGTCATACAACGTAATTACCAAAAATAATGTACGCATCCATTCACAAAACAATGGAGCGTACAAACGTGAACACGTGTATACACCCTCCAAGTAAAATTAACTTGGGCACTTTTTTTTTTTTTTACAAGTGCACCAACAAAACTTTCCAGAGGGTTTTAAAGTAGAAAAGTCGGTCCATGGTCAATTCTCTTTTTTAGGGCCAGAATTGGTGAACTGTGGAGGCTATCTTGAAAAGCTTCCTCGCCCAGTGTGTGTGTGTGTGTGTAGCCTGCCTGTGCCTCATTGTGCTGGCCCTCACATACTCTGCTGTCCCCTCAGAGTTGTCATGCCTACCAAAGGGTTCCCTTATCTCAAAGCAACATCACAGTTACTTAGGACACAAGAGAGGGGGGTAAAGGGGGTGGTGGGGGCGTAGGGGGGCTACTTTTCAAAGTTGAGAAGAAGAAACGGCAACTCAGAGAGAGAGGTTGATTAATAGTTCAACGACAACAACGCACCCCCCGGAATAAATAACTGATAATGGGGAGGGGGGGTCTCTCTCCTTTAATTCTTTTCTCGTGTGTGTGTGGGGAGGGAGGGGGGATTATTTTTTATGACCTTTACGACAATCCACATCCACCATCACCATGCGGTTCTGTCCCTCTTCTGACTATATTATATCACAACTACTTTGTAATAACAGTGAAAAGAGTTAAAGGGGAATTCCACCCATTTTCAAAACTTTTCTGAGAGGATACAAATGTGAACCATTTGGTTCCATTTGTACCCTCTCAGGAAAAAGGGGTCTGAAAGAAAGATCATTAACACGGTAAAATACTAATCTTGATGATCGTCTTGATGAATCTGATCAGATGTATTTCACCATGTTAATGATTTTTTCAGAGCTCCATTTTTAGGAAACACAGAATGGGGGGAACTTTTTTTTATCATGTCCACACAACATCCCTAAGGTGTATTAATGACATATTAAAATGTTGTAAATGGGTGGAGTTCCCCTTTAAGAGGTGAACAAAGAAACAGACTGAAAGATAAACACGTCAAAAAGGAAAAAGAAAAGCATCCCGTCTTTTTGATGTGTGTTGCTGCTCCTCCACCACCGCCACTACTGATCGACTGACTTTGACTCTTAGTGGAGAAAGTTAGTCAGCAAACACACACACACACACAAGCCTGCCTCAGTCTTTCTCTCCTCTCTGACTGAGTGAATTCGTGCGTCACTTCTCGACAACTAAGAGCGATCTGAACTTGGAGGATCAACTCGTGTTGCGGGATGATCATCAGAACCCAAAAAAGTAAATAAAATAAAGAAATCAATGAACAGTGGACAACGTAAACAAACCACCACGTCCTACTCGTGGTGCTTCTGCTTGCTGCTGCTGTACGAAACAATCAGAACTCCTCGCTTTCTCTCCTTTTCCCCTCCATAAGCTTCTTTCAGAACCAAAACACAAAACGAACATTTTTGTTGTTTGTTTAAATCGATCCAACCGGCAGCATTAGAAAGCTATACTACTAATAATAATCAGAATCAATGATCATGGACATAAGAACAAATCAAAAAAAGTAATAATAACGGGGAAAGAAAACAAAACACCTACTGTATGAGCAGTAATAGTAGACAATCACTCCACGTCTCTGATGTTGTGATTCGGGTGCATTTCTTATAACAATCAAAGCGGTAGCAGCACTACTAAACAGCCTATCGGGCTATGATCGCTTCCCTCTCTCTCTCTCCAACCCCCCCACCAGTAGCTGCTGTATCCTCCTTTCCCCCCTATTTGTATTTGTGTAGCGTTTGTATGACCTAACCAAAACCTTAATGCCATGTGAATTCAAAGAAGAAGCGGTGCTACTCTCTCTCTCTTTCTCCCTCTCTCTCTCTCTCCTCTCCCTGACTCCCTCCTTCTTCTCATTCAGTAAATCCCCCCTCCCTCCCCCTCCTCCTCCTCCTCCTCCCCTTCCTTTGCCTTTCCTTCCTCCCTTCCTTCCCTACTTCCTATCTATCACACGCCGCTTCATGGCTTTTGCTGCTTGGTCCTCTCGACTCGGGCCGTTATAGTTATATAAGACGCAAACAGCCCAGCGTGCTTGTAAAATAATAATAAATACATAAAAATTGCTACTACCAGATAACTACCAGGACAAACAGGACCGGCTTAATAAATACATAATAATTACGCCGACAAGCAGCACTTGCTTTTTTCTACATACACATTACACAAGTAATATTAAATAAAATAAAAACTAGGCTATTATTACTACTGCGATAGGACAAACAGGACCGGTTTGCTTTTATTATTTATTTGTTTGTTTGTTTGAAATATAACGCTGACAAAACAGCAGTCGCTTTATATAAAAAATAATATGTTTATATTTTTAAATTAAATGATTCTACAACACATTGGCTGTAACAAGGGAAGAGCGCATGCGTTGCTGTTAACTCCACTGACTGCACTAACGAGCAAGCGAGCGTCGCTTTTGCCGGGAAGACAAAAATCAGCAGACTTGCAAGCTCACAACACGAGGCGTCGCGAGAGCTCGCATCAGCTATTTTCGGAGCTCGCTCGCGCGCAACTTCGCCTCGCGATATCGTGCGATTCTTCGAGCCGCCGCTGCCGCTATGTGCCAGCGCGTTTTTTCTCGCCACCCCCCTTTCCTCGCTTCCCTTCCAGAAATGTCACTGACTGCACCACCAACAACTATATTCTACACACTCTACTGTTGTGTTGCTTACAGCCAATTCCTGTTTGTTATTTCTTCCCCACACACATCCACCCTCTCTCTGTCTTTCTTGCTTGTGTCGCCGCTGCTTTGCTTACCTGTTGCCTCAAAAATAGCCCTTCTTTTTCTCTCCCCCTCTCTCTGTGTGTGGGTCACTCTCTCTGTTTCTTTCAGCAGCCTGTTAAGATGGTGGCTGACTGGCTGGCTGGTTCGCTCGGCTTGGCTTGCTCGTCTCTTTGTGGGATCTCTCTCTTTTTGTTTTTTGTTGATGATGTCGACTCGGGGGGTGACTGTTTCTTTTCTTGGCTTGTCTTTTTTTGTTGGTCAGTCTGTCTGAGCTGAGGAGAGCAGAGCAGAGGAGAGAGGGGGGAAGATTAAGCTACACACGGCTGCACATCAAACTAGGGCTGGCTGAATGCACCGACTGTTGGTGTGTGGGTGAATGTTTAAAATATTATGAAACGACGAGGACTGGGTAGCATTAGGTGGTGGTGGTCACCGTTTTTTATTGCTGCCTGCCTTCCTGGTGGGGGTGACACCAAAGCAAAGCGACAGACTGCCGCTTTATCTGTCTGTTTTTAGGCGTTATCGCTTTGCCCAGTCAGTGCTCTGACAGGACCTTTCTGTCTGCTCTGCCTCCTGTCTGACTGTGGGCATGACGTCACAGGAGGAAGACACACACACACACACACACACACACACACACACACACACACACACACACACACACACACACACACAGCCGCGCTATTAATATCAAGATGGGGAGAAGGCATAGCAAAGCGCTACCCCGAAGACTGGCTCTTAAAGGGGAACTCCACCCATTTTCAACATTTTAATATGTCATTAATATACCTTGGAGATGTTGTGTGGACATGATGAAAAAGTTCCCCCAATTCTGTATTTCCTAAAAATGGAGGTCTGAAAAAATCATTAACATGGTGAAATACATCTGATGACATCATCAAGATGTATTTCATCATGTCAATGATTTTTTCTTTCAGACCCCTTTTTCCTGGGAGGGGTACAACATTTGTATCCTCTCCATTTCACCCATTTTCAAAGGAAAAAATTGAAAGTGTGTGGAATTCCTCTTTAAAGACACACACGTGCGCGTGCCTGTGCGTACTCAGACAAGCTAATCTGGACTGGTTCGCTTACATTAATTATTACTTAATCTTTTACTGTGATCTTGTTAATCTATGCTAATAACCTTATATAGTTCATTGTAATAGACCCCCATATTATATGTATTTTTAAAGAGCTTTATGTTTGTGTGTATGCATGAATCCTTTAGTCCATTAGGCTAATACATAGTTGGATTTATTTAATTATTTGTTTGTTTGTTTCTATTTTTTGTCATCAAGTCAACTTTGCCAATGAATTTGTTGGTTATTACTACTATTATTATAATTGTTGCCAGCTAGTCTTGCTCATGCATGTCACATGCAATGTTTTTTCTGCTTGTGCCTGTAGTATCTGTAAGTGACAAAAAGTGTATTTAATTTTGTATTGTTCGAAATAAGTGAGTTTATTTGACAATTTAGCTTAGTGTCCGTCAGCGAAATAACTGTAATGCAGAAGCAGCCCTCTATATTTTCTATCCCCAGAAGGCAGAATTAATTAGAATAAGCAGTCATGAAGATCCAGAAATGTTGAACTTGCTGTAAACGGTGGGAGCATATTAGCAGTGCACAGACATTATCCTGTGCTGTATGTATAATAAGCAGTTATACCTGCTCATCTTTTATCATGACTGTAGATATGAGTGAGTTAAATGACTATTATTTTCTTTTACTGTACTCTTTCAACATCCACTTGCGGCATATGCAGCATTATGCATCAACTCGAAGCACCGATCTTTATAGCCATGCTCTGAAATTAAAGTCTTTAATCGGAATTTAATTGCACATATTAGACAATGATTGAGCTCAATGAGTGAAACAACAAAGCAGCCATAATGATGATAATGATGATGCCTGACACCCCCACCACAGGGCTGCTTGAACACACATTTTCACACATAGTGATATTCATAGGTATTAGACAGGTTCAGTCTATATGGAATGTACTTGATGTAAATACTATAAGTTGTTGGGCAATGGGCATAAACCTCATACTGTCTATATTTTAACTCTCTTCCCCTTAATTTACTTTGTTGTACAATTATAGCCCAATGACAAGCTCACAGCCTGTCACAGTGAGCAGGGTGTAGTGGATGGGGGAGACACATTCCCCCCACTTCTCACATCTAAAATATTTTTGGGAGCATAAATATGTTTTTTGACTTGTCATTTACGTTTATGGATAAATTAAGCATTGTAAACCGCGTTCCTAAAAAGGCTATACACGTCTGTATGTTTTAATAGTGTTACAGTGTGCACACACGTGCGTGTGTGCATGCACATGTCTTATAGCACATGATCCCCCAACTTCTAAAAGTCCCACTACAACACTGACAGTGAGACAATTTGGGAGCTTGTAGATTTGCTATTTACGGTAATTTTGAAATGTATGGCTTGGTTTAATGCTTGACTCTGAAACCACTTGTGTGTTATTTACAGTGTAGCCTCGACTCCAAGACTTTCATTTCTATCCGTGTTACTCGAAAACGGAAAGCCTGGACTAATGTGTTACCCACAGAGGCCTAGAGGCGTCACTCCAAATGATGTGACGTAGCACAGCAGTGAAGGGGCCGCGGGGGAGGGGCCGGGGATAACGACACGTTGTTGAGATCAAATCAGATCAGCTCATCTGCCGTCAAAAAACAGACGGCACCCCCCCCTTCCCCCCCAGGCCAAAATCATTTCAGGTTAGGCCAGGCTATACAGTGTAATCAAACGCCCAGAGCACCTGGCTGCACTGCTCGGATTTTGTGCTGTACCCCAAAGTGACATCCGTGTACTCAAACACTATATCAATTAAGTGAATATAGGCAGGACAACTTGGAATACTTTAATTACTGTAAGCAAATAAATACTCTGTTTTATTGTCACATTTTGGACATGTATTAATTTGTGTATTCAGTATTCATGCAATAAGCAGAATAATGTATGGCGAGGTGGTCATTGTTGATTAACCACCTCCATTCCGCATCTGTACTTATTGGTTAATCACCCTGTCACGCCTTACACAAGGTTTCCACCCGTCAGTGATGATATATATGCAACATGTAGACGACATATAGCCCACTGACACAACCAGTAGTTAAAGTAATAAACTAAAAGACACATTCTTATGAAGACGCAATAATCCGATACCACCTACAGTAGCTGTCATTGTCCTATATCTAAAAAGATAAACCTGAAAACTGAAACTGAAATCATAATTATACACCTATAGTTGACCAGGATCCCTCAGGACTCTACTGGCCCGCTCCTATTACCCTCAACACCGAAAGTCATCGTCGAAAATAGCTGACCTCCAAGCTGTCGCATTACGGTGACACCTTCTGAGCTAATAGATCATCTCTTTTCATTTTAATGGTCTAAAATCTTCAATAAATTCCCCAGGAAGTGCTGAAAGCCTATATAACTTTATCCAAGACAAAATGACAGACATTTAAACTGTCCACCAAAATGGCATATACCTTTAATGTTCTATTATATTACATAACATAATGGCCATGTTCCATGAAGTGGATGTAAAAGCTTTACTGAAGGTAACACTGTGACACTGTGGGGCGAAAGAGTGAGTTGGCAAAACCTTCCTGCGTGTGTGACCTTCCTTTAAATAATAATACTTAATGGTCTGGGCCATGACTCAGCAGTCCAGGCACCTGGGCTGCTAAGCCAGAGTTCAAGTCCCTCTTTCTGTCTACCTGCTGTTACCTGTCAAAGGCAAAAAAGACCCCCCCAAAATATCTTAAGAAATATGTCAAATTAAAATGTAACACCCTTCATCACTTGTAGCCTTTCACTCAAATTAGAGATCAGGTGGAAAACATACTTTTCGGGATTCCTATTCAAAAATAGAATTGCAAATCTACAAGCTCGTAAGACACAGATTTTGATGGAGACTTTATTTCTTTTCGTATAATAAGCATATACCTGCTCATTTTAATCATAACGGTTATTAAATTACTATTTTACTGTACTCCACTTGCGGTATGTGCATCAACTCGAAGCACCAACCGTTATTGCTATGCTCTTTAATCGGATTTTAATCGCATATATTAGACAATGATTGAGCTCAATGGGTGAAACAACAAACCAGCCATAATGATAATAATGATGATGCCCGACGCCCCCATATCACAGAGCTGCCTGCGATCACACAGTACTTATACATTTCTTTAAATATACTCCTTAATGCCCTTTATCAACCAGCCATTTATATTATATAGATAGCATCCCTGTCGGGCACAAAACTCAATAACAACTACAAGCTCAAAAGACACACACAGTATGGTTAAGTAGGGCGCTAATTTAGTTGAAAACAGGAAAAACATTGAATATGCATGCAGTTGAGGAATTTATGCCTGTCAGCAACACTATAGAAAGGAAGACAGACAAGACACCGGCAGATAAATATGCACAAAGGGCAGAATAGAGAGAGCGAGGTTATTGACAGACAGACAGACAGACAGACAGATATAGTACATTTAAGAGTCATAGTAAAAGTCAGTGAGTTGCGTTCTCACTTGTTTAACGACCAGGTGTGACCTTCGCTATATTTAACACCAAAGCAGGGTTGTCAGGCAATTTTATATTCAATATTTTATGATTCTCTGACATTGTGTCAAGTTAATGCCTGTACGTGTCATTTCATCTGCCATAATTCTTAAGTCTGCCTGAAAAAGAATAGAGTTACTGTAGTACAATGGACTCCACCAGTGACATACAGAACAAAACACTTTACTTTTGTCTTGGGTTTTAACTTATAACTCATTCACAAGTAACTCACTCAATCGCTATCAGCATCGGCCATCTGCGAAATTGTTGTGATAGACATCAGTGGCCAAGAATTTCCACATTTCCAAGAATTTCCACATGCCTAATTATAACTCATTGTTATTATTGTCTCTGTAGATCAACACGGTCATGTTCAAAACGTTCATGTTTGTTTGGTTGTTTTCGCAAAGTCGGAACAGCGTAAAGACACGGAAAAGGGCTTCACCTAAAAGCACATTGCGCTTGGCCCCCGGTCCGCGTTAAGGAAACAAGCGTTTTGTGGTCTCTTTCCAGCCAAAGTAATGCTAATTTTCTTGTTATGACAGATGTGGAAACAGAGTCAAACTTGTTTTAACTGGAAATGTAAACACGTCACAATAGTGTGCACAGTGGTGCCCAGACGCTTTAAATATCTAATGAAACATTTGACTTTGGTTGTTTGATGACGGGGCTGAGGAGGAAGAGGGCGCGGCCTGGCCTGGCCCGGGACGGCGCCCCACACCATGAGGAACAGAGGGACCGGAACACAAGGGGCCCAAACACAGGGGCCTGAGGACCAGCCAACACCGCAGAGTAAGGTCCATCCCTTTACAGCCCATGATCAAACCTAATTAGTTCTATGTACAATATAGCATATGCATGGAGCATTGCATCCACATGATACGGTATTGACGTTTCATAAAACCGAATTCCTTTGAAGTTCATTGCTGTATATTGAAAGTCGATCGGTAACATTGTGACAAACAAAACTCTGCTGTGTATGGATGAAGGGAGCCAGTTCACCTACAGAATAAAAGCCTGCTTTTAGGCTTTCCTTCTTATTCTTTTTTCTTATAGTTATGGAATTTTATCAGATATTTGACTAATCTGGGAACTAAATCTTCTACTGAAATGTTGAAATTCAACTCCTGTAGGAAACCTCATCACAACAGGTCAATGTCAGGGTATACTAGTCACTAACCTGCATGCTACATAAAACATAATGATGTTTTGCCTTCTATAGGTTGTGACTAGTACCCCGACTTGACTTTGACCTATTTTTTATACTTTTTTTGTTGAATTTCAACAAGAAGAATATCATGCTGTTCTACCATGAGCTTCTGGATGGGCAAAAAAATAAAGAAAAAAGGGCCAAGTATACACCCCATGGGGGCATTCAATTAACATTCAATTAATTATATGGGCTTTTCTTAAGCGTTTGAATTAATACTTACTATTTTACATTGAATTGGTCTAAATGTCCCTCTTTTTAAAAACAAACAGAGATGAAATGCACTACTGAGATGTTGACTGACATGCCCTCTAAAGAGCCCTAGGGTTAGCTAGCTACGATGTGTATATTGTATGCTCTGCGTGTAAATAAATAATACCATCAGAGTCAAGAAGTCACACACAGTTGACCCAGCCCCATCAAGACGTTGCCTGCGGCAGCGTGCTTTAGGTTAAAGTTTACATCGTCCCAATTAAAGGGTGGAGAAAAATCATTACTGGTTTACCCCGAAACATCTCTGTTGTTCAAATCTGCTCCATTATACTGTCAGAGGACACAGCAGGCCTTTGCTACATTATGGTTAGATAAGTAATGAGCCAGCCGCTCAAACTGCAAAGAGAGCAAACTGCACATTGCACAGTCTTCGGGGACGAAAACCTTAACCTTTGCAGCCCACATAACAACAGCGTGAACACAATAATTGTGACATTTGAATCATTGTTAGTACCCACTGTATCCTGTTTTCTCGGAATGGTGCAATCAATATGCCACCCACCAAAGGCACGCAAGCCTGCTGACAGTGCATTAATGACAGCGGGGAGTGGGGGGAAAAAAAGGACTGCGAGACGCTACATGCAAGGAAACACAATTTCAAGCAAATAAATTGTTTCCTATAGTGGCTGTTTGGAAGCCCCTGTTCTCCCCATTTGAGAGATGACATTGCATTAACTGTAAGACCTCTGTATACTTCATCATACTGCGAAGTGAGAATAGCATAGCCTATACGTGTACAAGCACACATTGTGTTACGTGCAGCCTGAAATAGTTGTGCTATTTTCACTATGTTTGAAACTGTTGTAGCGGGGAAATTCTTTGAAAGATCTCCGCTAGTGTCATGCCCAAGATAAGGACACTAAGTTGATGTTTGTTTTTGACTTTATTGATAGTTACAGTGAAACTAGACAGGACAGAGTGACAGAGAGAAGGTGAGAGACTTGCAGCAAAGGTCATCATGACTTGAACATACAACATGCTGTCAGGCGAGAGCCTATATTATGTGGCATGCGCCTGGATCATTAAGACAGTGGGTGCCAGGACACTAGGTTGTAAAATGCTTTCACGTTTACATTGACTGCAATTGATTAAACTGTACATGCAATGTTTGCATGTACACAAAAGAAAACGCACTACAGATATGACATTCATTCATCACTGAATGTCATATCTGTTCTGTACATAACTCTTTAAGCAAAATTGAACATATAACGACTCTGGTTATGATGCCCCCCATTTTTCAAGAATAATGAATGTCAAATAGTATAGCCATTGAATATAATATGACCCCATTTTTAGGTTATTTCCATTGGAAAGAAAAAACAAAACTTATATTCAGGCCAATAGGATCATTTAAAATAAAAAATGCAGACACTGTCCCCTTACACTAGAATGTGTAGCATTCTACTCTCATAAACAATTAAAGTGCACAAACCACTTAAAACTGGGGTTAAACAGACAAAGGAGCAATCGTGAAGGAGAGTGTACTGATCTGGGACCTGCTCACTTAAAGCTTTGTAAAAATGGAAAACTCTGTTACGGAGGCCACTTGCATGCTCAGAATCATAAATTCTTTATTGCAGCATGGCATTTAGTTCAGTATTTGGGCATAAGACGGTGTGTGTGTGTGTGTGTGTGTGTGTGTGTGTGTGTGTGTGTGTGTGTGTGTGTGTGTGTGTGTGTGTGCGCGCGCGCGTGCACGCTGTCCAAAGCACGAAAAGCAAAAAAAAAAGTTGGCAACTTCTTGTGAATTTATGGTGTTTATGTACACACACGTTCTACATAATCACGGTAGTGAAAATTTCAAACAGGACACAAACTTGCACCGAATCTAATTCAAAAGAAGTTATAAACAAAATATGGCATTGCATTACGTTACATTTCTTTCATTCTCACACATAGCGTCTATAAATACTGTGTATAAATTTACATGGCATTTCGGCCTGAATTAAACTGTTTGTTGTTTTCTTTCCGTGAGTTGAAGTATGCAGAATGGACAAAGTCAGGAGTTCTTCCAGGATTCCACAAGACTTTTCAAATATGGAACATAGTTTGGTCGAACCATAACGCACGTTTTGACATGGTGATGTCACAGTGCGATTATGAAACGTGGATGTTAATTGATCCAAGCAGAACGTTTCATGCTAATATTCCACTCTTTCCCACCACAATATCATGTAATTTATTGGGATATATCTAGAATAAAGACGATTGTCTTCCACACAAAAGCATCAGTGATTTGGTCTCATGGGGCATGGCATATTTTAGACATGACTTTAAATGTGTTTAAATGTGTGTAAATCATCTTTTAATTTATTTATTTTAGAATTGCTGGGATGAGATGCAATATTGATTGTATCGATGAACCCACCGTTTCTCAAATTTGTCTTACATTGCACAGAAGCCAAACTAATCAAAATAGTGTTTACATTATGGAAATGACAATATATTTCATATTTGTGATTCATAACAATTAATAGCTAAAAGGATTTGTCAGGGATATCTTTTTTCAGTGAACCATGTTTCATGTACATTTACTAACACATATCCATACCTTATATGGCTATAAATGTGACATATGTATTGAGTAGTGATAATATCTCTAAAAAGACAATCAATACATATGTCACATTTATAGCCATATAAGGTATGGATAAATGTTGCCTAAATGTAGGCAACAGTAGGCAAACTTAGAGATATTAAATGAGTTCAGGTACCATATGCAGGAACTCACACGGCATTGACCTACAAACCAAACACAGGATTTAAATAGACACAGGAGAACGGAGCACAGGTGGAACAAAAAGACAATCAACACTGTGATAGGCTGGGGAACTAACAGGACAAAGTGGAAACACTATAGGCTAATCACAGTACAGTAACACGGCAGGCAGGAAACAATGCTACAAAATAAAAGCACGAAACAAAACAATAAGGCACACATGAGCAGAGACAAAGATTTTACTGAAATAACATGAAGTCCTGTATGTCAAGTCCGAAACAGTCAAAGTCCATGGTACAGGCAGTGACATTTAACATACACAGTACTTGCTTGGTTTCTCTCAATAAATCATGATACAACCTACCTGTATATTTAAAAATATTTGTAATAGTATATAAATACTATACATATGTAAAACTAAATAGTATAAATAAATTAGGCCAATTTCTAAGTCAAATTATGCAAAACAAATAATAATAAAAATAACAATAATAATAATAATGCATCGACTACTGAAGAGATTGGTAGTCGACTAAGACTCATTCTGATCGATTATTTGAATATTTGACTATTCGAGGTCAGCCCTACTATACATACTGTACATCAACGCAGAGATGGACAGAGACTACACATTAAAACCTCAAGTTAGTAGTTTGTATATCAGTGTAGAAAATTATACCATAACTAAGGAACCCAACACTGTGAAAAGACTTTACCAGAGTTTGTTGGTAAGTTTATATATAATCCTCTTTGTGACCCTTGAGTTTAAGGATCAGTATAAAGATTTTGCTGTGTCATAGACAAAGGCAGAGAGATAGACAGAGGTTAAAATTGTGTTATTTGGGGCAGACAGAAGACAGCATGGGAATGGAAAGCAGAATTTATAATTAAAAAAGAAAGGGAAAAAAGCATGTTGGTTTCAGTTTTCATGCCGACTAGCCCAGCCGCCAGGCTGCCCATCTGTCTGTCTAACTTTATAGGAATTAAATATACATATACTGCTTACAATTCAACACACACACTCTTTCTCTCTCACTCTTTTTCCTCCCAGTTTCTCTCCAAGTCTGTTTTATTTTACCTTCCTCATGTCTGTATTTCTGTGTGCCCATTTTTTTTTCTTTCTTTTTTTGTCATAGTAGACAGGGCAGTGCCCTGAACACGCGCGTATGCACACATGCACGCACACGCAAAACATGCAAGACACATACAGCGAGTGACTCCATGTCTGGCTCTAAATTACATTTTAAAATGCTGTTTCGATATGTTTTGGGGCTTTTAGTAAAAAGTCCAGATATAAATCTAACTATATGTCTCACTGTGGCATATGGCATTAGACTATGGCTGGTGTGTGTGTGTGTGTGTGTGTGTGTGTGTGTGTGTGTGTGTGTGTGTGTGTGTGTGTGTGTGTGTGTGTGTGTGTGTGTGAGAGAGAGAGAGAGAGAGAGAGAGAGAGAGAGAGAGAGAGAGAGAGAGAGAGAGAGAGAAAGACAGAGAGACAGAGAAAGATAGATAGATCTATTCCAACTCCAGAAAATTGGGGTGGCCAATGAGGACACAGTATTCGAATATGTTTGCATACTGTGTCCTAATTGGCCACTCCAATTTTCTGGAGTAGGAAATGGGTGTACAATTGAGCTATTCCATCTGCTGGCATTTTTTTTTGCCAACAGTTGATTCGGTTTGGCTTTAGCTAGTAGATAGATAGATAGATAGATAGATAGATAGATAGATAGATAGATAGATAGATAGATAGATAGATAGATAGATAGATAGATAGATAGATAGATAGATAGATAGATAGATAGATAGATAGATAGATAGATAGATTTGCAATCTTGTTCCTTCCTTTATCAATTCCTTAACCAGCTTTATTTTCATAATCAGCGATAGCAGTAGCAGAGTATACTGTATAATAGACCTGCTTGAATCTCTCCCCCCAAAAACCTCAGATTTTCCTTTGGACAGAGGGGATTCCCTTTGGACGGAGTTTACAGTTTGCAATCCTGGTGGTTCCACTACACTCTTCATGTGTCAGTCAGCAGCTAGGTGTGTCCATCACCGTGACATGCACTCAGTGACTCAGCAGCGCACACACACACACACGCACGCACACACACACACACACACACACACACACACACACACACACACACACACACACACACACACACACACACACACACACACACACACACACACACACACACACACACACCCAGAGGAAGCCTTAGTGAGTCTGTCCGTTGCTATAACACCGTGTCTGCGTGTGATTTACGGCCGTGCTCCATAAATCCCAGCCCCGCTTTGGCATTGTTGTTCATCTCCACAAGGCAATTTTGGTCTCGGTGAATTAGAAAGACATGCAAACAACACCAGAAAACCTCACTTCCACCACCCGGATGTGAGATATTTGGGGTCGCGTTTGGCGTTTTCACCACCCTCTGGTGGACACTTTGGAGGAGAGAGATAAGGTAATGTACAAAATACATACTGTACATGTGTCCAATGCAGGGGCGTCATCTCTGTAGGGGCCACAAGGGCCTGAACCCCCCCATGAGAATTCTGGAACCTAACACCTCTTTTCACTGTCAGAACTACTTTTGTGTGTTGTAATGAATGTGTATGTTTTGGAGAAAAGAGACTTCAGCATCCAGCAATTGGGGATAATTCACCCCATATACAGATTTTTTACGAAGATTTTGCTCTGCTCCGGTATACTGTATGTACATCCATAAATATTTCAACACTGACTGGATGCTTCACAGTGAATAAACAACTTGGTCAAATTCTAAGTGGGAGAGTTTTACCCTGTTTTTTCCCACTGTGTAATAAAAAGCCATGAAGATGTTCAGGGACTTTATCCTCAGACGGCTGTCATGACCTGCTGTCCTGATTCTGAATTCTATTTCAGCAAGTTGAGGGAATAAATGAATATTTTTTTCAACAACTGCGCTCAATATTTGGCAGTCTACCGGTAGTTAAATGAAGAAATATGTGACAAGGAAGGACGACATATTGTACTAAAGGGGAAATTAGAAGACCAAGTAGTTAGACTAATTAATGTTAATGCACCTCCAGAAAGTGGATCTATTCATGGATGAATCGGAGAAAGTGACAGTAGAAATCCACAGAACGACACCGTTGTTGAAAATGATTGACTTTAATTCATACAAGAATATGTTGTGTAATTAATTCATGATAAATGCACAGTGCACAGGGTTAAATTTTTTTAACCCTGTGCACTGACTGTCATGTTGTGTTTACCTGCGAATAAAAATCAAGTTAAAATAAAGAAATCATTGTGAAATGGATGAATACAATCTGACATCAACCTTCACCTGTCTCTGAACAATACAAAACCTATGTATGACCACACAAGCACATGCCTGCACCCCCCCCCCCACACACACACACACACACACACATACACGACATACACAAACATCCTGCCCGTCATACAAAGCGCTTGCTCTTCTTCATGACAGCATTATTAAATAAATCCTGCCGCGACCATCACTAAACGGTACTTAAGGGGATACACACAACGGAGCGGCTGTCTCCGTTCATTGGATTTCCATGGCGGTGACACGCTCCGAGGTGGAGAGACTCCTCCACGTTCCTCTCTCTCTCTCTCTCTCTCTCTCTCTCTCTCTCTCTCTCTCTCTCTCTCTCTCTCTCTCTCTCTCTCTCTCTCTCTAAAATTCAATTAAATTCGCTGGGGCTTTATTGGTGTGGTAAAAATATGTTTTCATTGCCAAAGCATTTGTTGACAATAATGACTGCATGGAGGCAGCACTGTCTGTCTGTCTGTCTGTCTGTCTTTCCGTCTGTCTGTCTCTCTGTTTGTCCGTCCGTCTGTTTGTCCGTCTGTCCGTCTGGTCTGCAGGGTATATATACACACAGTCAGACAATAGGACAGTTATAGTGGGTGAAAACCACCAGCTTTTTAGTCCCAGCCCCTGTCCTCACTTTTTCCATCTTACCATACTGAATGGAAGCCACCCACCCACCACCAGCACCCCCCCCCCCTCTCTCTCTCTCCACCCGACCCAACCTCCTCCTCCTCCTCCCCACCATCATCATCTCATCTTTCTGGTCAGGAGATTTGAGGAGTGAGGACGCATTAATTTACGGCGAACCAGATCTTTAGGTCTTGTTTTTCCCCCTCGCTCCCTCCATTCCCTTTTTATTATGTTCCTCTTTCTATCGTTTTGGCCTGGTTTCTAGAAGTCGTACGTACACCCACCGGCACCAAATGTGAAACAACTCCTATAACCCAGGAGTGCTTTCATATATGTACGCCCTATGGACTAAAATCCCCTACTGTACATACAGTTATAAAGGGATAAATAAAACCTGAGCACTGAGTTTGCAATAAACCACATGAACCCTAGCATAGCTATTCCAGCCAGGTCATAATAGGCAACGCTTTTGGCCAAAACAGGCAAGCATTCAGTGAAAAAACGAGAAGTGGCATAGAGGGGGGAAAAATGAAGAGGGCCAAGTATATGGGGAGACCCCATTGAAGCCAATTTAAGTATAAAGCAGTCATGCAAACATTTTCATTGAAGAGATACCTATATGTCAGGGAGCAGTGATTCTCAACTTGTTACATTTCTCGGACGCCCAGTGTGACATGCATTTCTATCTCCGGGACCCCTATAATTTATATCATAAAATCATAATTGATTTAACTTTGAGAGTGTACAAAATGTAACCAAATGGACTCCATTTGTATACTCTCTCAGAGTCACACACCCCCAAAGGGTCCAAATGATTCCAAACTCATTCCACTGCTGGGGACTCCCATGGAACTCTCTTGTCCAGGACCTCTGGTAGTTCCTGTATATACCCCAATTTAGGAGCCTAATGGTATGAAGTGTTTAAATGGTTAATCTAATCATGCAGGACTCCAAATCCACGACTGTTGTGAAGTGCATTCTTGGTTAATCAAACTCAACATCTCCAATTTGCCCTGTGGACGCCATGTTTATCGTATAATGTTCCTGAGGTGCCTGCGCCAGTCAGGTTTTAAATTTTGGGAGAGGTAAACTTTGCGCAGCGCTCTGTAAACCGATCGTTTCTGGCTCGCCGCATGGCAGCAGTTTCGTTGCATCCGCGGCAGCAGCAGCAGCAGCAGCGAAGCCTCGTTTATGGAACGAGGCCTCGCAAACAATGTCTGATGGAA
>CM076970.1:25018657-25038657 GCA_039105355.1 Benthosema pterotum | reverse complement strand
GCGCTCAACCTCCGCAGGAGCAATTTTCCAATTAGCCGCGAACACAGAGACACATGCACATGTGAGCGCTGTATACAACTTTATAGGGGTAGTCCAGATTTTTTGAAGTTAAGCTGTAATGAAATACCTGCCATTAATATAGTGGTGTCAACGGTATTAACTTGATGTCCAGAGTCCTGTGGTGGGAGTTCTGCACTGGTTTTGATTATTTCTAAAACATCCTTCATCCATTTTGACCCATCTATCACAGGGTTGACCCCACTATATTAATGGTAAGCACCTCATACAACTTACGTTCCTAAAATCTGAACTATCGCTTTAACCGTATTTGGTTCATTTTGCACTCGGCTCGGAGTCTGACCAGCTCTGAGGACTTCAGCGCTGGAAGGCTCTATATAACATGGAAGGGCAAGTTGTTGAGTAAGCTAAACGCCCTGTTGTTGTGTTGTAAAGGGGAAAATCCAGGCCAGAACACATGTACGCCCATGAATCACCCTTATAATCCTGTCCCAACATAGACATTGGCCTTGAAATGTTTCATAGATTAACAACCTCGTTCCCCTTTTTCCCCATTTTCAGGCCTGTTGAGAAATACCGCTGGGTTCGGAAAGAACGGACGGCAGCTCGTGGGGGACAAACAGTGCATGTGTGACCGACTACCAGGAACAACCTGGTCATTCTTCATTTTCTGGACCTGTTATTTCAATGGTAGTGGATGGGGGGACAATCGTCAAGTTGAAAAAGTGAAAGAGAAAAAGTCATTTTTGTCATGGTCATATGATTATATCCCCCCCGAGGCGACACAACTTGTAGATCTGCTGTTTTCTGACCAATGATCTTGTATTTTTAATGTATGTCATGCAGAGAAGGACACTATGGTTCATGTAAACCATGACAGAACATACTGCACATGTGTGGCTGTTCATTTTACGCATTTGTGAGTCATTGAGACTAATGTGATTCCACACAGACCAGCAGGTGCAGACTAGTTGCATAAAGCAGAGTTTCCCATTAAAGTGTGGTCTGTGGGGACCTCCAAGAGTCCTTGATGGAGTTCGGGGGGTCCCAAGATAATTGATGGTTTGGAAACAAATGGGTCCTCATACAGGTAGGTCTGTATTTCTGAGAGTGTACAAATGGAACCAAATTGACTGAGAGTGTAGAAATGGAATGAAATGGACCCTAACGGGTTGATTTGGTTCCATTAGTACACTTTCAGAGTTAAATTAACAGTGGTTGTTACAATATAAATTACAGTACCAGAGATGCCATTACTTGGGGTCCATTACTTTGGGGTCCATAACCTAATGGGTGTCCATTAGGTTATTCACTGCCATATCTTTTCAAACGGGAGGTCCATGGCCTAACAAATGACGATTTGGGGGTCCTGGACATGAAAAAGTTTGTGAAGCGGTGGCATATGAAGCACATAGATCCACGCCGCAGCACAGTCCCTTAAGCAGATAAGCTAATATAACCCCAGAACCACTTACCCTTCATGCGTGCTGGAATTACTCAGCTCGAAGTTTTTACAATTTCACAGTCGGCTGACAGTGGAGACAGCCAAATATGTGGGAGAGGACATATCTAATATCACGACTGGATACCAAGAACTCCAAAATGGATGTCCAATTTGTGTCTGATGACGTTCCAATTTCCAAGCGCGTGCGGTTGGGACAGGAATCTGCAATGGGCGAGGAGTCTCCCCTCTGCTATATATCTATCTGCTGTTAAAAGAAAAGAAAAGAGAAAAAAGAAAGTATTGTTTTATTTTGTATCTTTCAAACCCTCACAAAGAACACACACTGAAACAAACGGTGCCGTAAAAGCGGTTCTTCCAAAACCACAAAAGAACCACTGAGGAACCACTTAAAGGGGATCAACCATGGGTTTAAATTAAAATGTATCACATAAATATTGCATTTTACTACCTTTTAATACACTCTGTAGCCTAAACAACCGCTCAGATAATTATTTTTTCATATTCTCAGTGTACTATTTGTCTGCAACACCAGAAATGTCCACAAAAACACCCTCCCCTCCCTCCACACTGCTTCACCCCTGCTCACTTCATTGTTATTCCCTGTCTCATTAGAATATGCATGATCTGCCTGGTTTCAGTCGCTGTCATTGGGCTTCTGTGAGAGGAGGTGTGGATTCCATGTATACCAATGACTTAAAGGGTGGAGGCAAAGTTAAAGTGGGAAGTGGGAATATATTTTTTTAGTGACATCCTTAAAGAGAATCTGAGAGTGTCCATTCATGCGCCACCATAAAGACACACAGAAAATCACAGATATCTCAATATGCAGTAGGTCTGACTGTTTAAAAAAACAACTTTTTGTGGTGTTTACATACACTGGGTATGGTAAAAACACCAGACATCATGAAACATGTAAAATTCATGATGGAGCCGATTTAAGCACTGTTTTTTTGGTGTGTATAGTAGATCATTATAGTTGAAAAGCAGAAGATAGATATATAGGAGAGAAACAAACACAAGGAGAATTTGTAAAGAAATACAATACATCATCCTAAACATATAAACACAAAATCGCAAAAATAAAAAAACACAGCAACCCACGGTAACAGATGTTTTGATCTGGTTAATTTGCCTCCTATGAAGAGAGAGAGAGAGAGAGAGAGAGAGAGAGAGAGAGAGAGAGAGAGAGAGAGAGAGAGAGAGAGAGAGAGAGAGAGAGAGATGGCGAAATCCCCAAACATTATACTAAAGGTACACAAATAAAATAACACATTCACCCACAACAACACAACTAAGGAGGGAATTTAAGGACACAGACGTCAGCACATACACAGACACACACAGACGCACACAGATGCACACGCACACACACACACACACACACACACACACACACACACACACACACACACACACACACACACACACACACACACACACACACACACACACACACACGCACACCACTTTTTTAACGCAGACAATATGGCAGACTGTTTGTTCCCTTGTCTCCCTCCGTTTTCCCCTCCATCTGTCAATATCTCCATATCCCGCTGTGTCCTCTTGCTCCTCTTCCCCGCCGAGCCGAGTCCCCACCGCCTCGGGCCGGGCTCAGGAGGGCAGAGCGGTTGTCTTGCGGACGTCCGGTTCAAACCCCAAGTTCGCCTCATGCGTGACGAAGCATCCGAGGAGCTCAATAGGCCTCTAATGTTGTGGTCGGGGCCTCACATGGCTGCCTCCGCCACACACTCGGCGTGTGAATGCATAACACACACATTGTAAAGAGCCGTGTTGGGGAAAAGAAAATGCTACGATTGTCGACTGTTTAAGTGGGGTCTAGAGGCCAGAAGCTAGCAACGCAAGGCAAGTTTATTTGTGTGCAGTGTGTTTCTCGAACAAGGATATATGAAATTTCTTCCAACTAAGTTTTATGTTACCAGTACCACTGTCGCAAAATTTGCTTGCTCATAGTGGGTTGGTTCGCTGAAACTTCATGTGATTTGACACTTCAGCAAAATGCATTTGAATTGTGCTATACAAATCTCATAAGTACGGCTGCGGAAAATATTAGTTATTAAACACATTATTATTTTCTTTTTTAAATGTTCAAATCCTGTGCATGAACACATGGCATATTTTGGATATAGTTCAAATGGTGTTTAATGATGATTAAATTAATGTTCTTTTGGGATGGCTGAGGTGCTATCAGCACCACTGTAACATGCTGCGCATCTTTGTGCTCAAATATGGACAGTGTGACGCATGGAGGGTGTGACGGACAGGGATTTGTGTGTGAATTTGATTCTCCAGTTATTCAACTCTACCCTCCTGTCTCAGGCACAGTCGTGTCTGAAAGCTGTGAACCTTTAATTCACTTTGCGAATATCAATCATGCACAAATGAGCAACTTTAACACAGTCGGACTGTCAGACAACTGTCGGATTAAATAAAGTATGTTTTATTGAGCCCCCTTGCCTGCTCTCATAGATTATTTCTACAAATCTCTCTCTCTCTCTTTTGCAATACTGCTGGTTTTCAACCTGTGATTCGGGGACCACCAGTGGTCTCTGAGAGGTTTCCAGGTGGTCCCCAGCTAAATGATGGACAGTTGATAACCAAATGGACCCTTATAGCTAAGGGTAACTCTTTAGAGTGTAAACATGTTACCCTCAATAGTTAAATTATATGTAAACATCTGAATTACTTAATCTTCAAGAATCTACGCAATTAAAAATGTAGAAAACGTGTTTTTTTGACAAACCAGTTTTGCCAGTTATCCTGGCAAAAGAAAATCCTTAGTTTTGGCTCAGAGGGACTAAACTCAACATCCGTGGCTAAATGGTTGAAAACCACTGCACTATACAGTAATTCCAAGTCCAGATACTGGCTCCTGAGTCACGATGACTAAATAAAAAATGACTAAACAATCTGGATTGAATTGAATGTCTTATTGCTCCTCTGTAGAGACAATTTCACATGTCGGTTCTGATCATGGGGCTGCCTGGCCTGGAGGTTGGAATGATTACCATTTAGCAGCATTAACGGTATACAAGATCAGCAGAAAACAAATCATAGCACCATGACACGTAGCTCAGTATCGGCCACTTCTGGATAGCAACAGCGATCCAATCAGGATCAGGAATGATCTGACCAGGGGAAACTCAAATAATGCCAAAAACTTTAAAGGTAGGGGAAGTGATTTGAAATTCATGGTGTAGTACCAGCCTGGTGCACTAGGGGCCCCCAACAGTAGCTACACTATGTGAACCTGCTGCTCGCTCCTGATTGGAGGAGAATTGGTGGTGACCTGAGGAACTTTTATTAGCTCCTCTGCTAACGTGGGGGAGGGGGAAACTCCATATGTGGTTTCCACACCTTATAATAGAGCATTTTAACAGAAAAAAATATTTTTTGGGTAATATCTGACAAAAGTGAAATCACTTCCCAAACTTCTGTGTCAGTCTGTGTCTTAGAAAAACATCATCTGCACATTTTGCGAATTTTCAGGATTCAAATTTAGACTCTGCAAATGTAGTAGATCTACAAGCCCACCCCCATAATATTTCCTTAAAGCAGCGTGTTTGTACCTCGCAAGGGGTGGTGCACGAACGCATGCACACAGCATGCACACATGCACATGCACACGCACACGCACATGCACATGCACATGCACATGCACACGCACACACACACACACACACACACACACACACACACACACACACACACACACACACACACATTGCCTGTATGAGGTCAGAGGGACCCATTAGTGTTACACAATGCCAAGGACACTGGCACAGATAGATGTTTCTAATTTGGAGCAGGAATCTTTGCACACACCCACCACAGAACCAAGACCTAGTCAAAATGTACCATCCTTCAAAAAATAAAAAATAAAAAAAACATATGTATTCCTGCTAGCCTGCTACTCTCTCATTCTTCTGCTTTCATGCATTTAAAACTTTGCTTATACAGTATGCTTACTGCCATTACTAATAGTATTGCTGCTATAATGTCTGAGGAAACAGCAGTTGTTTCCTCAGACAGAGACAGAGAGAACAGTTACTGTTCTCTCTGTCTCAGTTCTCTGTCTCTCTTCTGCCCCCCAGCTGAGAGCCTCTCCTGAGACTACAGCGTGCCCCGCTGGGTGAGACTGTCTCTGCTCTCGTGAGAGAAAGATAACAAAGAATAGACACGTTCAAAGTCGAGCCTACAGTTAATTCAGACATGGTATTTATAGTCCCACAGTTCATTGTTTGCCACACACCAGGCTGTGCGTATGACAATGGGACGTTATTTGGTTCGCTGTTATAGCCTGTTGTTATTGGTTCCGCAGGTCGCAGTACGGTATGTAAACCGGGAGAAAGCTGGTCACGCTGTGACACTGCGCTGTAACGCTTACTGCTACTGCGTTGTTCACACGCATGGCCCTATGCAAGATTATTTCATGTGGTCCCACCACACATTGCTATGCTGGGGGAGAAAAAAAATCTAAATTTGCCATGAAAATGCTTCAGTCTGGTGCACTTTGAGATCAAAATGAAGAGGCCAGGACTCGTCATGAAAGGGGGCAGAACTGCGACGCTCTTTCCCATTGTAACAGCTTAAATCAGTGAGTAATCAGTATTTCCATATTAACCTGTGTATGAGGAACTGGTGGCGCATTAATTATTCTCCCTGTAATGTGGCCCCTAAGCGACCAAATATGCTGCCTAGAACCGGCCCTGCTATAGGTCAACGAATGGGCAGTCACAACTCACAATTGACCCCCCCCCCATCCACAGGAGGTCACAGCTGAGGTAATCTGACAGTAAATCAACAACGGATGGATTCTAAATGTTTACATCTAAGGATGTTTATGACAGGGGAAATCCAAAACTTCATGGCAAGCTCTTTGGACGGCGGGCGACCCCATGAGACAAACTTTTACAAACTTTCACATTTTTTTTTCTTAGATTCCTACTACTTCGTCGTATGATGGGGCCGAGTGTTAGGATTAAACACAAGCCCCACTAGCATTCATTAACACTCTCACACGATTAGCATAAATCTCATCAGTCAACTACAGCGTCATTTAGCATCTCAGCATCTCAGCATCAGCTAACCCCAGACAGCATGTTGCACATCGGAATGAGTTACTCTGGAGGAGCGGTCGAGAAAATAATTAGAGAACGAGAGAGAAAGAGACAGAGAGAGAGAGAGAGAGAGAGAGGGAGAGAGGGTGTGGGTGTGTTTGCATATGTTGATTTTGATTACTTCAGAAACATTAGTGAAATGACTTGTTAAGCAGGTGTGCGTGTTGCGTGTGTGTGTACGTGTGCGTGCGCACGCGTGCGTGTTTACACGCTTGTGTGTCGCTCAGGGAGTCTAATTTATCAGGCAGCATCTTGTTACGTTGCGTTTTTTAATCTTTCAGAGGCTCTGTATAATAAGAGTTATGATAGTGTACCGCAGGACAAAATATCTGATTAACGATGCGTGTGTGTGTGTGTGTGTGTGTGTGTGTGTGTGTGTGTGTGTGTGTGTGTGTGTGTGTGTGTGTGTGTGTGTGTGTGTGTGTGTGTGTGTGTGTGTGTGTGTGCATGTGTGTGCGTGCAGAGGCATGAATGAATATCTTGTGATTATGATGATCAGGCAGGAGAAATGAATGATGACTGGAGAGACAGAGAGTGAGAGATGGAGGGAGAGAGAGAGAAAGGCTCAGGGGCGGATCTAGGCATGGGCATGGGGGGGACAAATGCAATGCCCCCCTAAGTGCCCTGATTGCCCCACTAAGCATGATGGCATGCAAACAATCCAAATTTCAAAGATATTTCAAATTATGAATGCTACTAACTAAATACAAATTTCAAACCATTTCATCATTGAAAACAGAAAACAACAAGCAACTTTAATTATTATAATCATCATTATCGATGATTTTGCTATTGATGCTCTAACCAAAAATGGTATGGGTGTGTCGCTTCGCGTCACGGGCGATGAAGCCGCCCCATACCATTTTCACCTGCCCCCCAATTGGGAACTGTTACATCCGCCCCTGGAAAGGCTTGAATTATACTTAACGGCTCGTGTGGGAAAACACGCAGATCTACAAGATCACAACGTGTTGCGCTGCGACGTGTTGCGCGCTTCTAGATCTGCTATTTTGCAAAACAACAAAAAAAGAAGGAACTCTAGTCTGGCAGAAGTCTGGAGGTACAGACCAGTCATAATTCATACAAACAGACCTGCGGCGCTCGACTGAAAAATGATGATGCTTCACCAACATTAAATTATTAATCGCTCACCGCGTGGGGGTGTGTGAGTGTGTGTGTGTGCGTGCAAGCATGAGCGCACATGAGTGTTTGCGTGTACACTTTTGTGCATTCGGTTTGACAAACTTTCACACACATCAGACTAATAAGTCATTCCACATGCGTGAGTGTGTGTGTGTGTCTGTGTGTGAGGAATGGTTCCAATGAGTTCACATACATCTGACCGCTAATTTGTCATTCCGGTGTTAAGCGCAGCATTTTTCTTGTCTGTTAGACATTCGGTGCATATTTATTCCATTAAAGTATTTGTTAGCGCTAGACTTTGATATGACAGTTTGAGCGAAAAAGCACCATATTCGCCTCAAAACAATCCTAATGCGTCCCCTGAAGTGGACATGTGGGGGGTGTCATTGTCAAGTCATGCGATGGGAAAGATTCAAAGAAACAGATGCATAAGCCGTCAGTCTGCAACCTCTATTGAACAGCACTATAGGAAGTTAGTATACTGTATGTTCTGCAGAATATCAATATAGGAACGTGATATTTTGCATCATCATCGTTTTTCACCTGAGTGCTGTAGGTCTGGTTGTAGGATGTGCATATTGTATGAGTCAAGTCATGTAATGAAATATTGTCACACACATGCACATTCAGTCATGCACACACACACACACACACACACACACACACACACACACACACACACACACACACACACACACACACACACACACACACGTACGCACGCATGCACATGGTCACAGAAGACTTTCTGTTGTGTGTGCACACACACTTGCGCTCTACTGGCCACTTTAGTTATTACAGCTACACATACAGTACATACATGTACTGTGTGAGCATATACACGACGCATGCAGACATAGCTTTGCATGGGAGTGGCTAGCACTGTACTAAAATAGTGTACATAGATAGATCTACAATGTCACAACATGTGTGCTTGTAGTCTCACTAGTTTGGGTCCTGGGGATACATAAAAAAATATCTTTATTTTTTCTGGAGCGATAATACAGTGCAGTACATTTATCACTTCACACAATGTGAATCTTCAGTGAAAGTACAAAGATATTGGCATCTATAACAAAAGTAAAAGTATTCACTAACTTTGCAGATTTTGTCGCATTTTCAAAATGTATCAAAATGTCTATCAAATTGTATCAATATCTGTGGTAGAAGTAAAAGTCTTGGAACGTATTGGTACACACTGTGGTGTCCCGTGGCTCATAAATGATGGGCTGATGTGACAGCCATAACTAGAATGAAAAGCACCTTTTATTGCAAGATGTTCCGTCTCTTATACGGTTCTGTTTACGCGTTGCGGTCGGTGCATGGCGCTCCGTCGGAAGCTCATCGGTGGGGCGCTGCGGTCGTAAAATACCTGAATAGGAGGGTTTTGCTTGTAAAAGGTGACAGGAGTGATGTGTTGTGTGCAGAAAATGGCCACCTCCGGAGTGAGCCTGCAGCGTCTATATAACAGCTATGGCTGTGGCCTGCTGATGCTTATGAGCACTACGAGGTGTTTGCACATTCTCTTTCTTTTCCCCCAGTTGGGATGACTCACCCGCATGAAATATCACCTGGAGAGCTGTGTGTGTGTGTGTGTGTGTGTGTGTGTGTGTGTGTGTGTGTGTGTGTGTGTGTGTGTGTGTGTGTGTGTGTGTGTGTGTGTGTGTGTGTGCATGCATGCCTTGATGATTTAGATACTATAGTGAGTCACCGGCATGCTGTATATGATAAAACTATGCCCAGTAGTTGACCATGACCAAATGATGTGTGTACATGTGTGTGCAACATGTGTGTGTACAACGTGTGTGTGTGTGCGTGTACGTGTGCGTGTGCGTGCGTGTGCGCGTGCGTGCGGGCATGCGTGGTGCATGTGCGTATGTGTAGAGTAGACGATGACAACTCTCTGATGGTTCTCTCAGAAGATCAGTATGCATGTGTGTATTTGCGCGTGTGACGTCATGCAGGTGCCGTCGTGTGTGTGTGTCCGTGGGGGCCTGACTGCCTAGACGTGTCCTGATTGCAGAGTAACAGGGTGTGTGTGTGTGTGTGTGTGTGTGTGTGTGTGTGTGTGTGTGTGTGTGTGTGTGTGTGTGTGTGTGTGTGTGTGTGTGTGCGCACGCATGCTGATTGTGGCGTAATGTAGATCACATGAAGCAAGAAATCAGCTTTTTGGCTCCATCAATCATCCCCTTCCTTCCCTCTGTCATTCTCTCTCTCTCCATCCTCCCCTCCGCGTCTCTCTTGCTGATTCACTATTTCCCCTTGCACATCTTTCCGGTTCGGATTTCCCATCAAACCCGCTGAATCCTCAAAGCATATAAAGTAAAAAATGCCACCTGAGAGTCACACATGAGCCTTTTTCTCATCATTGAGGTATCGCCGCCCAACAAATTATCGATGGCATCATAATATCCGAATCAAGCACATGACAGTTCGGACGGAGCCGAGCGTGCCGACACGGGACCGTTCCAATTTCGCTCTGTTATGGCACGATGGAGCTGGGATTACATTTGTCTGCGTCTCTGTTTCTTGTTTATTGCAAATTGTGCGTTGCCGGCATGCACGCGCGAGGGCCTGTCTGCCAGCCAAACTTCCAATTTTTGAGATAATGTGTTAATTTAGAAGTGCTGTTTGGTTGTTTAAAAGGATCTTAGCGTTTAATGTCAGTTCTCACTGCGGAGAATAGACCTTTCACTAAGCCCCTCCAATCACAGCTAAGCAGAACATGTGATAGACAAACCTCTCCTCCAATAGTTTTCCTATGTGATAAAACATTGATTTAAAAAATAAATATCACACAAATGTCCATGATATTTAGAT
Organism: Benthosema pterotum; assembly: GCA_039105355.1. NCBI lineage: Eukaryota > Metazoa > Chordata > Actinopteri > Myctophiformes > Myctophidae > Benthosema > Benthosema pterotum. Next base: position 25,028,073 of record CM076970.1, on the reverse strand, counting down.
TGGAATGAATGAGCCTGGCTGGAAAGTGTCCAATTCATGGTTGGACACTGGTCTATTGCTTGTTCTCCCTCCTGTTTTTGAACGCAACATTTTGCACTGAACAAATGTATTTAGAAGTCCATCGCGTTACACCGCATCTCACTAGCTAAGAGTGCTGGGTTGCGACCTGGAAATAGCCGATCTACAAGCTCTCAATGCATCTCAGTGCCACCTATTGTGAGCTTGTAGAGTAGACCCTAACTCAAGGGCCCTCTCTTACCGGATTTCAGCCCCTGCCCCCCTCAATACATTTCCAGTGGGAGTCACATGGTTGGAAGCAGCAGACATGATCCTTGCTGGAGCTCTGCTCTTTCACTGCTTCCCCTCTCCCGCAAGGATCATGTCTGCTGCTTCCAACCATGTGACTCCCATTGGAAATGAATTGAGTGGGTGGGACAGTGTTGACTTTGGAGACATCTAGACAGTAAAGAGTGACTGTATCAATGTAAATGTCTGTACGTATCCCTCCATATTTCACCATGCATTCCTCTATAGGACTGTATACTCCTCACACACGTGTGCTGTCTCAGAGGTGGGCCGTGTGGAGAGAGAACTTGGGGATTTCAGACTAGATTTAGCAATCCTTCTGATGACGCGACACCCGTGGCTACTATAACAACCGTCCAAGGAACAGAAGGGCTGCAGTTTCCATTATCTCCAGAAATCCCCACAGATGATGTCATTGACAGGTGCATCTTCACACTGTATTCACTTCGGCCCATGCATCTCCGAGACAGCGAATGAGAAGACAGAGGGGCTAACAGTCATACTCTCAGTCATCTGTTTAGGTGTCCAATAGGCCGGGTATTTGTTTACAAACATTGGGACTGGGCACATGGGTGACTGTAATCAATTCCCAACAGATCTCCAAAACTGTTGTTTTTGGGAGCGCAGCAGGTTTCAGTATAGGAAACTTTAGTGTGTACAAACTCTGTGTTTGTAAACAGATTTGAATCTTAACTTCACACTTCACCTCCACTCTATAGACCTGCGCAGTGACGTCACCGCCCCTGTTCCAGAAGTGGATTCCCCATTCATTTTCCTCATAGACTTTTTGAAAATGGTTAATAAAAACACAATTGCCACACAAAACACAAAACACAAAAAACGACAATAGTCGTGACAAATCATGACAACAAACACAATATTATCATATAATATCTAATTAGCAAGAAGTAGAAACGGCAGGATACAAAAACAAATTACAGTATTTGATTGTCCCAAAAGATTGTGTGTGTCATCATAATTTGTCAGGACCCGAGTTGGCTTTGTCGTCTTTATATGAATCATTTTTGAAAAGTCTATGGAAAATGAATTCCCCAGGAAATCCACTTCTGGAACAGGGCCGGTGACGTCACTGAGCAGGTCTAATGGCTTGTTATTAAACTGCTGAAGGCTGTTGTTCTGTGATTGGCTAAAACAAGCCAATCAAAATTGTTGACAACAATAAAGTTCTGGGCCGTCTGCAGGACAAAGCAAGTGTTTGCCTGCAGGGAAACAGCTGCAGCATCAAAGTAGAAGCGACATAGAGGGGGAAAAGGCAAAAACATAGCAAAATATACAATTTGATTTTTGGCTAAAATGTTGCCTATAATACCTTTAAACCTCCTCTTGTGTGTTGGCTACTGAGTAGACATTGGCACTTGTACAGAGAACACCTGATATACAAGCTCACACTACGTTGCGGACATGATTGTTGTGAGCATAGAGGTCTGCATGCGTGACACACATCGCAGGACGGAACTAAATAAATAAATAAATAAATTATACTTGATTGGCTGTAGGTGCTCATGCAGCAGTGCACACACAAACACACACACACACGCACACACGCACACACGCACACACGCACACACACACACACACACACACACACACACACACACACACACACACACACACACACACACACACATACACACACACACACACACACACAAAGAGGCTCTGCTACATCACAACAAATCCCTGCCTTCTTATGACATGCAGGGACTGGAGGTGTGGTTTTGAGGACAACTGTTTTGAATTGCTACTATTGTTCAAATCCAACAGAAACCAACGATTATACACTTCAAGGGTGAGAAAGCACAATAAAGATCCTAATCATTCTTCCTCCACACTGGGAGAAAAAAAAAAACAGCATCTTTAAGTTTTTACATGTGAGTGCAGTGGGAACGTTTCCATTGCATGTCATGAGAGGCTGGTAGTTATCAGTGCGATGTTGTTTGTTAAGGCATCTATAGTGTTTCCCTAAACTAGGAGACGGGCTGACCTCCAAGGGGTATTAATACCATCCATAAATCAACTTGCTGACTGGCTGGGGCATTTGTGACCAATTCTAACTGAGGTTGAGGCATTGAGAAAGAATAACTGTTCCCAATGTTCAGACTCTTCACATACTAGATCATCTCTGAAATAAATAACAGAGCTGTTTTCTTATGCTCTCTCATGGCATGATAAAACATAAATCATTAACATCCTATGGCAGGCAGAAAGGTAAGAAAAGACAAACTTTCCTTAGCACCTTGTAAAACTATTTTTTTCATGATTCTGAATCTATAACAAGCATTATATTTGCACAAAAAACACTCCTTGGGCTAAAAAACAGCTATAGCCACTTGGCCAAAACAGATGCACACGATAACCAATATCACATTCACTTTCTTAGCAGAGAAATATGTTTTCTTTTTGTCTGTTTGTCCCACACATTCTCAAAAGGATTCAGCCAGTCTAAGTCATGAACGCTTCATATAGTGAGCATTAGCGGAGACATTTTGTTAAAGACGAGTACATCCAGATTCTATCACACAAAGCTTGACTCCATCTCCCGCTGTGGTGTGAGGACGGGATGTTCCAGGAACCCCGAGGATACAGTCAAAGAGCGCTCAAAGCTCTGTTGCCCATCGGGCTAGCTGGCCGGTAATTAAAGCACAGGCTAACGGCTTAGCAAATTTAGAAGAGAAAACTTTTCGTGCAGGCTGAGCATTTTGTGGAACGCGTTACATGAAGGCATCCTCGAGGGCACTGCCTGGCGGAGATTATATGGGTACTTAAAGCCCTCTGGATGGCACTTGGCCGTGCCACGGCCCGCGATCTCATCTCGGCTTTATCTGTAAGGCCTGCTCCAAAGTAAATAACGCCCTGGCTCTCTCGCGGGGAGTATCGCTAGATTAAATCAGTTAAACGCTGCCATCTGAATGGCGTCTCCCTCGGTGGTGGAAACCTCGTATGTCCTCAAAAACTTTTCTGGAATTCCCCAAAGTGTAGGTGGATCTACTGTACAACCTCGAAACTCCAGCATGCGGATGTGTTAGTGAGTTAGTATGCTGGTAATGTACATAAACACACACACACACACACACACACACACACACACACACACACACACACACACACACACACACACACACACACACACACACACACACACACACACACACGCACACACGCATATGAACACACACACACACACACAGACACACAGACACACACACACACACACACACACACACACACACACACACACACACACACACACACACACACACACACACACACACACACACACACACACACACACAATGTTGCAATAGAGATAGAAGGTTTCTTCCTGACAGCAACAATGTGCTCTGTATCAGTGGTTCACAAACTATTTTCATGCCAAAGACTCCCAAATTGACACCCCATTATATGCCAGGGACCCCCCATGAGAGATCATATTTACGTCTTTAGCACGCAATTCTCAACCTTTTTAATTTCCAAGGACCCCCACTTTGATAAGCATATTGGTCTACAGACACCCATTTTATGGAATTTATGTAAAATGGGCTGCCAATTTATATTTTAAAATCAATGTTAATTTAACTGTGACAGTGTATCCAATGGATTACCAACAGGAGGCCACAACCTGGCCTGGTGGAGACCTGTGCCCAGAAAGGCACTTTTTCTAATTTAATTTAGTATGATCACTTTCGTGGATAGCAAAACAGATGCACATGATAAATGAATGCACACAGCATGTGCTGGAAGACGGGGAGGGGGGGCTTTCATGACTGAATATGCTTTCTCAAATGAATACACGGCGAATGTGATGACGACGCAACAATTCCTTTAAAGCTAATTTCGGATCTGACCTAAAAGGAGCTTGATTAATCTGCGCTGTTGGACAGCGGAGGACTAGGATTACTTACTTGCGTGTCTCTTTCAGCGCAGACCCATCAATCACGTTTTTCTATAGCCCTAACAGGCAGATTTGGCAGCGAGATTTCTCCCCGCGTGGATTCCAAGGCGTGAGCGCCGCGCAGGGGGAGCGGCGGTGATTAGCCTGACACCCCGAAGGCTGGACGGCTCACTGCCGTTGTGAGGCGGCTAATGGCCTCAGTGGTAGTAATGCTATAGCCGGAGCTGACATGTTATTGAACTACACTAACGCATAAGAGCATTGTCATTACGCCATTTCCCACAGGCAACATTAGTGTCTGGATTATTAAGAAAACAACTTCTCGACAGCTCCGGACAGCCTGGAAGGGAAGTTATAACGGGAAATAGGAAAATAAATAAATAAATAAAAAAGTGGGGGGAGACTGCCGAACATGAAAACACGATGAAGTAACTAAAGCCTTAAATATCTTTGACCAAATTTGACTTTCAGATAATCGTGTAGTACATCTGAGAAGACCAAAGGGCTACGTTTAGCCTGAGGCGCTGAATTAGTTTGAGCCTGACTTGTTGTTTTATTTAAATCTCTCTCTCTCATTTCAAGTTATCTCGGTTCTCCATACTATTGACCAGTTCATTTTGTCCTCTCTGCATCTTTCATTAGTACATTCCACAAAGGTAGGTGTGGGACGTCCTCTCAATCGATGCCCCGTGTGTTGCTTCCTATACAGTACAAGCTCTTTTGGCTGGGAGTTCTTGGTGTCAGTAACTGGCAGCGAGCAGCTAGTCTCATTCTCTTTACTGCCATTTAATTTACAGTGATATCAGTAATAATATCAGTAATAATACAACTGAATTGTTGTCACTACAGTAACCAAACAAAAATGTGATCAAAAATGTGATCAAAAAGTGATCAAAAGGAATAGGCTGAAGCTGAAGGCTCATATGAGCTAATCTTGAGGACAACTAAAAAAAAATGCAGTAAAATACAGGAGACTAATTAATTGTATACAGGGATCAGTTGATGAGAACAGCATATCACAGTCTCTATTACATTCTGTGACAACCGACCAGAGACAGTGTTGCTTTATGTCACCATAGCAGAAGACTAAGCAATAACCTAGGATTGCCCTTTCAGGCTGGAGCCTTAGATTGTCTTCTACATTCAACATCAAAATGGCACTGCATAGAGTATATTATATTCTGAATTATTGGTGTCCTGGAGCACACACCCTGGCTTTATTGTTTAATGGATATGCTATTGAGTTGGAAAGGGGTTATGAGTTTATTGTGGTTAATATTTTATTATTTTATGGTACATAATTTATCAACTATTGATGTACTTGCTATACTACACAGACCATATAAATGTCTGTCTAACTACACCTTTATTACACTCCATTCAGCATTTCGGATTGCAGCCCATTCTACAGATTTTGTCCAATACTCAGAGTCGGAGCCTGCAGTCGCATGAAACAAATAAACATGCATCATTCAGATTTGGTCACATTCCCATGACTCTACGACTGCCTTCACAACGTTTAGTCAAAGGGCCCACTTTACAGAAATGTTATTATTATTATTACCCCAGTAGCTTCCTCATGTCTTGCCAGTGGTGCAACCCACCACGACCCACACACAGCCCTGGTTAGCCCACCCAGCCTGACAGAGACCCTGCGCCTCCAGGGGCCCGGCCTCTTCTACTTAGCTATGATCTCCAAAGTGTACCCGGACGTGGCCGTGTGTGTATAATCAGGGAATCATTTGGTAGTCTCCACTCATTGTGAGTCACCCCGTGGCGGTTTTTAGTATTCACTGTGGTGGTAGCGTAGAGGGATTCATTTGGCAGTCAATACCAGCTCCATTCCACATTGTTTTTTTTTTTCTTTTTGCATTCACATTAAGTCACCGTGAGGATTCGTTATGTATTCACAAGGAGTCCCTTAATGGAATGAGTCATTTGCCGGGGTCCTGAATCGATGGAGAAGAAGAGAGAGAGTGTGTGCGTGTCAATCGATGAGGAGTCGCTATCGACGGAAGGAGGGGTCGCGATCCCGGCGCATGCCATAAGGCAGGCGTACACACACAGCACGCATGGTTTGCATCCAGGGACGTGTATACATGTATGCAAAAAAAAAAAAGAATAGGCGCCTGGGAGGAGAACAGACAAGGACACCTACACCTACTCTAGCATATAATGGAAAACATTCATTATGAATTACACCGTGCCTTCCTTCACATCCAGACTTGATTACTGTACACGAGACCACCACCAAAGTCACATAAACAAACATCACTCCATGGAGTGCCCGGAGCAGGACGTGCTATCCCTAAAACAATAAATAACGTCTGCGCACTTGGATGATGCTCCAAAAAACCTTAAAATATATTATTGGCCTCTTCCATCAGAAGTGACTCCAACGGCCTGAACGGCATGATTAAGGGTCTCTGAGGCTCGAAATGTCACGTACTATGGTGGAAGCCAATGCATTTCGTGATTTTTTTTTATAGCATATGACTCCAGTGTGCAGACTTTATTGTTTTTTGGGCCACCACCAACGTGTATGGGCAACTGCTATGACCCAACCCCCCATACCGAAGACTCTGAACTAATGGGCCCCGTGTTGCTTGGCACTCAAAATCAAGAGTTAGGGATGGTGGTAACTCCCTGTGACATACTACTATAGCGTCATATCCAGGTGCTGTACTTGTGGTAACATAGGGTAATTACTTTAGCCTACATCTGACCTTGCATGGACATGCAGGGCATCAGTATAGATCTATGGCATTAGACTGGATCTTTCAACATGCATATTCTTTCCTATATGCAGACGCAGAAGACATTAATTACAACCAATAAGGAACCAATAAAGAAGTGTTTACTTTATCAAACCATCCTCCTCCTCCTAACAAAGCAAACTGAAAAGTGTGTGGGCTTTTTTTTATTTGTCCTTTTTTAACTCTCAAAAACAACTCTGCACACATCTGCACATCTTGCACATCTGTAACTATGGAGGCTGCCTTGGTACAACCACATGCCATTTCTTTTGCAATACCGGTTGATAAATTACAATTTTATACAGACTATTTTTTCAGCTAGGCCGAGTTCAAAAATACCCGAGCCTGTGCCCAGCTGGGCCCCTACGGCTATGGTTTTCAATCAGTGGTCTGGGGACCACCAGTGGTCCTTGAGATGGTTCCAGGTGGTCCTCAGCTAAGTTGGTTAACCAGATGTTACTCTTGAAAGTGTAAAAATGAAACCATTTGGTTTCATTTTTACACTCTCACGAGATAAAATATTCATCATCTGAATTAGCCCAAGTCTACACAACTAGAAGATTAATGGTCATTTTGGTCTGTATGTTTTGCCTGTTTTGTTTCCTAAATCCAGCCTGTTTTTATTGTGGAAAAAAGCAAAAGAAATCATTAGTTTTGGGGTCTGTGTGGGTTAAAATGTCCTCAAATGGTGGTCCGTGGCTCAAATGCTGAATAAATGGTGGGCCCTGGTTTAAAAAAAAAAACCCTGCCCTACAGTCCCAACAGGGACCCCACAGGTTGAGAACCATTTATGACCATCCCACTGGATCCAAGTCAAATATAGAACCTATACTTCCACCCCTACACCCCCAGTATACCACTCAGACCTCCTCCCAACCAGACTGTACCATCAAGTCAGGTGATCTTACCCTCCTGGTGGTCTCCACTATAGTGGGTTGACCGTGGGATGTCAGGGTCTCCTACTCACCCCCGCCCTGTCTCTATGGAACTGCCCACATCCAGCCCGCATCAAAGCAGCCCTCAATCCATCCGCTCTTCTTTTAAAACCACTCCTCAAAAACCCGCCTCTACAGACTGACCGTATCCATCTAGTTATAGTTTTTCATCTTGTTTCTAATTGTCTTTTAATTATTGTATTTTTTACTCATGTGTTGTTCCATTTTTTCTGATGTTTTGCAGAGCATCTCTGAGCATAGCTACAGCAGAAAGGCAATGCATTATTAGGTTTATTGTAACCATTCACGATTTGTTATGATGGATTTTCAAAAAAAGCGTCACTTGCCATGCATTGTGTTTTCAGGGACATTTTTCAAACCATAATAGTATGTCTCAGATTTTTTTTATTTTTTTATTTGAGCATATTTTTTACATCTGGAACGAGAGGCAAGAGGTTTTATTTTTATTTTTCTTCGGGCAACAACACGCATCTGGTTGGCAAACATGATCTCAGGCTCTTGATCTGCTTTGATCAGCGGCTGTCGTAACAGTAACACAGTTGATTGGCTCACGCCACTTCTGTAAGTTCATGGATTATTTTTAATTATACCGTACTTTGGCATTCCTCTCTGGATGAGGGTCAGATGAGGAGGAGGAGCAGTGGAGATGAGACCATCAACTGCAGCGTGATTACACAAAGAAAGTCATGAAAAACTCTCTTATAGTTAGAGTAAGTTCTGAAAATCAGAGAACCAAATCTTTACCAAGAGATTTCTTCACCAATGTATTTCTAATGGTGTCTAATAACATGTACTGAAATGTTGAAATTCGACAAAGTCGAGGTACTAATCACAACCTAAAATTTACCAAAAATTTAATCAAAATTTATGCTTTATGCAGCATGAAATATGGCTAACTGCTGAATCCATTCCAAGCTTAGTCGGCACATTTGGGCAAGTACTATGCTCTTTTCCAGACCCTGGTGATTCAGTTCTGGTGACGTCTGTGGGGCTGCCAGTATCGGTTGAACATCTTGACGGGCACAGCTGATTGGCCAGCACCCTGTCACTCAACACTGTCAAACAACAAACATGGCGACCCTGCACTGCGATGAATCGCCTATTAAAGCGACCTACGATAAATAGTTTATTTAAAAAAGCGCCCGGTTTTATAAACATCAACATCCGACATACTTTCTGACTTTCTGCTTTTGCTTACATGCTAGCAGCACTCATTGTCTGTGTTTGTTTGGTTAGCAAACAGGCTAGCTCATGAGCCACATGAATGACAACAACGTCATCTGCTAGTAGGTCCTATACTATTCTTTTTGGTTGGTATGAACCAATCAAGACTGCCGCTTTGACAAAGCCCATCCCATAAACTGCTGTCGTATTCATACTGAATAATGAAATGAAATGATAATTCAGACTGACTGTCAGGCAATTATCATCACTCTTTTGGTCAAAAAGTGCCCTTTTATTATCCATATAGTATTTTCAGCCCCT
>CM076970.1:24998657-25013657 GCA_039105355.1 Benthosema pterotum | reverse complement strand
AACAGGAGATCTTAAGGGTTGCAGTGTATTAACTGTACAGGGTGTGATGATAGGGCCTAGGTAGGGCCAGGCCTTCATGGCCTTCAGGTATCAGTCAAAAGAAAGAAATCGAAGCGTAAGAATGGATGAAAAGAAAAATCAACATTATAGTGTCAGAACAAGTTAAATATCCACAATGACATCAGGTATCTCTATATATGGGCTGTAGTAGAAGGGATAATACGGGATAACATTTTGCTCTAAAACAGTACATCAGTATATTAGCATAAAATCTACTATTTGCACAAAGATACACTACTTGAGTTTATGAAACAAAGTACAAGCACTGTATTAAGTATGTTTTTGAGGTATTGAAGGATGGACTTCACTGGACTTTACTGGACTCCATTCTCATTGCTTTTTCCGTCTTCATTTATAGGTCTCAGAATAGATGGTGATGACCGTCTGTCTGTGTGTGGCTGCACGCACGTGTTTGGAAAATGCAAAAGGCATATGTCTAACTTTATATTACTATCTGTCATGTCCATCTGTCTCTCTGTCTGGTATCTACTCATGTTCAGTCAGTCAGTCATTCAATCAATCGATCAATCAATTGATCAATGAAATGATCAACCAACCAATAAATCAATCAATCAATCAAACAATCAATCATGTGTTACATGACCTTTGTTATTTATTTCACATTGTTTTCTGCTAAACATATTTTGTTGATCCTAATTCAATAAAGCACAGTTAATGTGAAAGCCATGTACGCATGTGTGTACGTTTACGTACACTGTATGTATGTATGTATGTATGTATGTATGTATGTATGTATGTATGTATGTATGTACGTACGTACGTACGTACGTACGTACGTACGTACGTACGTATGTATAAATGTATGAATGTACGTGTGTGTATCTCACCATACAATACATAATACACAATGTTCAATAGTGAGCTAGAAAGACACATACTGTGTGTGTGTGTGTGTGTGTGTGTGTGTGTGTGTGTGTGTGTGTGTGTGTGTGTGCGCGTGTGTGTGTGTGTGCGCGTGTGTGTGTGTGTGCGTGTGTGTGTGTGTGTGTGTGTGTGTGTGTGTGTGTGTGTGTGTGTGTGTGTGTGTGTGTTTGTGTGCGCACACGCACATGCGCATACAGGCACAAAGAGATAAAGAAAAAAACGTTACTCTGTAAAAACAATTGTATGTCCGCAAGCCAGATACACACTTTAAAATGTGAAAACCTCAACACACACACACACACACACACACACACACACACACACACACACACACACACACACACACACACACACACACACACACACACACACACACACACACCGCTGTGTCTTTCAGACAGACATATTTGTGTGAGCATAAAGCAGACTCATCCATCATGTAGCTGATGTCACATGGATAAACTCTGTCTATGACAACACATGATGTTAATTTACCATCCCTCCCCTGTGTGTGTATGTGTGCACGTGTGCGTGCGCCTGTGTGTGTGCGTGTGCGCGTGCATTTCCTAGTTTCCGAAGCCCTTTTTCTCATTAACTCTCTCTAGCCCTTCCTCTGTCCCTGTCAGTCTCTGTCTCTTTTGTTTTCTCAACCATTGTGGCGTTAATATTGTTATGCATGTGTTTGCATGCATGAGCATGTGTGTCTGTGCGCCTACGGCAGCGTGTGTGCATGCGCTATATATGTAGCCTATGTTTCTGAATGTCACACGTGTACTGTATTGTTACGATAAGGTGAATGGAGAGTATGTGCAGTATGTGTTTAATGTGATAGAACTGGGTGCACACCGAGCAGTCTTTTGATTAACAGTTTAAGTGATTTATATTACAATATGTCCAAACTACCCAGACTGCCTGGTTTGATTGATTGCCTTTGGAGCAAGTATTGGCGCCTTTGATACCTGATATTGCGACTGAAAATACTTTGTAGTTCCATGGCTTGTTGTCAACAAAGCAATCCACCGTCATGATCCAAAAGAACTAACAAACTGTCAAGGCATCGCTTGACCCCAGTGAAAGCCGCCATCCACTTCCATTGAAGTGCAAGTTGGAAATGCATGCCCCACCATGCAGATATTATGTCTATGTGTTCCTATTACTACATACTACTACCTACTGTACAGTATCCCTACTGCTACAGAGATGTTGACCTGCATGGGTCCATTTGGGTACAATTTACACTACATTTACAATAATGCCAACCCTAACCCAAGCCTGCACAATTAGAGCATGTAGATGAACTGTTATTTTGATCAGCGTTCATCTGCTATCTCTCCTGATAAAACCAACATCAATTCGTTTTTTGTATTGGTGCTGCTAGACCGAAATGCCATTTATTCTGTTCACATGCAGAATAAATAACAGAGAAGTGATATCACACAGCCTAGTCACAAGTAGTCAACATCGGAGCCAAAAGATCTCAGATCTACACTGGAGCTGCAGTGTTTCTGCCACGGATCCCAGAAGGAATCCGCAAAATTTCCTGGTTTGTTTGCATCTCTGTTATGTCTCCCTTCATTCTCCATGCCTTTTCATCTCTTCCTTCCTGCCTCCCCCGAGCTCGATCTCTTTCTCTCAAACCGAGTCACAACAAATGTACTTGTAAAAGTGCTTCTAACTAAAACCGTCCCTGTCATGAAGTGGACTATACAGAGCTACAAAGGGATGTGAGTGCACATCAAAACAAGACAAGAGAGAGAGAGACAGAGAGAGAACATCATCTTACTGGTTTCATGATTCCCTTGCTGCGTTTTTGGGGAGAAAGAGAAGAGAAGAGAAGAGAAGAGAAGAGAAGAGAAGAGAAGAGAAGAGAAGAGAAGAGAAGAGAGAGAGAAGAGAAGAGAAGAGAAGAGAAGAGAAGAGAAGAGAAGAGAAGAGAAGAGAAGAGAGAGAATTTGAATAGATGGAGAGTAGTGATGGGGAAGAGATTGTATTCGTATTACTGTATTGTTGTATTGTATTGCTTTGGCAATGTAAATGTATATTTTCTCATGCCAATAAAGCCCTTTGAATTGAATTGAGTAAGGTGAGAAAGAAAACAGGTTATTAAGAAAGAAAGCCAAAACGGAGGAAAAAATAGTGACACCCAGTGGTGAGAATATGCTACTTCCTTGCGGTGGAACCAATGAAATTCCTTTCAATTCAAATGAGCTTTATTGGTAGGAGAAAACAAACCTTTGCATTGCAAAAGCAACAAATACAATATGTTGAAAATGGGTAAAGTATATACAGTTGAACGAAGGTGGGTACAGCATTTTAGCATTGTTAATTTATACATGTACAGTATAGTGTATAGCAGAGGTGGCCAAAAGGTAGATCCACGTGATATGCCCTTAAAATTACACAATTTATATCTGCCATGTGAATTAAGGTGACTTTATTCATTGACCTAAAAAAGGGAACTGCTGGTGGATCAGAATTCTGAACACTTGTACAGCAAAATGCCGAGTGATGTTGAAGAGGTTTAGGTATTGAACCATTACAGTGGAGTGATTCATATGAAAAGGCACAATTTACCATTAAATGGCTTAGTTGAATATCTGAATTTTGTTCTGATTGTGATATTGGAGCTAACAGCCCTGAAATTCAGGAGGCTCAGAAAAGGCTCAAAAAGCACATTCTGATTTCTTTTGTGCCACCTCAACATTTCAGCCCTGTCCCAACAATGCTCTCTAATTTCTCTAACTGGCCCAGTGTGGGGTTGGAAGAAGAAGAATAATCATTGTGAAGAAACGGTAATACTCAATGACCCCTTGAAAAATTATCAGAATGAAACCACATTCAGCCAAAGACCAGACCGGCTCCCAGACTACAGTAGTAGTTCTTGCTGAGCTGATCATTTTGAAAGACGCTCACAAGTCAAAAAGGTGCATGTGGTCATCTCTGGTGTAGAGCTATTTTCTACTTCCTTTAGCAGCAAGACCCAGGGACTCTCAGCAATCTAAGGAAGTGGTTGCACCACTTAAAAACGATGACAATAATCATTTAAACACTCTAGTTTGACGTGTCACATGTTGCTTAACGCATAATGACATTTGGATCACTTTCCTACATGATGTATGAATAATGAGTCCTTATTTTGTGTCATTGAGAAAGACAGCGAGATCTATTTGCGACCAATGACCAGATTGCAAACTAGTGCACTAATCGCTGGTGTCTTACTAGTCGCTAACAGGTTCTTACTAGTTGCAACTAGATTCTGGTCTCAACCCGTCGGTTTGTCAGAACTAGAAAGCAACTTATTGCAAACTGGTCACAACTAGTTTCTTATGGTCGCGACTAGTGGGTTACTAGTTGCAACCTGGTCGCTACTATAGTTGCAATTTGGAATAGTTGCAATATAGTAATATAGGAATAATATATGAATAGTTGCAATATACCCTTACCCTAACAATTACCCCAACCCCAGCCCCAACCATTACAGCCTTGCAACCAGGTCGTGACCAGGTTGCAACTAGTTGCGACCAGATTGCAACCAGGTCGCAACTAGGTTGTGACTAGCAACTAGACATGACCAGAAGGTATAGGTTGAAACCTGGCCGCAACTAGTAACTAGTCGTGACCTGGTCGTTGGTTGGTACTGGATCTCACCTTCCTGCAAAATTCAAATATAAAATGTATCAACTCTATTTCCATCAAGCACTTTTTAGATTACATAGACAGATCATTATGTATTTTCTCCCCAGGCTCTAACTACAAAGTCTGCTAAGGTGAAAGTACCTTTCCCAAAACAAAGTTAAACTTTTTCATAGTCATCCAACCAGAAAAATTTACTGCAGATACAATATGTCATAATTATAAAATGAGGAGTGTCTTAATCCATCATATAATGAGTAATGCATCAAAAAAAATGATTTCATATTCAATATCCTCCTCATGAGTAGCCTACCAGTGAATCTACCCATTTCCAAAGCTAATGGTAAAGTCCCAGAGTGCAACTGTGCGCAAAACGATCTTTGACATTTGGATAGATTTTGTGTAACATAATAACTAAGAGAGAGAGAGAGAGAGAGAGAGAGAGAGAGAGAGAGAGAGAGAGAGAGAGAGAGAGAGAGAGAGAGAGAGAGAGAGAGAGAGATGTTTGTAATACAGGAGGAGGTAAGGGAGGAGGAGGAGAGTGAACAAGGGCATGCTATGCGGTAAATAAAATCCACTCTGTTAATTTGTGTTCACTCAGAGTTTGATCTAGCAGAAGTGAAGGACAAGGAAATAAATATTGAAGTGTGCGAGTAGAAAACTGGCAAAATGTTCTAGTAAATACAAAATAATTTAACCTGTTTACCCTTTGGCTGCATTTTGATGACTTTGCTGAAACTTTTGCTCAGAACAGTTTCTGGAAGGTTTCTAGTAGAAATGTGAATGCAACTTGCCCACCCGGGGCCGGACTACAGGTATACTATTTTGGAGTTCAGACACAAGTGGTGCATCGTGGGTTCGAGTACCCATACATTCTGATCAACACTGCTGTATGTCTACTCTCTCGCTAGGACTTCAGAACATTAAAGACGTCTATGAAAAGATCACACTCAGATTGAAAAATCAACTCTGCTTTGATGAAACAGTGCCCCCTGTCGATACTCTCAGCATAGTGAGAGGTGTACATAGGGACAAAGCCAGTGGTTGCACCACATAAAAACAGGAAATCATGTAAGTTAATCAAAGTAAAGAATGGAAATACAGTGTGGTTAAAAAGGTGTCGCAGTCACATGGACCGCTTTTTAAAAACTTCAATTGGCTGCATGTTTTAGATGATGTAATTGTGATGTAATGAAGAAATTGGAGGTGCCACGGGTACAGCACTTCTGTTCTGGTAGCTCACTCTGCTCGTGCACAAGTAGGCCATGTATATGGCCATCTCCTGTGTCTTTTCTGCATAATCTTGGGGAAAATGAAATATTTGTTTAAAAATATTTTAAAAAGACAAAAAAGAAAAAAGCTATAACATACACAATGCAACGTGACATAATCCCCTCCAACTTTTCTCATTTTCAACTTTATTGTAACATATTTGCGACACTTGCTTTGGCAATGTAAATGGTTGTTTTCTCATGCCAATAAAGCTTCTGACATGTAACGGCTGTTGTCAGACGGCGCTGTTCCGCGCTTTAGTTATGTCGGAGCGACACAAATTTAATCCCTGGTTTGAGCCTAATCTTGGTTTGCATACAGTGGTTAGTTTGCGACTCCCTGTCACATCCTCCCTGACCTTTACTTCACTGCGTGGCAGCCATCAGCCCATATCGTCACCTCACGTAATCCCTGACTCATGCTACGATTAGCCAGCTGCTGCGTCAGCCTTATACGTTGGATCATTTGCTCCTAAAGACATCCAATATAACTCTAGTATGACCTCAGATTTTACTTTGCTCTCATATTCTCCCTCTCTCTCTTCCTCTCTCTTCGTTGCTATAGCAGGGGCAGATATAGGCATGAACATGGGGGGGGCAATGCCCCCCTAAATGCCCAATCTGCCCCACCAAACACGATAGCATGCAAAATAACCCAAGATATTTCAAATTAAATTTAAAATGATTTGACACAGTACTACTGCTACTAACTAACTACAGTTGTGTCACCACTAAACCAACACCATTTCATCATTCAAAACAGAAAACTCTCTGAGTCAGACCTCTAGCTTTATGCATGCTGCATAATTCCTAATTCCTGTAACCGAAAATGGTATGGGTGCGGCTTGAAGCCGCCCCATTTTCTTCTGCCCTCCCAATTGGGACATGTTACATCCGCCTCTGTGCTATACCAGCAAAGTAGTGTGACGTCAATCCAGAGTAATGATGAATGTGTGTTCAATACCATACAGGCCACATATTCGCAAGCCGCACACGTTTTCCTATTAACCTACAAGGTACAAATGGAAAAGACCTGCATGGGACTGTACATGCGCACACACGCGCACGCAATGACGCACATATCGCACGCCCCCGCGAATGGCATTCCAATTTTCTATAAAATGCCTCCGCATTGACCCTTTTAACCTATCAGACAATGAAAAGAATGGAGATATCAGGTTGTGCGTGCAAGTGTGTGTGTGCATGTGTGCATGTGTGTGTGTGTGTGTGTGTGTGTGTGTGTGTGTGTGTGTGTGTGTGTGTGTGTGTGTGTGTGTGTGTGTGTGTGTGTGTGTGTGTGTGTAAAAGTCATGCTATTGGATCCGTCCATATGTTCCTATTGCTTTGTCCTCATGTGTGACTGCAAATCAGTTGTGTATGTTTTGTCTGCAAAGGTAAATGTTAGGTTTACAGTGTCTGTGACTGTGTGTGTGTGTGTGTGTGTGTGTGTGTGTGTGTGTGTGTGTGTGTGTGTGTGTGTGTGTGTGTGTGTGTGTGTGTGCGCACATGCACATGCATAAACTAAAGTCGATGTAAAAGTGGTGCTATTGGATGTGTTCCTAACAGCAGTTAGCAGCAGGCTCAGGGGAAATGACTCTCGTTCAAACAGGGAGCATCATTATCCTGTTATGGACATAATGCACTTATTGAGAGGAGAATGAAAGCATGGGGGGAAAATGACAGGGAGACGGGAATACGGATGCTTTTGTGGTTCGGGGCCTTACTATGTCGAGAAGACCATGATGTCTGACGTTATGGACTCCAATATCTCTCTCTCTCTCCTCCTTTCTCTATAATTGTACTGTATGTGTGGGCCTATACTTAAATGTATATCGTCTGTCTTCTATTTGAAGTTTTCTTTACACAGTATTTATGCACGCACACATGCACACATGCACACACGCAACAACAACAGCTCCCTTTCATAAAAGAACATAGAGTATGTTAAGGGTGATGATAGCTTTATGCATGGAAACCAAGCAAGCACTGCACCTCCCTCTCCAACACTGAGAATGACCAGAAGTATCCTGCATGGGTGATGTTCAAACTACTCCATCAGTATACAAATACTACACTTGACTATACATGAAAAACATATTACTATTACTTTTATACAGATTGAGTTAAAGGGGAATTCCACGCATTTTCAATATTTTTCTGAGAGCGTACAAATGTGAACCAAATAAAAAAAAGAAGCGTCTAAAGAAATCCATTAACATGGTGAAAATACATCTTGATGATGTCATCAAGATGTTTCACCATGCTTGTGGTTTTCCTCAGACCTCCATTTCTTGGGAACACAAAATGGGGGAACTTTTTTGGAATTCCCCTTTAATATCACATAGGCAGCCTCTTCACATAGTTTGTCTGAAATTCGACCTGTAAGTATGAAACATGTAGCTGCTATAGGTTAGTGTACAGAAGAGAGCCTTTCAAGCCTGTTTTCTCCACATGCTGTTTTTTCCTGCAAGACATTACTGAATAAGCCATTATATATATCTATAATGGCTCTGATTCCGAGCTTTCTACAGTAAAACAATAAAAACATTAAAATAAATAATAATAATGAATAAATACAGTAAAACATATGAAAACATGACCAAGCAGATAAATGGGGACGGGACTGGTTAATATTGCAAACACAGTGAACAAGATTACCATATAAGCCAGGCAGAAATGTCTGTGCATCCTTGCGCAAGTAACAGACCCTTAGTTGTAGTATATTATTATCTACAGTATATATTACCGCATGGTTCAAGCAATTAAATGTACTGTTTTCGCAGTGTTTACGTGTGTGTATGTGTATGTGTGTGTGTGTGTGTGTGTGTGTGTGCACGCCCATGCGTGCGTGCGTGCATGCGTAGATAATTGTTAACAATACACAACAGAACGGCATGACATGTAATCATTATTCAAAATTAAGCTAACCACAGGACGGAATAGATTGTGTCGATAGCGGTTAAAATTGAATTTGGGAAATAATAGGTGCCTCGGGCTCAAAAGTACGTAGATATTTTCTGTAATCATTTGCTTAAGCTGAAGCTTATAACTAACTGATCATTAGATTGAATATAGAATCCAGCAGCGTAACACATTTAACAACCCAGCAGAGAACGCTAATGGCGTTATAATTATAATCACCCAGAATCTATATTTTAAAGGAGTACCCACTCAGTGTCATTAGTTCGACTTAATCACGAGGCTTCATTATGTCAAAACGTTAAGGGAGTATGCGGTGGTTTATTGTAGCCCAGAGTATAGACACCGACAGACTCAACCAGTTCAAAACATGAAGCATTTTGTTCTGGATTTTTTTTTTGCGCGTGTCCTAATATAAACTTTTGGGTTTGAAACGTCGCTGCTGAGAACACTCGCAATTAGTCAGCATGCTTTTAAACCACTAATGGCTCTCAATGGAAGAATCGCCAAACGCACAGTGAATTCTAATGCTTTTTGTTCTTTCGTGTGTGTACGTGTGTGCGTGTGTGTGTGTGTGTGTGGTGTGTGTGTGTGTGTGTGTGTGTGTGTGCATGTGTGCGTGTGTGTGTGTGTGTGTGTGTGTGTGTGTGTGTGTGTGTGTGTGTGTGTGTGTGTGTGTGCGCATGTGCGTGCGTGCATGTGTGTGGATGACTGCGTAATAGGAATGCAGAATGAAGGGCAGTGTAATCAAACAGGTGATTACAGGGTGGGTAGAGGGCAAGGAGGGAGAGATTGATAAAAGAAAGTAGAAAGGACGGATCTAAACTAAAATATTGACTGTCAAAGCAACCCTGAGACTGCACAAAATGTGAGCCAACAGCCCTTAATGAGACAGGTTCATTTGGTTAACTTGTGCTCAAACGGTTACTGTATAGGAGTGGTTTACCCCATTGGCTCTTGAGGGAGTTCCTTCCAAGTGGTCCCCAACTGAATAAATGACCCTTACGACTGTGTAACTCTGTGAGAGTCTGTAACTCTGAAAGCACAAATGATTCCTTTTGTGTACCTGTTACACAAGCTAAAGGTAGTATAGACAAGATTTACATGGAAATTCTACATATCTATATTTATATATTTTACCTTTTTCCATCTATCAGCCACTTTATAATATTGCCAGGGTGTTTTCCTGCAGAAAGACTTGTCCCTATGCCTGTATTTGGGTTTTGTTTATGTTGACATTGGACTGTTTATGTTGATTTTGATTGGGCCATACATTGGGCCTCCCTCCTACAGGATGAGACAGGGGCGGATCTAGGCATGGACATGGGGGGGCAATGCCCCCCTAAATGCCCAGTCTGCCCCACACGATGGCATGCAAAACCCAAGATATTTCAAATTAAAGTGTTTATATTTAACAACACTACTACTGCTACTACAGTTGTGTCACCATCGCCCGTGGCGCGAAGCGTCACGATGAAGCCACACCCATAACACTTTCACCTGCCCCCAAAATTGGGAAATGTTACATCCGCCCTTGGGTTGAGAATTACTGCTAGATTTGTCAAAATCGTCCCGATGGCATATCTCCAAATGGTGAATAAATGTGAATTTGTGGGCCCTTGACGTGAAAACGTTCGGGAGCCACAGCGGTACAGCGCTCAGGATACATAAATACACAAGGTAGTTTATTGGTTCTAATTGATGGTGTAATTCCAGAGTGACGTTGATCATCATAAATAACACAGCGGCTGACGCTTCTCCATCTGTCTGCTATTAAGTGTCAAGGTGAACAGGGTTGTTTACTGGCTGAAGTAATGCTGTGTTGAACGCTTCTTTGGCGGACAGGAAGCAACCAGACGTACATCATGAATGATTGATTGGCTGAATTAATGTGCAGGTATAAGCAGTGGTTGTCAGGCCCGGATGTGACATTTTCCAATTGGGGGGGGCACCTTTATTAACCTGCCAGGACTTACAGGACTTTTATTAGACAAGTAAGCATCAATAATAACATCAGTTGTTGTTGAAGTTGCAACAGGCATGCAGCATGCATCAGGGGTGGATTGGCCATCTGGAGAGTCTGGAGTTTTCCCGGTGGCCTGCGCCACCTTGTGGCCTGGACGTTTTTTTGTTTTCTTTTTTTGAAAAGTCCAGGGCAGGCCAGGTTGCCAGCCCCAGGCCAGGCAAACTAGTGTTTCTATAAAAAGAAAAGGTGTCCTACACCAACCAGGCCAGGCCAATTTGATTTATTTATTATTTGATTTATTAATGTAATTGTATTTATTTAAAGGTAGGGGAAGTGATTTGAAATTCATGGTGTAGTACCAGCCTGGTGCACTAGGGGCCCCCAAAAGTAGCTACACTATGTGAAGCTGCTGCTCTCTCCTGATTGGAGGAGAATTGTGGTGACCTGGGGAACTTTTATTAGCTCCTCTGCTAACGTGGGGGAGGGGGAAACTCCATATGTGGTTTTAACAGAAAAAAAAATATTTTTTGGGTGATATCTGACAAAAGTGAAATCACTTCCCCTACCTTTAATTTGAAAAGACCAGGGCAGGCCAATCCCAGGCAGATTAGTAAGTACCTGTGCAGCGTTTCTATGCTTCGGGGATTCAGGGAACTGTACATTACAATGGCATGTAAGACTTCATTAATTCAGCCCTTTGTTATCAAATGGCACCTGTTTAACTGGTCCTGGAGACTGGAGTTGTGGATGGTCCCAACTGTCTGGAGAGGATGGGGGATAAAAGGGGGGCTAGGGGTGGCCTGGCAGAGGCAAAGTCCAGATGGCCTGGCAAAGCCCAATCCCCCCTGTCATGCATAAAGGTCTGACTCAGAGAGTTTTCTGTTTTCAATGATGAAATTCTGTTGGTTTAGTGGTGAAACAACTGTAGTTAGTTAGTAGCAGTAGTAGTGTTTCAAATCATTTTATTTTATATATAAGCACTTTATTTTGAAATATCTTTGGGTTGTTTTGCATGCCATCATGTTTGGTAGGGCAGTCATTACATTTAAGCGGGCATTAACACCCCTATGCTCATGCCTAGATCCAGCCCTGGTGGTTGTACAATCATATCTCATCTCACTGATATACTGTAGTTGAGCTATTGGTTTACTGACTTTACTATTTTGACAGCTGGAGTCACTCACTAGTTAATTACTATGCACTCAGATCTGGATTAATGAATCCCAAACATCCATTCACTGGTGCATTTTTTGGGACATTATTATAGTTTACAGCTTAAGCGTCTCTGTAAAATGGCCCATTTCACACTCATAGTATTATTTAACTGCAACAAATGTGGAGCTGATGATATGAGTGCAGTGAAATAGGGCATTTTGTCTAATGAGCGCTTTCAAGTATATTTTGATGCTGTTACTTAAAGGGACATTTCAGTTTCAAAACAACTTTTTTGCGATTTTATCGTCTACCCAGCCTATCCAACACCCCCCCGACAGTTTATAAGTTACTCCTTTCTGAAATTAGATATTTGATATTCACACCGCTATAACTCCATTTTAACCATAATACATAGAATAGAATTCAGGGGGTCATGGATTTTTTTTTAATGTAGCAGCCTCAGCTAATAAGAATAAAACAATATTTAAAAAATAAATTAAAACAGTAAATGAAAAGCCACCCTCACATATTAGGAGGACAGTATTAGTCTCCAGAAAAAAGACAGATGTTTTTGATGAATCTATCATGGGTAAAATGGAGTTTGAAGTTATAGTGGGTTTGTATAGGAAGGGGGAGGGGGCAGCCGAAATGGACATCAAATATCTAAATACTGAATCAAGTGATGTAAAAACCACATGAGAAGTTGGTTAACCAAATGTAACTCTTGAGAGCGTAAAAATGAAACCAAATGGATCCTTGCGGGTCCATTTAGTTTCCATTTGGTTTCATGATCTACATGTTTCCTATTTTGTTTCCCAAATCCAGCCTGGAATTGTGGACAAAAGCAAAAGAAATCTTCAGTTTTGGGGTCTGTGAGGATAAATCGTCAAATGGTGGTCCGTGGCTCAAATGCTAAATAAATAGTGGGCCCTGGTATCAAAAAGGTTGAAAACCCCTGAACTAGAGTAGAGGATATAAAGACCAAAAGTTTACCTCTTCACAATGGTACTGCTAAAAATTCTGATTACTTCTCACATGACTGGTGGTAGGTTGAATCATCGGCAAGTATGCAAGCCTATAACTGACTAACTGACAGATACTGTTCTGCACATGCATGCAAATGATCCCGATGAAGGTAAACAAAATCGTATTTCTCTCTTCTTTGGTCCTCAGAAGAAGGATAGATGTATACAGGACGTGACATGCACAGTCTACAGAGACTCTGCACACCGCGCACCACGCAGTCACCCTGGATGCACTACTACCATATTGAGTAGCAGCATAGCAGTGGATGTTCTGGCGAGGAGCCATAGTAGTGCATCATCATTCTGACTCACGCACAAGTGCATGCACGCACGTACCAGCAATGCCATTAATGCTCAACAAGGAGAGAGAGATAGAGAGAGACAGAGAGAGACAGATAGAAAGAGAGAGAGAGACAGAGAGACAGAGAGAGAGAGACAGACAGACAGACAGACAGACAGACAGACAGACAGACAGACAGACAGACAGACAGACAGACAGACAGATGCACGCACGTACCAGCAATGCCATTAATGCTCAACAAGGAGAGAGAGATAGAGAGACAGAGAGAGACAGATAGAAAGAGAGAGGGAGACAGAGAGAGAGAGAGAGAGAGAGAGTGAATAAATGTGAATTTGTGGGCTTCATCGTGACGCTTCGCGCCACGGGCGATGGTGACACAACTGTAGTAGCAGTAGTAGTGTTGTTAAATATAAACACTTTAATTTGAAATATCTTGGGTTTTGCATGCCATCGTGTGGGGCAGACTGGGCATTTAGGGGGGCATTGCCCCCCCATGTCCATGCCTAGATCCGCCCCTGTCTCATCCTGTAGGAGGGAGGCCCAATGTATGGTCCAATCCACAGACAGACAGACAGACAGACAGACAGACAGACAGACAGACAGACAGACAGACAGACAGACAGACAGACAGACAGACAGACAGACAGACAGACAGACAGATGAACGTACGTACCAGCAATGCCATTAATGCTCAACAAGGAGAGAGAGATAGAGAGAGACAGAGAGAGACAGATATAAAGAGAGAGAGAGACAGAGAGAGCAGCATCGTCTTATGGGGTGCACGTTTCATGATTCCCATGCTACCATTTTTTTTTATCTCTGCAACAGAGTGCAAAACAAAGTACAATAAAGTTTTACTGTACATTATACCATCTCCACTGAGATGTATAATGTATAGGGGAACCAGTGAGTTAGTTTGTTTTCATGCATGAACAGTCGCCATTGCTTGTGCCTTCGGCCCTTCGTTCTCTACTACTGTCCGACTTTATTTCCATAATCATGAGCACATATATGCGCATACAATCTGAAATTATTACCGTAGGGCTGTGGAGTCGATTTTACAAGCCAAATGAAGACATACTATAGTGCATGTGTGGCAGACCCAGGCGCGAATGTAAACAAAAAACAGTCTGCACGCATGCATGCACGCCCGCACGCACACACACACACACACACACACACACACACACACACACACACACACACGCGCACACACGCACACTCAAACACACAGATGCGGAAGAACATAGATTGATGAAATGTTTGAGGAAGCCCAGATGGTGTGTGTGTTAAACAGTGCTCCCAGCAGAGAAACACACACACACACACACACACATGCAGACACGCACACGCACACACACACACACACACACACACACACACACACACACACACACACACACACACACACACACACACACACACACACACACACACACACACAGTAAACAAACATTATCATGCGGTACATCTTTGTTCAGTTGAGCGCAAATGAGTTCCTCCAGGAACTGCATTTTTTTTTCTTCGTTTTTTTTCTCCCTGATTTCCCAAAGATGCGACACCAGTTTGGAATTGCAGCGCGTCAGCAACTTCCACATACTGCAGACGATGCCACACATGACTATGTCTGTGACTACCAACATGGTTGTGTCACACCATAGGGAGTTCTGATGATCTGTGACTACCAACAGGGTTGTCACGCCATACGGAGTTATGACTGTGACTACCAACAGTGTTGTGTCGCGCCATAGGGAGTTCTGATGATCTGTGACTACCAACAGTGTT
>CM076970.1:24946157-24993657 GCA_039105355.1 Benthosema pterotum | reverse complement strand
AAATATTCATCATGCAAATTATCCCAAGTCTACACAACTAGAGAATGTAGAAGATTAATGGTCATTTTGATCTGTATGTTTGTTTTGTGTTTTGTTTCCCAAATCCAGCCTGGAATTGCGGACAAAAGCAAAATAAAATCTTTAGTTTTAGTCTGTGGGGCTGACATGTCGTCAAATGGTGGTCCGTGGCTCAAATGCCGGATAAACAGTGGGCCCTGGTGTCAAAAAGGTGGAATACCACTGCTTCATATGAAAAACTTTGGAGGTGCCCACCCTGCCAACCTTCCAGCCCACCCTAGTAGGGCTGGCTAAATCCGGCCCTGCTAAGTGGTATGTTATTTCAGATAGAGTGGTGTCAAATCACCTGTGATAAGAGTCAGCTTTTGTGAACTTTTACACTAATCAGAAATACATGCATTTAGCTTGTACTTCAAAACAAAATCATCCAAGATGAACAATAATGTGTAATATATAGTATTCTCTGTAAGTAGTTAATTACTATATTCATTACAACAACATCAAGAAATAATAATAATAATAAGGGTAATAATAATAACACACTTACATGACTTTCAATTGTCAAACTGCTATAGGGTTGTAAAACAGTAGCATAAAAACAGTAACAGGATGAAATGTAGATTAAGAACAAAATAATGAATAAATAAAAGAGTACTGCATTCTATAATTATATTATATTATATTATATTATATTATATTATATTATATTATATTATATTATATTATATTATATTATATTATATTATATTATATTATATTATATTATATTATATTATATTATATTATATTATATTAACTATTCTCTCCTGTAAACACCTGAACTATATTTTATGAAATAACGTTAATGCTGATCTAAACTAAACCACACCAACTGTAATGCTGAACTAAGTCTAGTGGCATCCATCTTGTTAGCATTGCTTGCATTTTAGTGAAATGCTCTGTTTTTTATTAATATCATATTGTTTGTAGGCTACATGAGTACAAACAATATCATATGACAATATGAGTACTCTCAAAAATGAGATATTAAATCCAAAGAGGTATTTAACAATTAAAATATAATAATTCAAAACAAACAAAAAACAAACAATATAATATACATAGTTATAAGCGAAACAGGACCGAGGAGAAAAAAAAGTCTAAGCAAAAGCTGTGTTAATAGGTACATTTCTAGAACTTTTTGAACATGCGTGGTTTAGTGTAGCAGAATGCCTGGTAAGTGACCTTTCTTGTTTTCAGAGCCTTAATTGAAGCATGGCAGTTTCCCAACTTTGTGGATGTAGATCAAAGGATGAACAAACCCTGACAACCTGGATAATTGAGATGTGATTAACACAGGAACTGATTCGAGTTGTTTCTTATGACACATCAGTATGGACAGCGTAAAGGGAATAAACAACATGACAGTCGCTACCATTACTACCAAGCTGATGAGAATGATCTTAAAAGCCTTCTTCTTCATGCCATTGCCACTGTCCTTCTGTCCTTCTCCTGGTCCAGGCTGTTTCAGAGCTCTGAGGACCGAGAGGCAGCAGAACGACAGCACAGAAATGCACACAATGGCAAAGGCCAGAAAGGTTGAACTCACGCCTCTCTCTGACCAAAAGCAAATCAAACTGAGTGCAATCACCATCAGCCAGACAACACAGCAACAGGCCACCCTGTACCGAAGAGCTTTGTACCTGAGATATACCACAGGGTGAACCACCGCTATGTAACGCTCCACACAGATACAACACTGGAACGATGGGACAGAGAACAAGAAAAACATAGCAAATATGAAAGTTGTAACAATTTTCAGTGTAGAGTTGTATCTGAAGCACAATGAAAACCATAAGATAGGGTCCAGGATAGAGATGATCACAGATGCAGTCAGGTTGAGATAGAAGAACTCGGAGGCTATCGTCCCACGAGCTCCACTCAGTATCAGCCACAGAACGTAGATGTTGCTGGGGAGAACCAGGATGAGGCTGCAAGCCAGATCGGAAATGACGAAAGCTTGTCGCATGGATATGAAGGATACAGAGGAGTCGGTGCCATTTTCCAGGGTGTCGTTCATCTTAAGACTCTAGGTGTGTCCTGCAGCAGGTTCAGAATAGAAAGACAATGGATGGATTTGATTGCCTCAATATGCTGTATGTAACTGTGACACACCCTTGGATTTTCATAACGTCTCTCAATATTATTCTGAAAACAACAACTATTCGAATGAACACAAGGTTAAAGTGATCTCACGTTTTTGATGCCAGCAGAGTGTCTCAGATCTCTGAGTCGGGAGTTGTGGTGAAGTGAAGTCTCTTCTTAAGTGTCTTCTTGGTAGCACATCCTTCACATGATGTACTCTCCACTTTACCTCATCTAATTCCCTTCCCTGCTTCTCTTTTGACTGTATTGCTTGTATAACAAGCATATTTTAATAGTTATTCCAAGGACGTGGCGATAATTTGTGTATGTACCCATGCACACTCCCACTTTCCACTGACTAAGAAAACAACCCAGGCAACACACCCTTCAATCATTCCTGTGTGTAGTCGACCACTGATGTGGTCGGGGAAAGCACCTGGGCGACTGTGACTCAGGAGGTACAGAAGGTTGTCTAGTGATCAATGGGTCGGTGGTTCAAATCCCTTGTGAAGAAAGAAAAAAAAAACTTTCACTGTGCTGAAGTTCTGTGTGGTGCATGAACGTGCACGGTCTGACACCGCCGCTGTGAGATAATTAAGTCCATTTAACACAAGCCCTACATGCCAATGTTCTATTACCAGGCCTTGCCACGCAGTGAGCATGTTTTTATTTGGAATTGGCAGATATAGCGCTGTGCTATCTGTCCAATAGAAATAATGGCAATATGACATATGCCTGCTCATATCAAAGAGCAGTGCTGGTCATGGATGGTGTGTGTGTGTGTGTGTGTGTGTGTGTGTGTGTGTGTGTGTGTGTGTGTGTGTGTGTGTGTGTGTGTGTGTGTGTGTGTGCGACTGTGCACGGGGCAGCGTTAATTGGTGGGTAAACTTGAAGGATACAATGTCGACGGAGTTGGAAAGAAAAAAAGTAACCGAAAAATATCTCTGCAGCAGCACTGGGATGATGATAGAGAAAAATCACACCCATGTGAAGTGAAGCTCTCGTGCCACTGTGTGTGGTGGTCTCTGAGGGGTCCCCCAAATTTGCAAACCCACAGGAACGCGCCAGGCGTCCTGTGACATTACTGGCAAGTTAGCAGTGTTGGGCAGTAACTAATTTTAGATTACATATTACTGTAATATTATTACTTTTGCTCCAAAAAGTAAAGTAACGAGATTACTCTGCCAAAATGGGTAATAAGTAACGCATTACTTTGCAAGTAACGCCAAGTTACTTGTTTAAAATGAGCTTGTTGTTGCATGCAAAAATAGAACAGATTTACAAGCTATCGACAGGTACTGTAACAACAGAGATGTGCACTAGAATGTAGAATGTAGATTTTTATTTGTTTTTATTTAAGAAAGACATTTACAATGTCAGATTTTGTTGGCTTTGTTTTCAGGTGCAGTTTGTGGGATTGGAGACTATTATTATTCCAATAAATTGGATTCAGTTCTAAAAAGAGCTCGCTAAACAGATTATGTTGTACATCTCTATTTTTTCAAAGGCGGTGTTGAGAACTTGGGAAAGTAATAACGTAATATGTAATATATTACTCTTTGATTCCAGTAATAAGTAAAGTAATGATATTACTTTGTCTAAGGGGTAACGAGTAAAGTAAAGAAGTTACTTTCCTAAGTAATATTGACCAACATTACTGGCAAGTTAGCACACATCAAAAAGGGTAGAGAAATGACCATGTTACTGTCTAGGGGTCCCTGAGAGTCAACATGGGGAACATCCAGACCACCAGGAACACACTCAGGGGGGGCGGTGCGGTTTTGGCGTACCACCCACATCCAAAAGATAGAGGTGGTTGGATATATGGCACCGCTTAGTGATGGCAACGGTGCGGGGATGAACGGATACATACATAGATACATACAGTACATGCATGACAGACTCAGACGTCCCACATTTGAGTGCTTATTGGAAGAGGTGCGAGCACCACTTCAAAAATGTCTGCTGCTTGTGATTAACAATTGGGCATTCTGAGTGATTAATATTTGAAAATTATCTGAAGTGGGAAATGCTTCTCTCTCTCTCCCCCTCTCTCTCTATTTTTACATGTATTTTTTAAGATCACATACTGTAAGGCCAACCACTGTATTGTGCTGATTAGAACAATGCTCCCAGAGGTTTGTGTTGATCAGATCATAGTGAAATGACAACAGTTGGCGCTCTTGACACAATAATCATTTGTTATTTCATGTAAAGCACTGTTAA
Source organism: Benthosema pterotum (assembly GCA_039105355.1). Classification (NCBI taxonomy): domain Eukaryota; kingdom Metazoa; phylum Chordata; class Actinopteri; order Myctophiformes; family Myctophidae; genus Benthosema; species Benthosema pterotum. The sequence continues at coordinate 24,989,289 of CM076970.1, read as the reverse complement.
GCATTATTTAGTCCTAGTGGGTATAAGTACATTTCTGACTGAACAAACATACAACGTAAAACAGGCTAAACACGCCAAAATCCCATGCAAACCGAGCTGTGAAACTGTGTTCTTTTGATATAAAAGTACACAAAAGTGAAACGTTTACCTTTTTTTTGGCATGCATTCTTGGGTATGGCCATATGACCACAATGACCATGTGGTCTAAAAGTGTGGAAAAAACAAACAAAAAAACAAACAAACAACAACATATTTTCCATTTCACTAGGACATGAATTGACACACGTGTTCCACACCATCACAGGGACTGCAGTGCCCAGTGTCAGTGATATCAGAGACAACACAATAGACAATACAACATGATGTATGCTTACGGTAGTTTTTATTTCCACTGGTACTGCATACATGTTTCATCGCATTCATATACATTTTAAACGTAGAAATTATTTAGACTTAAATACAATTATTAAACCACATATCAAACTCATGTGTAAACCCAACCACCTGCAAGCTACAACCATGTGATCAAACTCCTGATTAAAAGATATCACATTTGATCTGAGGGTTGAATATTCAACAGTGAGTGGTGTCAAATCACCTGCTATAAGAGTCAGCTTGAGCAGTAAGTGAGTCATCTTTTGTGAACTTTACATTAATCAGTAATACATGCATTTACTGTATCTTGTACTTTTTGGTTGCATGACTAATTTTTGCAACACTAATTCTTAAAATATTGTATTCTCTATTAGTAGTTACTATATAATTACTATTTTAATTCACAACAACAACAGCAAATAACTAACAAATAATAAGGGCAATAAAATAATAATAATAACAACAATAACAACAATAACTAGAAGTACTGCAATTTAAACAAAAATTGCAAAGTGTGGTTGCTGCAGTCGCTTGTTTCGGCCCCTTGCAGTCAGTTAGGATGTCGACTATTCGATTCACCCCTGTGATCATTTGGAAGGAATCGGGAGGGGATATTATTTCATACGGCCCAAATCATGTTTTTGCAATGGTTACGTTTTGCGCTTTTGTGGCGCCCCCTATGGATGAACATGGAAATGGTTGTGACTCCCTGTTGATGCCACCTCCCAAGACATGCGATTCAAATTTGGGAAGGATTGGACATTTGGTAGGTTATTTGTGGCACTTTTTGTGAAATAGGCTTCTCCCACTAATTTTGGAAGCCAATTATGGCTGAAAGATACGCATAATCAAAAATATGTCTCGCTATTTTAATCAGATAGGTCCAGAGAGCATGTGTATAGAATTTTGCGAGATTTGATCAAAATATGTAGAAATAGAGGCAAAAAGTGTGTTTTGGACAAAATTCAAAATGGCGGAAAAACTTTTCCTGGTGGAAATGGGCTTGGCCGACATGGAGAGATGCATGACCAAAGGAATACTGGGGAAAAAATATTTTTAAATTTACGACCTACCGTTCAAGAGTAATGGGCCAAAACGTAAAGTAGCCTGTTATAGCGCCACCATGAGGCCAACTCATTTAATTATTTTTCAAATAATTTTCACAATTATTATGAGCCTCCCCTCCATATCTTGAATAAGGCACTTACAGCCTTCAAGGAAAACAATATATCTTTCCTTTATAAGTCTATGGAGAACGAATGAATTAATTTCAATTAAACTATGCAACGGATCTCTTAGAAAAATACAAGCACACCATTCCCGAAGAAGCCGGTCAATTTGACATATGGCTTGAGTGCATGTGACAAAAACTGTGGGAGGAGGAGCGTGCCGAAATTTCCCAAGGTACAATTACAATAGTCTACGATAGTCTAACTACAGTATTAATAAAACTATTTGCAACTGCTATAGGGTTGTAAAACAGTATCATAAATACAGGAAAAAGTAGGAAAACAGTAAAGGAGTAGAAAACAAACAAGTGCATTTATTATCTTCTTATATTACTACTACTCCCATAACTATTATTTAATTATTTAAATATATTTATTTCAATATATTAAATACTCTGTTGGAAACAACTGACATAAAAACAGTGAGATTAAATAAATATTTATTTATAGTACTTAATGCTGACCTATGGTAGTAGTGGCACTTGACGGAACAAATTATCTTGTTATTATCTTGTTAGTATTGCTTGCTTGGTGAAATGCTCTGCATTGTGTTTTGTGCTACCGGTATCTTTTTAAATTATTAATGTGTATTGTTTGTATGTGAGAATCCTCTAAAACACAATATCGTATCTCAATTTCCATTAAAAAAATCTATATACTGTGCATATGTATAAGGGAAACAAGACTGAGGAGAAAAAAGTCTAAGCAAAGGCTGTGTTTAGAACCTTTGGGTCAAGCATGGGTCAGTAGATCAGAATGCCTGGAGATATTTCTTGCTTTCAGAGCTTTAATTGAAGCATGGCAGTTTCCCAACTTTGTGGATATAGATCAAAGGATGAACAAACCCTGACAACCTGGATAATTGGAATGTGATTATCACAGCAATTAGGCTGGACACAGTAGTCACCTGGATCAGTGTAGACAGAATATGGGGAATAAACATCATGACAGTCGCTACCATTACTACCAAGCTGATGAGAATGATCTTAAAAGCCTTCTTCTTCATGCCATTGCCACTGTCCTTCTGTCCTTCTCCTGGTCCAGGCTGTTTCAGAGCTCTGAGGACCGAGAGGCAGCAGAACGACAGCACAATAATGCACACAATCAAAAGGGGCAGAAAGATGTAACCCAGCACTGTCTCTGACCAAAAGCATATAGAGTTGAGTGCAATCACCATCAGCCAGACAACACAGCAACAGACCACCCTGTACCGGAGAGCTTTGTACCTGAGATATACCACAGGGTGAACCACCGCTATGTAACGCTCCACACAGATACAACACTGAAATGATGGGACAGAGAAGAAGAAAAACCCACAGTAAATGAAGATCATAAACTTTCTCAGTGTATCGTTGTCTGTGAAGATTGATGCAAACCATAACATGGGGCCCAGGATAGAGATGATCACAGATGCAGTCAGGTTGAGATAGAAGAACTCGGAGGCTATCGTCCCATGAGCTCCACTCAGTATCTGCCACAGAACGTAGATGTTGCTAGGGAGAATCAGGATGAGGCTGATAGCCAGATCGGTTGCTGCGCAGATTAAGTATATAAAGGAGTCGCTGCCATTTTCCAAGGTGCTGTTCATCTTAAGGCGTTGTGTATGTCCTGAAGCTGGTTCAGCGGAGAAAGACATAATGGATGGATTTGTAAACAACCATCCAAGATATTATTTTGAAAACAACAACTATTCCACTAAACAATGAACACAAGGTTAGAGTGTTCTCACGTTTTGGATGCCAGCAGAGTGTGTCAGATCTCGGAGTAGGGTGTTGTGGTGAAGTGAAGTCTCTTCTTAAGTGTCTTCTTGGTAGCACATCCTTCACATGGTACTCTCCACTTTACCTCCTCTAACCATTCCCTTGCCTGCTTCTCCTTCCACTGTATTACTTGCTGTACAACTGCGTAAGCACATTTCAATAGTTATTTTATGGGTAAGGTGATAATTTGTGTATGTACACTCCCACTTGCCACTGACTAAGAAAACAACGCAGGCATCACACCGTTCAACCAATGTCACGCAGGCTAACTTGCCCTACAGTCCAGGTGGTCCAATGATCTGTGAGTCGGCGGTTCGATTCCTGGCTCCTCCTGTCTACATGTCCAAAGTGTCCTTTTCCAAGACTATGGTTTCCACTGCACTGCACTGAATGATTGTGTGATTTTTTTTAACCTTTATTTTCAGTTTTAACCTTTATTATTCAGTATTTGACCCACGGATCTCCATTTGATTTTTTGTCCACAATTCCAGGCTGGATTTGGGAAACAAAACAGGATAACAAAAATACATTCTCCGATTGAATGTGTAGACTTTGGGCTAATTCAGATGATGAATATTTTAACTCTTGAGTTTAAAAATGAGAGCGTATAAATGAAGTTTATAAATGAAGTTTAAAAATGAGAGCGTATAAATGAAACCAAATGGACCCTTGCGGGTCCATTTGGTTTCATTTATACGCTCTCCAAGACTTACATCTGGTTAACCAACTTTCCATATTTAACTTGGAACTCTCTCAAGGACCACTGGTGGTCCCCGCCCCGGTCAGAGTCAGCCAAAGGGCCGCATTTGGCCCCCGGGCCGAATAATTACCAGCTATGGTGTAGATCCATACATTTTTCAGAAAACTATTAGGATTTAGAAGATTGTAAGATTGAGCTTGTACATCTGCTATTTTTGATCATGTTTTTATTTTTTTAAGATAGCATATGGTCAAACACGGTATGTGCTGATCAGTTTATTGTGGATTGGATCAGAGTGACATCACAAGTTTCCCCTTCTGACACAAATTTCCATATTCATAATGCAACATTTAGTCATTCAGTTAAATCATGTTGATGTGAGTAAATCTCTGACTGAACAAACATAAAATAGTCTAAAAATGCAAAAAAAAAAAAAAAAAAAAGCAGCAGCATAAAAATAGTAACAGGATGAAAAAGTAGAATGTATAGATTAAAAGACATACACAGTCTTCTTATATCACTCCTTCTTATAGATGTCCTTGACTATTACATCATTTAATTGTATTTGTTTACATACTATTATGTTAACTACTCTCTTGTAACAAGTATACAATATTAACTAAATTTTTATATAGTACTCTAATGCTGACTTAAGTTAACCATACAAACTGTATTGCTGGTTTGAACAAATTATCCATCTTGTTGCTATTGCTTGCTTAGTGAAATGTGTTGTATATATATTGTTTTTGTTATGTATCTGCTTGTTGTTAGTTTTTTTGTTAAATATTTTGTATTGTATGTACATGAGGACTCTCTCACAAACGATATTGTATCTCAAAAGGTATTCCAAATTAAAGGGATAGTTCATATTCTTAAGCTGTATGACTTGCCATTGATATAGTGAGGTCAACTGTATTAATTGATATCCAGATTCCTGTGGTGGGAGTTCTACTCTGGTTTTGGGGAATCATCAAGAAGTTTTGTTCATTTTGTGGGGGGTCACTGGGCCCATGCAGCAAAAGTATCCAAAAAACTAACATCATTTTGTATTGTTAACCTATTTCTAAAATAGTAGTACATTCTTTGTTCATTTTTTATCAAAGGGAATTATGTATTTTGTCACTATGCCTAAAAAGTAGTTTTATGTGATAGGAGGGTCAAATTGAACAAAGGAGGTCCTTATATTTTAGAAATAATTCAACAAGACACATTAGTTTTGTGGATTCATTTACTTCTACTTCTACTGCATGGCCCCAGTGACGCCCCCAAATGGACCCGGAACTACTTAATATCGACCAAAACTAGAGCAGAAATCCCACCACGCAACTCTGACAATCAATTAATGCAGTAACAACCACAATAATATCAATGGTAATGGTAATGGTAGCTTAACTTAAAAAAATCTGAACTATCCCCTTAAAAAAATCTAAATAATATGTACACGAATATAAGGGAAACAAGACTGAGGAGAAAACAAGTCTGTAATTGGAACGTTTTTTTTTAACAAACATGGGTCAGAATGCCTGGTAAGATATCTAGCCTATTGTCAGAGCCTTAATTAAAGCATGGCAGTTTCCCAACTTTGTGGATGTAGATCAAAGGATGAACACAACCTGACAGCCTGACTAAGTTAAGTGTGATTGCAATAGCAACTGGTCTGGACTGTACAGTCAACAGTGTAGTCAGATCCTGGGGAATAAACATCATGACGTTCGCTACCATTACTACCAAGCTGAAGAGAATGATCTTAAAAGCCTTCTTCTTCATGCCATTGCCACTGTCCTTCTGTCCTTCTCCTGGTCCAGGCTGTTTCAGAGCTCTGAGGACTGAGAGGCAGCAGAACGACAGCACAGAAATGCACACAGTGCCAAAGGCCAGAAAGATGTATTTTGACACTATCAGTGACACAAACCAAAACGAGCTGAGTGCAATCACCATCAGCCAGACAACACAGCAACAGACCACCCTGTACCGGAGAGCTTTGTACCTGAGATATACCACAGGAAGAACCACCGCTATGTAACGCTCCACACAGATACAACACTGGAACGATGGGATAGAGAACCAGAAAAACACAGACATGATGAAGATTGCAGCCATGTTCAGTGTATCATTGTCTGTGAAGCACAATGCAAACCATAAGACAGGGGCCAGGATAGAGATGATCACAGATGCGATTAGGTTGAGATAAAAGAACTCGGAGGCTATCGTCCCACGAGCTCCACTCAGTATCAGCCACAGAACGTAGATGTTGCTGGGGAGAACCAGGATGAGGCTGATAGCCAGATCAGTTCCTGTTGATATGAATTCTAAGGAGGAATCAGTGCCGTTTTCCAGGGTGTCGTTCATCTTAACTCTCTGTGCGCGATCGGATTTTCTTTGTTTTCTTTCCACTGCCGCGGCTCAAACCAGTTCGATCGGTAAAAAAGCCCTAATTTTGAAGCTCAGATCTCCTAAACAGGATGTGCTGTTTCTGTTATGCTGTGTCTGTTGTCTTGCCTAATCGATCATCTGGCGATCTGCCCCAAAACATCCGGCTCACAAGTCAGGAAGTGCTGTGTAGCCCTGGCTGCTTAACCCATGCGCCAGCGACATTGAGGGGGCAAACCGGAGGAGAGCCGTTTGAATGCATTGGATTGAATGAATGTCAATGGGACGGGGGAAAAAAAAGTTGTCCCCAATTCTGTCCCAAATGAAAGTCAGCAACGGGATGATCATCAGACGATGCGCACGGACTAATAGTTGGATTAAAGAATGAAATCTACATCTCGTCGTGATACGAGCCGTCCGCGTGACCGGCGGAGGGGTTCTAACGGGATGTCCACGAGCCCCGCGTGGACGGCGCCAAGAGAATTAAGGCTCTGTGTGTGTACTGCAGCAGGTTTAGCAGAGAAAGACATAATGGATGGATTTGAGTGCAGTTTCCTGAATAGATTAGAGATGGACACACACTTGCTTTTGTACACAACTTTCCTCAATATTATTCTGAAAACAACAACTATTCTAATGAACAATGAACACAAGGCTAAAGAGATCTCACATTTTTGATGGTAGCAGTGTCTCAGATCTCTGAGGTGCGTGTTGTGGTGAATTCAAGTCTCTTCTTAAGTATCTTCTTGGTAGCACATCGTTCACATGATGTGCTCTCCACTTTACCTCCTCTAACCATTCCCTTCCCTGCTTCTCATTCCACTGTATTGCTTGTTGTACAACTGCGCAGATAGTTAATAGTTATTCCAAGGACGTGGCGATAATTTGTGTATTTCCCCATGTACACACCCACTTGGCACTGACTAAAAAAACAACCCGTACACCTCACTGTTCAATCAATGTAACAGACTAACCTGCACTACTTTACCAAGATTATGTATGGTTTCCACTGTAATCAGTTTATGTATGTGTGTGATTTTAACATTTATTTCACCAGTAAAAACACATAATGAATGGGTGAATGTAATGCACTATGTAAAACACCTTGAATAATAGCACTATATACAGTAAATGCACTATTTACCATCTGAATGGCAACATGTAAAAAAAAAAAAAAAAAAAAGGATTTTGGTTCTCAAAAATATCAGATATCCAAGCTCACAGCGCAACTTTGTGCCACACCTTGAGCTTGTACATCTATTTTTTTCCACGATTTTCTTTTTCTTTCCTTTTTTTCAGATCACACATCTCCAACCGCTTCATTGTGCTGATCAGAGCAATGCTCCCAGAGTTTCCCCTCCTCACACAGTATTGGCGTTTCATGTTCATTGTAATGGAACTTTTAGTCATTCAGTTAAATCATGGTGATGTGCACCAAGCATATAGGCTTTTATTTAGGGTAAATGTCTAATTCAACAAACAAAATAGTCTGAAAATGCCCAAATCCCATGCGAACTGAGCCATAAAGTGCCTGCCACTGCTGATGACATTCATGTGTCATGTCCTGTACTTTTAGACAACACAAATAAAGTATATCCATACCATAATTTTATTTCCACTGGTGCCGCAGTACATTCGCATTAATTTTTAAAGTAGCTCATTGAACAGATCAAATTATTTAGACTTATAAATACAGTTCTGTAATTAAACCACACATCAAACCCTTGTCTACATGCTACAACCACACTAATTAAAATACATGACAGATGATCTGAGAGTTGAATATTCACTAGTAAGTGGTGTAAAATCACCCGCTGTAGGAGTCAGCTTTTGTGAACTTTAGTAGATTGAGCAGAAACATATGCATTTATCTTGCACATTTTTATAAATTAAAACAAGTATGCATGAACTAATCACTAATAATAATAATAATAACAATAATCATTTCCAATTCAGAAACTGCTATAGGGTTGAAACAGGGTGCATAAAACAGGGACAGGATAAAAAGTAGATTGAAAACAAAAATGCGAAGAGGGAAAGACATACTCAAGTATGAGGGAAACAAGACTGAGGAGAAAAAGGTCTAAGCCAAAGTCATTTTAAAAGGTTCATTTTTAGGCCCATTTATACATAGCAGGATGCCTGGTAAGTGATCTTTCTTGCTTACAGGGTCTTAACTGAAGCATGCCAGTTTACCAACTTTGTGGATGTAGATCAAAGGATGAACAAAACCTGACATCCTGAATAACACAAATGTGATTAACCCAGCAACTGTGCCGAGAGGTCCACTAGTCATCAGTACAAACAGAATAAAGGGAATAAACATCATGACAGTCGCTACCATTACTACCAAGCTGATGAGAATGATCTTAAAAGCCTTCTTCTTCATGCCATTGCCACTGTCCTTCTGTCCTTCTCCTGGTCCAGGCTGTTTCAGAGCTCTGAGGACCGAGAGGCAGCAGAACGACAGCACAGAAATGCACACAATGGCAAAGGCCATAGAGATGTAACACCACACTCTCAGTGACCAAAAAGGAAACGAGCTGAGTGCAACCACCATCAGCCAGACAACACAGCAACAGGCCACCCTGTACCGGAGAGCTTTGTACCTGAGATATACCACAGGGTGAACCACCGCTATGTAACGCTCCACACAGATACAACACTGGAACGATGGGACAGAGAACAAGAAAAACACAGACATGATGAAGATTGCAATCATCCTCAATGTAGCTTTACATGTGAAGAATGATGCAAACCATAAGATAGGGTCCAGGATAGAGATGATCACAGATGCAGTCAGGTTGAGATAGAAGAACTCGGAGGCTATCGTCCCACGAGCTCCACTCAGTATCAGCCACAGAACGTAGATGTTGCTGGGGAGAACCAGGATGAGGCTGATAGCAAGGTCAGTGATGGAGGAGATTACTGCTGGGGAATTAAAGTCCATGGAGGAGTCATTGCAATTTTCCAGGGTGTCGTTCATCTTAAGGCTCTGTGTGTATCCTGCTGCAAGTTTAGAAGAGAAAGACATAATGGATGCACTTGAATGCCAGAATATATGCAATTGTGGCACACACTTGCCTTTCAAACAACTTTTCTCAATATTATTTTGAAAACAACTATTCTCACGTTTTGGATGCCAGCAGAGTGTCTCAGATCTCTGAGTTGGGTGTTGTGGTGAAGTGAAGTCTTCTTAAGTATCTTCTTAGTAGCACATCCTTCCCATAAAGTACTCTCCACTTTACCTCCTCTAACCATTCCCTTCCCTGATTCTCCTTCCACTGTAATGCTTGTTGTACAACTGCGCAGGTAAGCACATTTTAATAGTTAATCCATTGACGTGGGACTAATTTGTCTATGTACCCATGGACCCACCTGCTTGGAACTGACTAAGAATACAACCCAGACAAAACACTGTTCAATGTCACACAGACTAACATGCGCCACAGTTCAGGCTGTCCACTGATCCGTGGGTCGCCGGTTCGAATCCCGTCTCCTCCCGTTGGTGAAGTGTCCTTTACCTTTGTATGGTTTCCACCACAATAAGTGTGTCTGAATGGTTGAATGTAATGCACTATGTAAAGCATCTTCGACATGGTGCTATATACCGGTAAATGCACCATTTACCATTTGTGTAGCAACATACAGTTTTCAAAAAACTATTAGGATTTAGAACATTGTTTTTTAGCACGTCTACAAGCTCATCACTTCATGCAACACCATGAGCTTGTACATCTGCTATTTTTGATCATGTTTATATTTTGATATTTCTAAGATGAAGAACTGAGAAAACTGTTGCGCCTTTCTTTGTCCTTTTTTCTTTGTCAAACTTGACTACAGGAGCGTAAGTCTCAAAAACATAAAGTGAACTAGACTAGACTAAAAGACTCGCTCACTGTAAAAGAAGGAAGTAATCCTTAGACGAGGCTTTAGAAATTCATTATTTCATTTATTTGCTCATGATAAAGTACTCAGTGCTCAAAGTGCTAGTTGAAAAAGCAAATGTTTTGGTCCGAAGACCTTCATCAGCAGTGCTTAAAGTATCAAAACCAGATGAAGAACTTGCTTTTAAAGAGCTACTCATCAGCTCAGGTGCTGAGAATTGCCAATTTGTGGCCACACCTCATGGTGGGGTGTGGTCAATAAAAAATGAATTAGAGTTTCACAGTCTATAAACAACATGAAATATGCCAAGTGAGCACTTTGAGCACTGAGCACTTTATCATGAGCAAATAAATGAAATGATGAATTTCTCGTCGAAGGATTACTTCCTTCTTTTTTTTTTTTTTTTTTTTTTTTTTTACAGTGAGCGAGTCTTTTTTCACTCTAGTTTACTTGATATTTCTAAGATCACATAAGGCCAACCGCTGTATTGTGAGTACAATATGGCCAGTAAGGCCAACTGTTGTCAGTGTGCAATAACAACAGTTGGCCCTTCTGACACATTATCGATGTTTCATGTAAAGTGCTTTGATTAACTCCGTCATTGTAATGATGCTGCTATTCGATTAAAACTGCCACAATTTGCTACCATCCTCCATTAAAATTACTGCTTTGTGTGACCTGGTGTTCATAGTTCAAACATGATTGTTTAGTTCAAATATTGTAATGCAAATTTCAGTCATTCGGTTAAATCATTTAAAGCTGTAGGCTTTTATTTAGGGTAAATTTTCGACTGAGCAAACATGAGACCTTTTTCTTCCCACTCAGCTATAATGGCTGCCACTGCTGATGACATTCATTTGTTGTGTCTTATATTTTTAGTTCTCTGGAAGGTTTCAGACAATACAACAAAATATATTGTTTCCATATAGTTTTATTTCTACTGGTGCTGCAGTACATGTTCCATCACATTCATATACATTTTAAAAGTAGTTCATTGAACAGGTTAAATTATTTACACTTATAAATACAGTTATGTAATTAAACCAGGGGTTTACAACAGGTGGTCCGAGGAACACCAGGTCTCTGAGAGGATTCCAGGTGGTCCCCGACTAAATGATGGAAAGTTGGTTAACCAGATGTAACTCTTTGAGACCGTACAATGAAACCAAATGGACCCACAAGGGTCCCTTTGGTTTCATTTTACACTCAAGAGTTAAAATATTCATCATCTGAATTTGCCAAAGTCTACACAACTATAGAATGTAGAAGATTAATGGTAATTTTGATCTGTATGTTTGCCTGTTTTATTTTCTCTGACATACAACCGGGAATTGTGGACAAAAACAAAAGAAATCTGTGGGGTTAAAATGTCATCAGATGGTGGACCGTAGCTCAAATTCTGAATAAATAGTGGGCCCTGGTATGAAAAAGATTGAAAACTACTGAATTATACCACACATCAAACCCATGTCTACATGCTATAACCATGTGATCATACTCTTGATTAAAAAACATCACAGATGATTTGAGAGTTGAATTCACTAGTAAGTGGTGTCAAAGTGAGTGTCGATCCCATCAATTCAGATTTTGTGAACTTTTACAGTAAATTGTTCAGAAATCTAAATTAATCTTGTACATTTTCATAATTGAAAACAAAATGATGCACAATGAACAATAATGCTTAAAACATATCATATTTTGTATGAGTAATTCTTCATCTCAACACCTCAAATAGATCAATAATAATAATAATAATGACACACTTCAATTATTTGCATTTCACAAACTCCTATAGAGCTAAGCCCAGGAGGGGCAAAATCAATTTGCTACCCTGGCTTATGTTATTACAGGTGGCCAAACGGTCACGACTAAGGCATGTTATTTTTCAAAATCTGTGATATCATTTTGCGACTGCGGCATATGTCGCGATGTATGGCGCAACGGACGGATGTATGGCGTAACGGACGTGACCGGGGTTAGGTTTAGACATGATGGGTGAGATTTTCGTTACATGCTAAACCCCTTATGCCATATCCCTTATTTCATTTTCACTATTTTGAAAAACTTTTTTGGACTATTTCAACATGTCAATCTATTAACACGTTGTGAGCTAGTAGACTGGCCATTTGAACTACTGAGAAATGTTTTTTTTTAATAGTTTAAAAAGGCAAAGAAGTTAAGGGATAAGGGGTATAGCGGTAACGAAAATGGAGCATGATATGTTCGGTTTAGGTTTAGCGTCAGGCTTAGTCGCGACTAACCAGTCGCGACTAACTCTTAGAGGTCACGACCGGTTTACCACCTGCCGTGCTTGTGATACAAGTGCGAGACTGACACAGGACGTGTCCCCTGCTTCCCTCTCTGAGTGTGCAGACACACATCACAGGAAGAAATGATTGCTAGGATAACCTGCACTACTGAGACAGGACGGTGCATCTTGATTTTCGTAAAACAATTATCTGTCTATCCGTAAGTACACACGGACACATATTATATCATTGCAGACAGACAGACAGACAGATAGGTCAACAAGTGTATGTGAGCAGCCACATGTGCTCTCGCTGTAATGCATGTTTTTCCGGGGCGCGGTCGCATTTCTGTTCATACTATGATATGTCCAGTCGGCGACAGAGTCAGATATCGAACATGCTAGATATTCAGAAATGGTCAGGAAACCTCCAGGAGTGCGTTTAGCGACACTATATCTTCTTGCGAAGCCTTTCACACACATCAAACAATGTCTTGATGATCAAAGTCGGAAATTTTGTCGGTGAGCGCAAAAAAACGGTCCCCGACAAATATCCTGTAGTGTGTAGTAGCCATAAGGGAAACGAGACTGAGGAGAAAAAAGGTCTAAGAAAAAACTGTTTTAAAAGGTACATTTTTAGACCCATTTATAGGGAGCAGGATGCCTGGTAACAGATCTTTCTTGCTTCCAGAGCATTAATTGAAGCATGGCAGTTTACCAACTTTGTGGATGTAGATCAAAGGATGAACTAACCCTGACAACTTGGATAATTGCAATGTGATAAACACCTCAAGTGGGGTGGGCTGTCCATCAGAATCAGCAGTCATCAGTGAAGACAGAACATAGGGAATAAACAACATGACAGTCGCTACCATTACTACCAAGCTGATGAGAATGATCTTAAAAGCCTTCTTCTTCATGCCATTGCCACTGTCCTTCTGTCCTTCTCCTGGTCCAGGCTGTTTCAGAGCTCTGAGGACCGAGAGGCAGCAGAACGACAGCACAATAATGCACACAATGCCAAATCCCAAAAAGATGGAACACCACACTTTCTTTGACCATAAACAAAACGAGCTGACTGCAATCACCATCAACCAGACAACACAGCAACAGGCCACCCTGTACCGGAGAGCTTTGTACCTGAGATATACCACAGGGTGAACCACCGCTAAGTAACGCTCCAAACAGATACAACACTGAAACGATGGGACAGAGAACAAGAAAAATACAGACAAGATGAAGAGTGCAACCTTTGACAGTGCTTGGTTCAAGAAAAAAACAAACATATATATTATAGCGTCCAGGATAGAGATGATCACAGATGCAGTCAGGTTGAGATAGAAGAATTCAGAGGCTATCGTCCCACGAGCTCCACTCAGTATCAGCCACAGAACGTAGATGTTGCTGGGGAGAATTAGGAGGAGGCTGATAGCAAGGTCACTGATGGCGAAGATCTCTCCTGAGAATTTCGAGGAGTCGGTGCCATTTTCCAGTGTGTTGTTCATCTTAAGGCTCTGTGTGTGCCCTGCAGCCAGTTTAGAAGTGAAAGATATCATGGATGGATTTGGATGCCTGCATATATGCCACTGTGACACACTCAGTATTATTCTGAAAACAACAACATAAGGTTAAAGTGATCTCACGTTTTGGATGCCAGCAGAGTTTCTCTGAGTCGGGTGTTGTGGTGGAGTGAAGTCTTTTCTTAAGCGTCTTCCCGATAACTCACATGGTACTCTCCACTTTGCCTCCTCTAACTACTCTAACCATTCCCTTCCCTGCTTCTCCTCCCACTGTATTGCCCGTTTTAATACGGATCTACATATTATTATTCCATGAACATGGCGATAATTTGTGTATGAACCCACTTGCTATTGACTGAGAATACAATCCAGACACACAGTCATCAATCAACGTCCCACAGACTAACCTGCACTACATTCCTGTGTGTACTGTTTCTTTAAACCGACAAAGCACCTGGGCGACTGTGGCTCAGGAGGTACAGCAGGTTGTCCAATGTTCCGTTGGTTGGCGGTTTGAATCCTAGCTCCTCCTGTCTATGTGTCCTTGGGCAAGACAAGACACTAAAGACACCCCCAATGGCTCCTGACGTGCTGGTTGTACTTTGCACATGGTTTCCGCTGCAGTCAGTGTGTGAACAGGCGGGTGTAAAGCACTATGTAAAGCGTCTTGGATAAAAGGTGCTATATATTAGGATTTAGAACATTGGTTCTCAAAAATAGCAGATCTACAAGTTCACAGGGCTCCAGTTTGTCACATTATATCACTATTTTGATCATGATTTCATTTTTATTATTTTTTTAAGTTCACATGGGGCAAACCACTGTATTGTGCTGTTCGGAGCAATGCTCTCAGAGTGTTGATTGCCACGACAACAGGTGCATGGCTCTGACACATGATCGATGTTTCATGTAAAGCATTTTGAATCGCCTTGTCACTGTAATGACGCTGCTATTCAAATAAACCTGTCACCGTTTGCATTGTTACCATCCTCCATTTAAAGTACTGCTTTGTGTAACCCGGTGTCCACAGTTCAAATATGATTGTTAGTTCAAATACTATAATGTAACTTTTAGTCATTCAGTTATGTCATTTTGATGTGCACCATGCTATAGGTATAGGCCTTTATTTGGAGTAAATTTCAGACTGGACAAACAGAAAAATATATATATATATATTATAAAAAAAAAGCCAAAATCCCAATGCAAACTGAGCCTGGAAACTAGTGTGTGTGTGTGTGTGTGTGTGTGTGTGTGTGTGTGTGTGTGTGTGTGTGTGTGTGTGTGTGTGTGTGTGTGCGCGCGCGCGCGTTCCTGCGAGCACTCGTGATAGGATATATCAGAGACAACCTCGACTGATTACCATGCAGGGAATCAAACACACCAAAAAAGGTCAAAGCAAAAACTGTGTTAAAAGGTACATTTTTAGACCCATTTATAAGATAACTTTCTTGTTTAACTGAAGCATGGCAGTTTCCCAACTTTATGGATGTAGATCAACGGATGAACAAACCCTGACAGCCTGGATAATTGAAATGTGATTATCACAACATCTGAGTCGAAATATTCAGTAACCATCAGCACAGACAGATTAAAGGGAATAAACAACATGACAGTCGCTACCATTACTACCAAACTGATGAGAATGATCTTAAAAGCCTTCTTCTTCATGCCATTGCCACTGTCCTTTTGTCCTTCTCCTGGTCCAGGCTGTTTCAGAGCTCTGAGGACCGAGAGGCAGCAGAACGACAGCACAGAAATGCACACAATGGCAAAGGCCATATAGATGTAACACCACACTCTCAGTGACCAAAAACGAAACGAGCTGAGTGCAATCACCATCAGCCAGACAACACAGCAACAGGCCACCCTGTACCGGAGAGCTTTGTACCTGAGATATACCACAGGGTGAACCACCGCTATGTAACGCTCCACACAGATACAACACTGGAACGATGGGACAGAGAACAAGAAAAATACGCACAGGACGAAGGCTGACACCTTTCTCAGCGTAACTTTGTCCGTGAAGCACGATGCAAACCATAAGAAAGGGTCCAGGATAGAGATGATCACAGATGCAGTCAGGTTGAGATAGAAGAACTCGGAGGCTATCGTCCCACGAGCTCCACTCAGTATCAGCCACAGAACGTAGATGTTGCTGGGGAGAACCAGGATGAGGCTGATAGCAAGGTCGGTGATGGAGGAGATTACTGCTTTGGAATTAAAGTATATGGAGGAGTCGGTGCCATTTTCCAGGGTGTCGTTCATCTTAAGGCTCTGTGTGTGTCCTGCAGTCAGTTTAGAATAGAAAGCCATAACGGATGGATTTGAGTCCCTGAATATACAGTATAGTGTATGTAATGACACACACTTGCATTTTAAACACATTTTTACAGTATTATTCTGAAAAGAACAACTATTCTAACGAACAATGAACAGAAGGCTAAAGTGATCTCACGTTTTTGGATGCCAGCAGTGTCTCAGGTCTCTGAGTTGGGTGTTGTGAAGTGAAATCTCTTCTTAAGCTTCTGCTTGATGATGTGCTCTCCACTTTGCCTCCTCTAACCATTTCCTTCTCTGCTTCTCCTTCCACTGTCTTGCTTGTTGTGTAACAGATTTACATACAATTTGTCAATAGTTTTTCCATGGCTTTGTGTATGCACCGATTGTGTATGGTAATCATGTACACAACCCCTTGCCACTGACACACCTGCCCTATGTTCCAGTGTAGTCGACCACTGATGTGGTCCCAGGAAACATCATTGTGTCTTTAAACCGGGAAAGCACCTGTGCGGCAGTGACTCAGGTCGTCCAATGATCTGTGGATCGGCGGTTTGAATCCCGGCCCCTCCTGTCTACATGTCGAAGTGTCCTTGGGCAAGACAATGAAACACACATTTCTCCCAAGATGCTGCTTGTGCCTTGCATGGCTTCCGCCACAATCAGTGTATGAACAGGTGAATGAATGTACTATGGATAATGGTGCTATATATATGCACCATTTACCATCAGGTATAATTTTAGATTCCAGCTAATATAGCAACACACGTTTTTCAGAAATCTATTATTCTATTTCCGATCATGTTTATATTTAAATAATGTCAAGATCACATAAGGCCAACCGCTGCATTGTGCTGACCAGAGTTTTGTGTGGGTCGGTTCAGAGTGCCATGACAACGGTTAGCCCTCCTGACACACTATTGACGTGTTGTGATTCATGTAAAGCACTTTGCAATGCCTCGCCATTGAAATGACGCTGTTATTCAAATAAACATGCCACAGTTTGCTTTGTTACCATGCTCTATTTAAATTACTGCTTTGCGTGACCCGGTGTCCACAGCTGAAACATGATTGTTTAGGTCAAATATTGTAATGAAACTTTTCGTCGTTCAGATAAAATCATTTTGATATGCTCCAAGCTATAGGCTTTTATTTGCAGTAGGCATCTACAGAGTACATTACTGAACAAACATAAAATAGACTAAACAAGCCAAAATCCCATGCGAACTGATCTATAACTATACTTTTGTGTGTGTGTGTGTGTGTGTGTGTGTGTGTGTGTGTGTGTGTGTGTGTGTGTGTGTGTGTGTGTGTGTGCAGGGGCGCTGCTAGCAATTCTGGGCCCCCTGCACAGCTTTTTGACATGGGCCCCCCTTCCTGGAGGGGGCGGGGGGGGGGGGGGGGGGGGGGGGGGGGGCGGCGCGGCGACACGTTATATACAATGTGTGGATCAAGTTTTTGGATCGGAGCTGCGCGTTTGTACAACAAATGCGTGGGCGCACCTCAGAAACTGAGCGCTCGAGCGCTGTTCCTGCAACCCCACTTATTAATCCAAGCTTTTAGTGGGCCCCCCTGGCTTTGGGCCCCCCTACAACTGCCCCCCTCGTCCCCCCGTGTCGGCGCCCGTGTGTGTGTGTGTGTGTGTGTGTGTGTGTGTGTGTGTGTGTGCGTGTGCGCGCGTACATGCAAGCAGAAAACATGCACCACATCTCTCTGTATACATGTCTGTAATCCACATAAGAACTATTTGCAGCACCGACTTCAAATTTGGCACACATGTTCCACACCACCACGTGGACTGCAGTGCCTGAGCCTGTCGGATGGCCAGTTGTCCAGAACCAGCACAAAAGCCTCCTTCCTGCAGACTGCGATCAGGGCCCAAATCCAGATCACCCCTACATCTCCATAGAATAGAGATGGCCTGTTTTTGACCATGTAACTGAAAGGATGAAATGTAAATGCAGTGTGCTGGTTCCTATGCATGCCCAACTGAAATGATATATATTGGTTTGGGCTGCAAATGCCTTTGTTTGCTGCCTGAAGCTTATATGGTGGTGACTCCTCTGTGTGCTACAAGTAGTAAGTAATACAGCACAGTTATTCTGACCGGTTCCAGGAACAATTTGAACGTGTTTGAATTGGCTGCTCTCGCGGGCCACACCTCACAACTCACTTCACTTCTCAGGCCGTCGTTGTGAAACAAGAGAGAGTGCTTTTTTGTGTGAAAAAGCCAAACTGCTCAGAATAATGCCCCCAGAAAGAAATACATTAAAATATGCCATAATAAATAAAGCATGCAAGCTCAAAACGCTTGCCTGAAAATTCTGAAAAGTGAACAGTTTTGGAATTTTCAGCTTTCCACCTGACAGGCGGATGAAAGGCTAGATGAAATCTTTCACTTCTTTGTCGTTTCATTCCACTCCGTTCCTTTACCATAAGTCCATATTTAACTAACGTCCCTTATTCTGAGGCATATCATAATAAAATAGCATGTAAATAAAAATGATAGCATGTCATATTTAAATATACAATGTTTAAATTCACTCTGCAAACTGTTATAGTTTCCTTTTAAGGCAAGAATCTCTTAACTGGAGATTGATGGAATGCTTGATATGTCTTCTCTGGGTTTTACGTTCTATCACGTCTTTAAAGATTTAAAGGGTGCCGTGATTTTTTTCCCACACACGGAAAACATGATCACCTGGTATTATTAATGCATAAGAATTTGTTCAAAAAAGTTCCTTCATTCCTTCCTTCTTTCATCTGTTCAAAATTCCTCCTTCCTCTCTCAAGTATTCTCAAGTCAACCTAAAATGTACACATCCATAATATGGATCCCATTAATAATGCAGCCCGCTTTCCATAACTCATCTATTCTCAACTAAAATCAAACCTGATCTGCTGCAGGGCATTTAAAAATAACCCTGATCAACCAAATTAACGTGGAAGCGTAGAAAAGGAGAAGGGAATCGTAGTCACGATCAATATGGCGGGCCGCGGGCAAGCCGAAAACACAGCAAATGCAAGCCGTTGACGTGAAAAGTTTTTTTTTTCTGTTAGACTCACTGCTTTAGAAACCTCCACTGACTGAAGATTAGGAGGTGAGAGCTGTTCCAGGAGAAGCCTAGAGAGGCACAGCTGCAGCAAAATACTGGGTGACTGTTTTTTTGGAGGGAGACTGTTTAAAGTTTCTGTTTTGCAACAGAAGCAGCTGATTAACCAACCTCAAGGGTCTTACTAGGCTGCTGGGGCGTGCCATTGTACCGAAGTTCTGAATTGCACACATTGTAGAGCCAAGCCAGTCCAGCTAAGCGGGCCTCAAAAACCAGAACAGTAAAAGTTTAAAAATGAATTTAAAAAAAAAAATGGAACAGGGAGCCAGCAACGGAGCAAGGCCAGGCCAGGCCAGGCCTTTTTTGTGTTCTTTTTTCCGCCTGAGGAGGAGGCGTGCGGCTGCATTTTGCACCAGCTGCGAGCACACTTGAGTGATGACCGGTCGATTCCAGCATGGAGGGACTTTACAGTAATCAAGCCTGGATGAAATTAATGAGCGGATGAGGTCGTTTAAGGGAAAGAGGGAACCTTATCTCGGCTAGGAGTGTGTGCTTGCCTTGTTGAACTAATCGGTTTATCATTTTTGAAATAGATGTCAAAGATTATGTATTTCCAAAGTATTTTATGTCAACCCCTTAGTACAAATGGACCCTTGCGGGTCATCGCGGGTTCATTTGATTTCATGTTTACACTCTCAAGAGTTAAACTAGTCTCTAGAGTTACGTTCCGCACATCTGAAATTTCACTTCACACATCAGTCTATCCCCACAGGTAGGTGGGGCATATGAAGGTTGAAATGCAGCCAGGGATTCTGATTGGTCTGTGGTGGGTGTGTTTGAGGAAAAAAACGAAACACACAAAAACAAAACACTTGTTAACGTTTGTTTGAACACCATCCAATCAGAAACAACGTGGCTACACAACGGATGACATCAGGGAAATGACCCACAACCCACAATATTTCAAATTGAAGTGCTTATATTTAAAATGTTTTGAAACACTACTACTGCTACTAACTAACTACAGTTGTGGCACCACTAAACCAACACCATTTCACCATTGAAAACAGAAAACTCTCTAAGTCAGACCTTTAACTTTATGCATGCTGTATGTCTGTTGCAACTTCAACAACAACTGATTATTATTGATATTTCTTGCCTAATAAAAGTCCTGTAACAGAAAATGGGCGACTTCATGAAGTCGCCCCCATACCATTTTCTCCTGCCCCCCCACCCCCCCAATTGGGAAACGTTACGTCCGCCCCGGTGTAAACTGACAATATATCATACCATGTCTTTATTTGTCTTCTATTCATAATATACCCCTCATAACATGAACATGAGTCAAATTTTCCTTCAATTCATGGTAAAAAAAAGACTCCTGGACAAAACACTGGTTGTACAGGTCATTACATCAAACCACACAATGCGTGCACTCTCTTTCACACACACACACACACACGTGTGCACGCACGCACACACGCTCAAACACACACGCACACATGCACACGCACACATAATCGAGGGCGATGTGGACCAGACCAGTTACTGCTCGTTAGTTGATGTAATGTTTATATAGCATTATGCCACCGCATTCAAAGACATGTGTGCACATGCATGCACACATGCGCACGCAAGCACAACACACACAAATATAAACAAACATGCGTTTTTCAATATGCACTTTACAGGAGAGGAAGGTGAAGATAGAGACTCCATTTCGAAAAGATGCAGGCAGAGAGAGAGAGAGAGAGAGAGAGAGAGAGAGAGAGAGAGAGAGAGAGAGAGAGAGAGAGAGAGAGAGAGCGGGAGGTGGGGATGTAAAGTTATGTAGCGCTATATTGGATCACTCCAATATACGATAGTTCCTCCGCTGGGCGGAGTTGTCGAGCAGACTTTTCAGATGATTCCCGTGCTATACACGGGAAAGTGACGTGCACGCGAGGCACCGCCTCCGAGGGCATAATGCCCGTGCACGTCACTTCCCCTTCCTCTTTTCTTTCCTCGGCGGTTGTTGTGAGTGGACGCTGTTGGTGAGAGCTCTGTGTCTGTCTGGTCTCAGTGTGAATTCAGCTAAGGTTAGACAACACTCCCGTTCCCGTGCGACGGCGACACAAGGTGGTCGACTTGTGTCGCGGCGTCGGAGGTGGCCCTTGTTTGATTTGCTGTCTGCGTTTTGTCTGTCTTGGCTTTGTTTCGCCGATACCTCCCGGCTTGTTCTTGGGAACAGACGCCTTCCCCGACGGCGGAGGAGGAGGTCTACTAGCCGGCGTAGCCGTGACTAGTGGCTGGACTCCCGGGGGAGAAAAGAGACGCTGCGTGCGTTCGCATCTCCCCCCCGTCTTATTGTTAACTCGCTCTCCATGGTGAGCTGTTGTGGGATAGATCCAACAGAATAAGGCGAGCGTTATCGACCGTTGTTACAGGACCACGCACACACAGTACGTCAAGCACAGCTGAGATCACTCAGTCAGCTTCAGTACAATCACAGTTGCACAAGCACTACACATTGTTTTGTCCTGTCTTGTCCCCCGTATAAAGCCAAGGGCTGATAAACGGTGTGATAAGGGTTCTGTATTGTGAGTGTGTATATATATATACTTATATATAAATATATACATATAATTTTGTTGAATCCCCCGTATGAGCTGAGAGCCAATATACGTTGTGATTTTGAGTTATTGACAGTATATGTAATCTCTAATTCGTGATTCATCCTGTCACCTGTATGAGCCAAGGGCCTGTATACAGTGTGACTTTGATTTAAATATCTACAAACTTGAATTGGAAATTCAGACTTTGATTTAAGTAGCCTATCTACAATCTTGAATTGGAATTCATCCTGTCACCTGTATGAGCCAAGGGCCTGTATACAGTGTGTGACTTTGATTTAAATATCTACAAACTTGAATTGGAAATTCAGACTTTGATTTAAGTATCTACAAACTTGAATTGGAATTCATCCTGTCACCTGTATGAGCCAAGGGCCTGTATACAGTGTGTGACTTTGATTTAAATATTTACAAACTTGAATTGGAATTCAGACTTTGATTTAAGTATCTACAAACTTGAATTGGAATTCATCCTGTCGCCTGTATGAGCCGGAGGCCTGTATACAGTGTGACATAGTGTCTCTACTGCAGTAACTGTTGGCGTTATCTACATTATCGCTTGTAATTTGTCCATCACCTGTTTGAGCCAAGGGCCTGTATTCGGTGTGATATAATTTCTCTACCTGCAGTAGCCTAATTATTTGCGTTATATCTGTCATTTGTAATTTTGTCCATCACCTGTATGAGCCAAAGGCCTGTATACAGGGTGTGATTTGGATTTATTAACTATCATTTATATATTTGTGTCCTTTCACACGTATGAGCCAAGGGCCTGTATACGGTGTGTGAGTGATATAGTTTCTCTGCAGTAACTATCATTTATATATTGTGTCCTTTCACACGTATGAGCCGAGGGCCTGTATACGGTGTGTGAGTGATATAGTTTCTCTACGGTAACTATCATTTATAGTTTCTGTCCTTGCACACGTATGAGCCGGGGCCTGTATACGGTGTGTGAGTGATATACTGTTGTTTCTTTACAGTAACTAACATTTATAATTTCTATCCTTTCACACGTATGAGCCAAGGGCCAGTATACGGTGTGTGAGTGATATAGTTTACACTGAATATCATTTGTGATTTCTATCCTTTCACACGTATGAGCCAAGGGCCTGTATACAGTGTGTGATTTTGGTTTATTTACAGTGTCTACAAACTTGAATTCGGAATTCGTCCTGTCACGCGTATGAGCCGAAGGCCTATATACGGCGTGGTTTAGTTTTTCTCAGTCCACAGTGATTGTGATTTGTGATCACTGTCCTGTCACAGTATAAGCCTAGGGCTGATATACAGTGTGGGTGATACTGAGGGCCCTTCTGGTAATATGTCATTCCACTGTACCTCATGTAAGGGGCCGATGCCCGTTGGAGATGGGCACCGCGCCTGCTTCCGTTGTCTGGGTTTGGAGCATGCACGCGCAGCGGTCGCGGACCCCATGCGCTGTCAGGCCTGTGACCTACTTGGAGAAAGACTCCGTGCGGCCCGGCTGGCGGCCATGGAGACTCTCGTTGAGCCACAAGGCCCCTCCCCTGATGTCGATCGCATTCCCCCGTCTGGGACGGTTCGGGTGGATCGCTCTGCACCTGCGGGTGTGGGGGATGGTGGGCGAGACCCCGCCGAGCGTGGGGATCTCCCTGCTGTGGGCTCTCCTGCTGCTAAACGCCGTAAGGAGGATGCGCGAGAGGACGACGACGATGATGATGCCATGTCTCTCTTCGCCCCGGATGATCCAGATCTTGTTGACAAGGCTTCTGTTTGTGGGGCTGCGCCCTCAGTTGCCGGCTCGGAGGAGCCTTTGACGGCCGCAGAGTCAAGGCGCTTTCTTTTAGAGAGAGTGGCGGGTGCTCTGGACCTTGGTTGGGCCGATCCAGATGACGAGAATACGCTGGTCCCCATGTGTCCACAGTTCATGGCGGCGTTCCAAGAAAGTTGGTCCAGAATGGGGAAGCCTGGGTCGCAGGCTCGGTTTCGCCCCTCCAGGGAGACCGCTCCATGGACCCGCATGTCCGGCCAGGATTCCGTTGGGATCGATGCGTATCCTGCCATGGACAATGTAGTGGCGGCCACTTTCCTCTCTGATGCAGAGATCATTGGAGGCAAAGGTCCTCAGCTTAAGTCCACTGAAGACAGGGCCGCTGACCAGCTCTTGAACAGGACCTTTAATGTCCTTAGTACCATGGCCCGCCTTAATAATGCGGCCATGCTGATGGGCTCCTATTTAACACACTTGATTCCTCAACTCCGAGGTAACGAGCAGGACTGGACAGACGAGGCCATGGAGGTTTCCAGGCTGCTTGGTCTTCTTCAGTCCGAGTTGGTGCGGGCCAACGGTCAGGCCGTGGCCTCTGTGGTGGAATCACGGCGTCGGCTCTGGTTGTCCCTCTCGGGCCTGGAGCCTCACGTCCGGAAGGCTTTCAGTGAGCTTCCCTATACGCCGGGCATTACCTTTGGCTCAGGCGTCGATGACATTCTTCGCAAGGCAGAAGACTTACGCAGAGACAGGGATACCATGGATAAGTTCCAGGAGGTCCCTAAGCCGCAGGCAAGGTCTGCACCTAAGAGACCATGGTTGCAGTCACGCCGAGGACTCTCGGCCAGCTTGCAGCAACGCCTTGGTCCTCCTCCTCGCCAGACCCAAGCCCAGCCCCGCCAGTTCCAAGGCCAGCCCCAGGGGCAGTGGCGAGGCAACCGTGGACGAGGGTGGCCGCGTCGGCAGAGTAGAGGGCGCGGCGGCCCATCTGCTGGACGAGGCCGTCCCTCTGGGAAGAACCCAGGCCTCCGGAAGTCTACCTGACAGCTGCGCGGCCGACATCGGCCGCTTCTCCCAGGCCCAAAGGGCACTCTGGGAGGAGCGGGTGGAGTCTCCTTGGGTGTTGGATACAGTCCTGAGGGGGTACAGACTCCAATTCCGTTGTCGGCCACCGCCCTACAGGGGCGTGCGAGAAACTACTGTGTCCGATCCTGCGAAACGGGTGGTTCTCCGGCTGGAAATCGCCTCGCTCATCGCCAAGAGAGCGATCAGGAAGTTAGAGCCTTCAGAACGGCTCAATGGGTTCTACTCCAGATATTTCATCATTCCAAAGAAGGACGGGGGCTATCGTCCTATTCTGGATCTGCGCGGGCTCAACTGCTGCCTGAAAGATCTGACGTTCAAGATGCTGTCCCCGGCTCGGGTGTTGGAAGCCATGTCCGAGGGACTGTGGTTCACCACCCTGGATTTAAAAGACGCATATTTCCACGTGCCCATCCATCCAAGTCACTGGAAATACCTCCGATTCGCCTTCGAGGGAGAAGCCTACGAATATCAGGTGCTTCCTTTCGGCCTCTCCCTGGCACCACGCACCTTCACGAAATGCATGGACGCAGTGCTGGAGCCTCTCTCCTCGGTGGGCATACAGGTGTTAAATTACCTCGACGATTGGCTTCTCTGTGCTCCGTCCAGAACACAGGCAGCCAAGGACACCAGCGTCCTTTTGGATCACATCCGGGAGCTGGGGTTAGTCGTGAACGAGAAGAAGAGCCATTTGTCCCCGTCACAAGACGTGGTCTTCGTGGGGATGGCCATCGATTCGTCTCTCATGAGGGCGAGTCTGCCCGCCAAGAGAGTCGACACGATTCTGTCCTTTATCCAACGTTTTCGTCTGGGACGGACTGTGTCTGTCAGGGACTGCCAACGTCTACTGGGCCTGCTGACAGCAGCCGCGTCGTTGGTCCCGTTGGGCCTCCTTCATCTCAGGCCACTGCAGCGTTGGTTCAATGCCCACAACCTGCACCCGCGACGACACAGACACCGTCGTCTTTTGGTGACGAAGTCATGCATGCTCGCACTGAACCGGTGGCGTGCTCGCTCCTTCTTGGAGTCGGGCAGGCCACTCAACAGGATGACACGCAGGGAGCTGGTGTGCACCGATGCTTCACTGGTAGGTTGGGGGGCAGTGCACAGGGGCATGGCGGCCAGCGGCCGCTGGAGTCCGTCATGGTCTGTGCAACACGTCAATGTGTTGGAGCTCAGAGCTGTACGGCTGGGCCTACAGCGTTTTCTCCAATATCTGGAAGGCCGGCACGTATTGGTGCGGTCGGACAACACCTCAGTTGTGGCCTACATCAACCATCAAGGCGGATTGAGGTCCCGCCGCCTCCACGAGATGGCGCGGGAGCTCTTGGTGTGGGCTCATGCTCACTTCTTGTCTCTTCGGGCTGCGTATGTTCCCGGGGTCCTGAACTCAGCAGCGGACATGCTGTCCAGAGAGGGACCGAAGGAGGGGGACTGGCGTCTCCACCCTCAGGTTGTGCAACAACTGTGGGCCAGGTTTGGGAGAGCGCAAGTGGACCTGTTCGCCTCCCAAGAGAACGCTCATTGCCCCGGCTGGTTTTCACTGGCAAATCCTCCGGGGCCTCTGGGGCTGGATGCCTTGGCTCACGATTGGCCGCTGACGCGGCTCTATGCTTTTCCCCCGTTCCCCCTGATCCAGGCGACGCTGGACAGGGTCGAACTGGGGGTCATCAGTTGCTTCTCATAGCTCCACGTTGGCCGAGACGCCCTTGGTTCAGGGCGCTTCTGTCTCTGGTCAAGGGGACACCGTGGCAGTTGCCTCGACGGCCCGACCTGCTTTCGCAGGCTCAGGGGACCCTGTGGCACCCACGCCCGGATTGCCTACAGCTGTGGGCTTGGCCCCTGAAAGGCACAGGTGGTCGGGTCTAGGTCTCCCGGAGGGAGTTGTGCATACGTTGCAAAGTTCTAGAGCACCGTCTACTATTGCAACGTACAGGATGTGTTGGGGCCTGTTCCGCACTTGGTGCATGACCCAGGACGCTGACCCGGTCCACTGTGACGTCCAGACTGTGCTGCGCTTTCTGCAGGCTCAGCTGGATGAGGGCAAGGCGGCTAACACGCTGAAGGTGTATGTTGCCGCTATCTCTGCATGCCACTCTGATGGCCCTGATGGACAGCTGGGTAAGCACCCTTTGCTGTCGCGATTTATGAAAGGAGTACGGCGCCTCCGCCCAGCGAAGGCTCTTCAGGTCCCCACTTGGGACCTTGGCTTGGTGCTCTCAGCACTCGGGAAGCCTCCCTTTGAGCCCCTGGATACTGCCTCTCTTAAGCACCTTTCGTGGAAAGTTGCGTTTCTCTTGGCAGTTACTTCTGCAAAGAGGGTTGGTGAGCTCCATGCGCTCTCGGTGAGCGCAGAGTGTCTCCAGATGGGTCCTGGTAAATCGAGTGTTACCTTGCGACCCAATTCCTCCTTTCTGCCCAAAGTGCTGTCCGTGGGACATGTGAATCGGCCTCTTCACCTGTCAGCTTATGTCCCTCTCTTGAGTGGGGAGGGCTCAGGTGCTGCTCCTCACGTCCTCTGCCCGGTGAGGGCGTTGGACGCTTACATTGAGCGAACGAAGGCGATCAGGCTGACCGATCAGCTCTTCGTGTGCTATGGTGATGGAGTCTTGGGCCAAGGGCTTTCGAAGCAACGACTCTCACATTGGCTTGTTGATACCATTGCTTGTGCTTACCACTTGGCCGGGCAGGCGCTGCCGGCCACGGTGGTGGCACACTCGGTTCGGGGGGTGGCTACTTCTTGGGCACAGCTTAAGGGGGTTCCCCTTTCGGACATCTGTGCCTCAGCCAGCTGGACGTCGCCTAGTACCTTCACCAGGTTCTACCGCGTCAATGTCGTCCCTGAGAATCCTTTGGAACAAGCCGTTTTGGGGGTTGCCTCTGCTCCTTCGGATGCAGGGGGCTCCTCTCTGTAATTGGGCTGGGGCCGGCCGCTTCCGCGGGAACGGCTTGGCTCTTCTCATTGGTAGATCTCCGACTGATCTGGTAGTGTACTATCGTATATTGGAGTGATCCAATATAGCGCTACATAACGAAGGTTACATAGGTAACCACGGTTATGTGAGCGATTGGATCACTCCAATCTAGTCGCGGAGATCTTTCACGCCTCGGAAAGGGCACGAGGAAGGGGAAGTGACGTGCACGGGCATTATGCCCTCGGAGGCGGTGCCTCGCGTGCACGTCACTTTCCCGTGTATAGCACGGGAATCATCTGAAAAGTCTGCTCGACAACTCCGCCCAGCGGAGGAACTATCGTATATTGGAGTGATCCAATCGCTCACATAACCGTGGTTACCTATGTAACCTTCGTTATATTTGAGTCAGATGTAATAGCTGTAATTATATTGGCGATATGGAAGGCCTGAGTCTGGGTTCTGCCGTGTGTGTGTGTGTGTGTGTGTGTGTATGTGTGTGTGTGTGTGTGTGTGTGTGTGTGTGTGTGTGTGTGTGTGTGTGTGTGTGTGTGTGTGTGTGTGTGTGTGTGTGTGTGTGTGTGTCTGCAGCCGAACAAAGGGCCGCTTGTGTCAGGGACCTGGTGCTGCTGCTCTTACTGTAATGATATTCCAACACTCGCTGTGTGTGTGTGTGTGTGTGTGTGTGTGTGTGTGTGTGTGTGTGTGTGTGTGTGTGTGTGTGTGATGTTGAGTCTAGAGGGGAAATGACTACCATGCTGTGCCAATAACCCCCCCCCCCCCCCACACACACACACACACACATATACATATAGGAGCTTGGTTGTACCTGCATAAAATAGTTTGATATTTATGTATGAGGGAAACAGGGTATGGGTGGCCATATACAGACTGATTAGGTGTGCATGTGTGCGTGCGTGTGTGTGTGTGTGTGTGTGTGTGTGTGTGTGTGTGTGTGTGTGTGTGTGTGTGTGTGTGTGTGTGTGTGTGTGTGTTTAAGTGTGTAAAGGTGTGAGTTCCTTGGCTTTCTGCTTTTGCTCTGTCTCTCATATATTCCACATTTAACTTCTTAAACATTGTTACAGTACGTTTCTGGTCTATGTGCCTGTCAGTCATGTTACCTCAGTCTGTGTCTGTCTTTCAGTCTGTCTGCCTGTCTGTCAGCCACCAAACTGTACAAGCAAAAAAAAAAAAAAATCTCCTTAGCGCACCATGTGTGTCTATATGTGTGTGTGACGTCATTTGTGTTCCTAGGTGTGTGTGCAGATGGATTTTCCACAGCCCTCTCCTTGATGGGTGGGTAGCACTAGACAGCATATCTTGCCAACTCTCTCTCTCTCTCTCTCTCTCACACACACACACACACACACACACACACACACACACACACACACACACACACACACACACACACACACACACACACACACACACACACACACACACACACACACACACACACACACACAGTGCGGCGTTGTTTTATTCCTAGACAGAATTCCCTCCTCTGTGGGTTGGGTCATATGCATGCGAGACCACTGGAAATTATTGCAGTCTTTCATACTCTGCTATCATCAGAATATCTGTCTGCCTCTTATCTACAGCGACTTAATTCCACAACCATTCCATTGAATACACATGGATGAAAAAAAAATATGATTTGATATTAAATATTAGGTTTTATGTAAGATGTTTCTGATGATCGTTTATAGTTTTGACCACTTAAAATAATAACCAAAGATGCATGCTATAAAGAACATGCTAGATGGAATCCATACGACTGAGTTCTGAAATGACGGAAATGCACGCAGACTTCCAACTTTTTAATAAAAGTCTGAGAACATCTGATAAAAGTTTGAAACTGAAGATGAACATCATGAATATATGGAATTCTCAGAGACATCTTGTACTGCATAGTATTTCTCACTGGATTTCTTGACCTATTTCTCAAGTATTTGTTTTCTCATGAACCTTTCATGATACGGTACTATAGAAACAAGCTTGTAAAGAACATAATTTCACCCATTTCCTTACAGCTGTAAGTGTGTGAAACAATTTTGATTCCGATGATCATACACTACGTATTATGCTTGTATTAAACCTCTCAACTACCGTATTGTCCCGAATATAAGACGACCCGTTTATAAGACGACCCTAATTTTTCAAGACCCATTTACAGAAAAAAGAACATTGAATGTCAAATAGTATAGCCCCTGAATATAAGACGACTCCATTCTTGGGATATTTCCATTGGGAAAAAAAGCATAGTCTTATATTCAGGCCACTCAACTAATTAATGTTGAAGCAAAAGGTGCATGGACAATGGGAATGGTTGTTATTTACGTTTATAGCCATTGTACCAATCGATTCATATAAATGCAGGCCCATTTATAAGACCCAAATCTGTAATATTAATGCTAAAATCCCCATGTGATCATGTCTATGTGTCAAGGCAAACATTTAAATGAGATCAAAATACCAGGATATATTTGGTGGTGTGCAAGAAAGTAATCAGTGCAGTGCTTTTATATAAGACACGTCTTTTTGGCAGACAGACGGAGCAAAGATCTCAGAAACTAAAGTGATACGACCCACTTTGCTAGGATGCAATAAGCAGCCGTGTTCTGATTCAACCTTTAAAGACTCCATTACAGTAGTCAAGTCAGGCCCAGGATAAATTCACGGACAAGTATTTCCAAATCTTGCCGGGACATAAGTCCCTTAATCCTTGATGTATTATTAAGCTGACACTAAGTTGACTTTTAAAGGCCAATTCACACTTGGAGGAGCGACGAGTGTTGACCGACACGGCGCACTCTCCAGTTTTGAAGGTTCGTACCGTCTGGGACCGGAACAGTATCAGCAGCATCGCCAGAGTGGGAATTTATGTGCATCTGTGTCATTTTACATTTTCTCTCTCATATAGCCAATGTAGGGAACTATTACTTAGGTGAGTAATATGTTACTCATTACCTATTACTCCTGTTGATTCCATTCCTTGGGATCAACAGTAATATATTACTTTTGCCCCCAACCCAGGCAAAAAGTACAAAAACACAATATGTTTAGCCAACTACTTTTATAACTGACAACAATTGTTTTCAATAATAATATTAACAAGGAGGCTCACAGCCACAAATGCTATAAAATAAAGTAGTAGTAATATATAAAAGTCTATTGCTGGTTATTAAATTGGCACTGGCCACCCAAAGTTCTCTGATCAAGGAGAGGATACTAAACAAGGTTCTTCGTTGCTTATTGGTATATTTATTGTCGAATCTCCATTACCATGGTTCTGACAAAAAGGACAGAAAATAAAACAACATATTAGGGTAAGGAAACTAAGCAATAATCAAAAATAAGGCTATAAATCAAAATCATACAACAATGAATCATATAAGCAAGCATAATATAGTAAACAACAAAACAAAGAACAAAAGCTTACATTTGTCAGGTCACGCATGGGTCTTGGAGAAGAGGAGACTGTGTCTCTCTGTGTCTGTGTGTGAGTGTGTG
The DNA here is from genome assembly GCA_039105355.1 of Benthosema pterotum. NCBI lineage: Eukaryota > Metazoa > Chordata > Actinopteri > Myctophiformes > Myctophidae > Benthosema > Benthosema pterotum. The sequence goes on along the minus strand of CM076970.1, from coordinate 24,957,996 downwards.
TGTGTGGGAGTCCATGTTAAAGTGCACAGGTGGGTTGACGGGCTGAGGTGCTGATGGCAGTCACCTGTGGCTGATTGAATGATTGGGTGATTATTGTTGTTGTTGAGGGGCTGCCATCCTGTTGGCCTGGGAAATTCTCAACAGCCGCCCCCACAGCAGCCCAGCTGCTGTGACTATCCGGGAATTTCAGAGGCGCTCAAGGTGGCAGCGGGGGTAGTGAGATGAGGCGTGCTACTGGACGGGTGTAGGTCCGGTCCTGAATGATGACGTCCGCCGATCTGACCCGTCCGTCCGGGCTGGGATGGACCTTTGTGACTTTCCCAATGGGCCATTGTGCCCGAGGCATTTGGGGATCCATCACTAGGACTATGTTGTCCTCTTTAAGGTTGTCGGTTGCAGTATGCCATTTGTTCCGAGACTGTAGAGTGGGCAGGTAGTCACGTATGAACTGCGTCCAGAACTGATCCGCCAAGATTTGACTCTGGCGCCAACGGCGCCGCCCCATGGACTCAGGAGCGTAGGTGACTTGAGGTAGGGTGGAGTCACGCCGCCCCATGAGGAGCATGTTGGGAGTCACAGGGTCCAGGCTGGCCACATCAGAGGAGGTGTATCCCAGGGGTTTAGAGTTGAGGATTCCTTCGACTTCGGTTAGCACTGTGTTAAGGACGTCTTCAGATATAGACTGTTGCCCGATCGCAACCTGAAGTGCAGCTTTGACGGAGCGTATCTCCCTCTCCCAGAGGCCTCCAAAGTGGGGAGAATTAGGAGGATTAAACTTGAACGTGAGCTGGTAGGCACAGAGCTTTTTCTGAAGTTCTGGCTCCATGGCCTGGAATGCTTCCTGGAGCTCTCGGTCTGCACCACGGAAGTTAGTGCCCCTGTCAGAATGTAGCTCTATAGGTTTGCCTCTGCGAGAGATGAACCTCCTGAGGGCGAGGAGGAAGGCATCTGTATCCAGGGAATTAAGGAGTTCGAGGTGCACTGCCCGGGTCGTCATACATTTGAATATTACACCCCATCGTTTCTCTGTGCGCCGGCCGATTTTGATCATGAAGGGCCCAAAACAGTCGACCCCTGTGGAGTGGAATGGAGGGCTCAATAGCCTGAGGCGAGCAGGTGGTAGGTCAGCCATCAGGGGGACTTTAGGTTTGGCACGCCAACGTTGGCAGTCCGGGCATGAGGACTGATGGCGTTTCACTGCCTGGCGGCCACGGAGGATCCAGTAGTGCCTACGGAGTTCAGCGAAGACACGCTCTGGACCGGAGTGGAGCAGCCGCTCGTCAAAGTCCCTGATGAGTAGTTTGGTGATGGGATGTAAGGGATCCAGCACAGCAGGGTGCAACGTAATCTGGAGGGGGCTTTGCATGTTACGTAGTCTTCCGCCAACCCTTATGAGGCCTGTGTGCCCGTCAAGTTCGGGGGCGAGAGCTCTGAGCCTGCTGTTGAGAGGAAGAGGGTTGTTGGCGTGCAGGGCTTTGTGCTCCAGGGGGAAACTCTCAGATTGACTTTGTTTGAGGAGGTGGAGCTCAGCATCCTTGTAAGTGGGGGTTGGTGAACTGCCAGATGTTTGGCTGTGGAGCTCATCATAGGTAAGTTGTACCAAATCCTTCCATGAGGTGTGTTTAGCGGTGTGAGAGGGCAGCTGTCCTGGAGTTTGGACGGTGGTCTGGTAGCAGAATGTGAGGCCTTTGAGCTCTGAGGGATCTGGTTGGACGGAGCTGACAGGCCGAACAGGCCAGCTGTCAGGAGGTTCCTTAAGAAAGGCAGGCCCGTCTTTCCACCGGCCTGGCCGGGATAGGTCAGCAAGGGTTTTTCCCCTCGTAATATCATCTGCAGGGTTGTTGTGAGAGTCCACATAACGCCAGGAGTGGAGATCTGTGAGCTCTTGGATTTCAGTTACCCGAACGCCAACGAACACCTTGAAACGGCAGGATTCGGACTGCAGCCACTCCAGAACAGTGGTGGAATCTGTCCACAAAGTTGTATGACGGAGAGTGATATTGAGCTCTTTTTGCAGGAGATGAGCTAGCTGGGCCCCAGCCAAAGCACCACATAGCTCCAGACGGGGCATGGATAGTTGTCTCTTAGGGGCAACCCGGGATCTGGCCATGACGAAGCTGGTATGACGCTTGCCATCGTACTCATCCAGTAGATATGCCACTGCCCCATAGGCCCGTTCCGAGGCGTCACAAAACACATGGAGGTCTTGAGGAAGGACAGCGGGTCGGTCAGCTGGGGTATAACACCGAGGGATGGAGATGGACTCGAGATCAGGCAGCTCCGCCTCCCAGGCCCCCCAGGCAGCCCGAATGTCCTCAGGCAAATCAGGGTCATCCCAGTCTCTTTTCTTTGACCATAGCTGCTGGACAAGGACTTTGGCTCTGGTGAGGTAGGGTATAAGGAACCCTAGGGGGTCATACTGCTGCGCAAGCACTTGATAAATCCTCCTCATTGTTAGAGTGGACGTTTCCAGGGGTTTGTGCTGGTAGCACAGGACATCAGGGATGCATTTCCACTTCAGGCCCAGAGTGGATTCAACGGGTTCAACCCGATTCTGTGAGAGCCAGAGCTCTAAGCTTTGTGCTTGGGCTTCGGGAGGCAAGTGCTCTACTACCTCTGGATGATTGCTGGCCCACTGTCGAACCTGGAAGCCACCGGAGGCCAGAAGTTTACAGGTCCGATCCACCAGGCATTTGGCTTCTGGGATGCTGAGGCAGCTAGTCAGACAGTTGTCCACGTAGAAATGGTTCTCTACGGTCAGCTTGATGAAGGGCAAAAGTGGCGCAACAGGGGCTGCTTGTGGTGCCAAAGGGCAGTACTTGCCATTCATATACATCAGGTTCCACCTCCCGGTTCATGTTCCGCCAGAGAAATCTAAGCAGGGGTCGGTCCTCCGGTAGCAGCCGGACCTGGTGGAACATGCCCTTGATATCACCGCTGACTGCCACTGGATATTGGCGGAAGCGAAGCAGGACACCAATGAGGGAAGGGCTAAGAGTTGGACCTGGGAGTAGCTGGTCATTCAAGCACATGCCCTGGAATCTGAATGAGCAATTGAAGACCAGACGATTTTTGTTGTTATGATGGACGAGGTGATGAGGTAAGTACCAGGATTCAGTTGAACGGTCGACAGCCTCTGGATTTATTTTCTTGACGTAGCCGGCTTCCTCCAACTTAGATATCTCTGTACTGTAGATATTGGCCTTATTCGGATCCTTTAGGAGCCTCCGTTCCGTGCTCCGTAGGTTGGGCATCACGGCTTCCATGGCAACCTTCAGTCGAGGTGCATTAGGCATTCGAAGGAGGGGAGTCGCATAGCGTTCGATGCCATCGACATTCACCCTCTCTGTCCGAGCCTCCAGGATTTCCATTGCCTGCTTGTCATGTTGGGACCTTGTGACTTGTTTCTCACTGCGGAAGGGTAGGACATCCAGCTTCCATAGCCTCTCCACATGGCCGAGTAAGGGGTCAGCTGGGTTAATGGAAGCAGTGAACAGGCATTGATGGGCTGAGGGACGACTTTCGGGAGACCCTCATGGCCCTGGAGGGTCCATCCCAGCTGTGTGTGCACCGCCAGGGGGCCACCTTGCGGGCCTCTTCTCACTGGCTCTATAGGCGAGATCAAGTGGGAGTTGTCGGATCCAATCAAGACCAGAGGCTGGACCTTTCTGAAGGGCTGAAGGGGGACATCTCTCAGGTGTGAATACCGCCGCTTCAGAGACTGGACAGGGTAAGTTTGGTCAATGAGATCGATACCTTCAGCTGTGAAAGCGTTCTTGAGAGGGTATCTGACTGATGGAGCAAGTGTAGTCGATATTTCAAAGTGTACACTCTTCCCTTCAAGGTGAGTAAGCTCCGATCTAATGGTGCGAAGAGCCAGGACCTCCCTCTTCCCCTTTAGCTGGAGATGCTTGACTGCGGCCGGGAGGATCATGGACCGAACAGAGCCATCATCCAGAACAGCATGTGTACTAAGTGAGATGTTGTTGTGCCATAGAAGGACTGGGACAACTTTAAGAAGTACACGGTCTGGAGGATTTGAATGAGAGAAGTATATCTTACTTTGGGGACGGGAAGGATCAGAACCTGACTCTGCGTCAGCCACAGGATGCAGGACCCGGAGATGAAGGTCACCACAGTCAGGACATGGCTTTTTCAGTGTGCAGTCACTGGATGAATGGGATGTCCGGCCACACTTGCAGCATCTATTGTCCTTCAGTATCCAGGATTGCAAATCCTCCTTAGTCTGGGATTGAATCTGGGGGCATCTAGTGATGTAGTGGTCGTTGGACCGACAGAACAGGCAGTAGATGTTGGACTTTTTGTTGGTTTTGGCCTTATGAGAAGACTGGGTCTGAGGGGCATCTGGTTCTGAGCCGTGATAGACGGCGGCCTGGCTCTTGTTCTTGGTGGCCTTATGTGGCTTGGCATTGGAGGTCTCCTGGTGATGACCACCATGATAGCGCTCGACAAGGCGGTTAGAGAGCCTCTGCTGCTGAGCTTTAGATTGCAGCCATTCAGCCAGATCTCTTAAATTGTAGGGGTTCAAGGTGGCCACAGTGAGTTTGCCTTGCAGATGTAGAAACTCGATGAAGCTCTCCCTCAGATACCGTGGCAACTTGCTCAACAGGCGGTCAACATGTGAGCAGCAATTCAGCTCATAGCCAGTACGACCCTCCAGAGACTCAAGCATGCTGACCAATAAGTGGACTTGGAGTGAGAAGTTCTGGACAGCTTGGGGGTCATTGGCTTTAATGTCCGGAGCTGTGAGGATCGCTGCGATTTCGCTCTGAGCGAGCTGGTGGGGTTGACCGTACTGCAGCTGAAGAGCCTGCATAGCAGCAGTATAAGGTGCCACATGATGGCGGCAAGATTGGGCGATCATCTGGGCTTCAGGGAGCTTAGGTGCTCAAGCAAGACATGATATTTATATTTCTCACTCAGTTGAACATGAGGGTTCAGCAGGTTGTCCAGCGCCAGCTTCAAGTTTGCAAAGTCTCTCTCATTATCCTTGAGGAAGTCAGGGATTGACGGCTTTGGGATGCCATACACAGCGGGCCCATAAGGATTAAGATCATCTGAAGCTGCAGAGGCACGTGCTGCTGATTGGCATGGAACCTGCCCTGGAAGAGATGGCTGAAGTCGGGTCCCAGCCTGGAGAGGAGGCTGAGAAGGATGCTGGAACCGGGGAAGGCCAACAGAGGGCGCCAAACCATGAGGCAGTGGCCTGGACTGGAGATGACCAGCGGAGGGTGCCAGAGCCTCGATCAGTGGCTGAGCAGGAGGCTGTAGCCCAAGATGGCCAGGAGAGGGCGCCAAAGCATGGGGAAGACGTGAGGCAGGAGGCTGGAGCTGGAGATGGCCAACAGCATAATGAGATTGGTGGAGGGCTGGTGATGAAAGTGGTCTGGAATAGACTGGCTGGAGTTGAGTGAGAGCATGTGAATGGGCCACCTGTACTGGTGAGCAAAGGACCTGCTGGACTGGGTGGATGACAGAGGGAGGCTCTAATAGTTGAGTGGGGAATGGAGCTGGCCGGCTCTTCTTTAGGGTACTCGGAGGGAGATTCTGGAGCTGGAAGTTGGTGAAGTGCTCCTCTGCACTATTGTCCTCAAGTATATGTTGGATCCTCACCAGCTTGGGTTTAACCACCAGTTCCTCTGGTGTGGAGGTTCCCACATGCTGAGGTATATTATCCTGCCGGCCAGTGAGCCTGTATCGGTCCTCCAGGGTAGCAGAGCTCCTCCTGGTGGCTCCACCCCCTCAACAGGCTTTGTTATATTTTTCTGGTGGCTGAGTGATTCCAGATATACATTTGAGTGTATGATTACCTCCACAGGTTCCTCCTCCTTGGCCATTTCCTGGTTGTGATCAGGGGGAGGTGCTCCTCCTTGCTCCAGGGAATTAGGGGGGGGAGGTGCTCCCCCCACTGCTCCAAGATGGTGGTCCTCTGGCTCCTCCATTTCATTTTGACTCATGAGCAAGGTGCTAATATGTGCTAGCATCCTGGTTCTCTCCTTCCCTTTCCTGCTGAGATCCTCCATTTTGTTTCTCATGACCTCCATTTGCTGTTGTTCCTCCACTTCTGCCCTTTTGAGGGCTTCGGCCATATTGGCCAGGGACTCCTTATCCATGGCCTTTTGTGTTAGCTTGGTGGAGGGGGGCTGTAGAACTCCATATCTTTGGGGCTTGTGTCTCTCTCTGCTGGGGTAACTCCTGGTGGGCCCGGTCCGCGGCTTTCATCCCCCTCCTCTTGTTGCATGTTTGTTTGTTGTTTGTAGTATGTATGTTTGTATCTCAATGTCTCTTAGGCAGCCAGCATATCTGCTCGAAGGACCATGAAGAAAAGTCTATTGCTGGTTATTAAATTGGCACTGGCCACCCAAAGTTCTCTGATCAAGGAGAGGATACTAAACAAGGTTCTTCGTTGCTTATTGGTATATTTATTGTCGAATCTCCATTACCATGGTTCTGACAAAAAGGACAGAAAATAAAACAACATATTAGGGTAAGGAAACTAAGCAATAATCAAAAATAAGGCTATAAATCAAAATCATACAACAATGAATCATATAAGCAAGCATAATATAGTAAACAACAAAACAAAGAACAAAAGCTTACATTTGTCAGGTCACGCATGGGTCTTGGAGAAGAGGAGACTGTGTCTCTCTGTGTCTGTGTGTGAGTGTGTGTGTGTGGGAGTCCATGTTAAAGTGCACAGGTGGGTTGACGGGCTGAGGTGCTGATGGCAGTCACCTGTGGCTGATTGAATGATTGGGTGATTATTGTTGTTGTTGAGGGGCTGCCATCCTGTTGGCCTGGGAAATTCTCAACAAGTAATATATAATTTTTAGTAACTATTTACTAAATTATTAAAAACGGTTTACTGTTTTGGTAGAGTAATAGCTTACTTTACTTACTCAGAAAAATAATAAGTAATATATTACTACTAGTAACTAGTTACTGCCCAGCACTGCATATAGCAACATTTTTGGTGGGGCAAAATACCAAATACTTTACTGTACATCTGCTACTTTGACTGATTGAATGATTTTTCACAGGCATGCACGATTAATCAGTAGCACAATTGGAATAGCCCATATCGGCCATAAAAATGCCATAACGTTATTGGAATGGTCTAAATGCAATAGATTATTTAATTGTTTTCACCAGCAAATGAATAAAAAAAAACAATTCTATGTATAAATTGTGCAGAAATATCATTCAGTAGTCATCCAGCTGTGAAAACAGACACATGGAAAAGAGTTCATGCTATTTATTGCTTGATCGAATACTTTATTAACAGGCATTGGGCCAAGTCCCTACTGTCTTGTTAGCATTGTGATCATCTGTATAATATCAGCATGGTATCGGCAGATACCATGAAAATAATCGTATACCAGTCATAATTTCATAATTGTGTACCCATAATTTTTAACACATTTTTCTCAAGTTTTTTTCTCACTTTTGTAGTGATGGGAGACCGTCAACACTTGTGTTTCTCAAAGCATAAATTGTGTATTTAATGATTAATGCGGCTGTTGAGATTCAGACATGTCCATGACTAATAACTGACTTGTGGTTTTTAATATCACTGATTGAAGCTGAGCACTGACACTGAGTTTTAAGCACTCTCCCTTGGCTCCAAAAACAATGACTTCAGTTTGCTCTTTTACTTTTATCCACTTGTTGATTTGTCTCACAGTGTGCTTGGATTGGACCGAATATTATAGAAAGATTTTGATCGCGGCCCTGTATACCGTATTTTCTGGACTATAAGGTGCACTTAAAGCGATAGTTCAGATTTTAAGTTAAGCTGTATGAAATACTTTATAAGCTGTATGAAATACTTACCATTAATATAGTGGTATTAAGCATTTCATACAGCTCAACTTCCCTCTGAACTATCCCTTTAAAAGCATTTTCGACAAGAATGTCAGTGTGCCTTATATTCCAGTGCGCCTTATATGAAAACAATTCTAAAATCGTCCATTCATTGATGTGCAGACAGTACGGTAGAACACAACACAGAGACTCTAATCTGTGACAGTATCAGTATAAAAAAAGTGGTCTGGAAAAAATGTGGTCCATCATTCGTCTCCTGTACTGCTCTGAGTATTTTGTATTTTAAAGTCTGAGCTCTTTCTATCTTCTAAATTTTTATCCCACGATTTTGCAACCCATTTTTTTCACACTGTGCCAATGCCATAATGTGATCCTGGGCTCGCCCTCTTTTCATCTGAAAGGTGGGATTTCCCTGGCCGGACATAATGTGTGGAAGGAACACGTTATTCCGACCAGTTCCTTCCACAGCGTCCCAGGAATCGAACCCTTCTAGCTGTGAGGCGGCAGCACTACCACTGTTCCACCGTGCCTTCCTCCTCCTCCTTTCTGAGCTCTTTCAGTAGCAATATTTGACTTTGACAGCCAAGCCCGCCACCCACAGTATGTCACCCCCCTCCTACCATTTTGTGACAGAAGGGCAATGAAGTGTGTGCTTGTGAGAGTGTGTGTCTGTGTGCACACTCGTAAGTACACATGTGAACAGAACGGCGTTCGTATAAAATGTCGGTGCAGGTTCTCCAAACCCCCTAGGATTTTTGGGTCTTTTTTCTTCCTGCTGAAACAGCTAGAAAGAAAAAAAAAGTTAGCATGGAAATCTCCTCGGCAGCAGAAAATCTATTTTCATTAACATAAAGGCAGTAAATAAAGACAAGAGGAGCAGCTTGATATGGACTCAGATAACATCAGAGACAGAGAGAGACGCGGACGCGGAGAAAGAGACAGGGGGAAATATAGAAACCGACTGAGGAGAAGAGAAGTGACATAATGAGAGCAGGAAAATATAGACCAAGCAAGTGAATATAGTGGTCGGTTTGTTTTGTTTATTTTGCGTTCCTTTATCTCGACTCTGTTGGGGTGGAAAGCTCGCATGTCCGAAAAACTGGTTGCTTTTCAGCAGCGGTGTTGGGAAAAAAGTACTTATGCACTCATGCAACCTGTATATAGGGTTGAAGTACTACGCAAGACTTTTGTGAAGAACGATGTAATTACTGGGGGCAAAGAAGAAAAAAGTAATATACAAAAGTATACTAGGTAACTTTTTCATTAGAACAAATCTTAAATTTTATATCCATTATGACTGGAATATTTGTCACATAAGCCATTCCCTGAATTGCAGCCCCCAAAGCCTATTCTATATATGTTTTCTATCAAAAAGTGATGGGGATACTGGTTATCAGGAAAACGCTGTCACATATTATCTGATGGATTCTTGAAGGACTAATCACATGAGACTAGTCCAACGCGCAAGGGATGATGGGAAATGTAGGCCTCAATCTACAAACTGCAATACCGGCAGCGACCACCAGTCAAAGTTACCCAGTACACCTTTAAAGTATGTAATAAGTAACTACTTACTTTTGACAAGAAGTAGTGTTTATTCCTTTTTTTAGAGTAATGCGTTGCTTTTGAAGTAATATTTTGACAATACTGGTAACTGGTAGCTGACATTTCCCAAGTAAATGCAATAAATGGATCTGAGATGTAGAATTAAAAGCAATGGAGGTGTAGACTGCAACCTGCAGGTGTAGACTGCAACCTGCAGGTGTAGACTGCAACCTGCAGGTGTAGACTGCAACCTGCAGGTGTAGACTGCAACCTGCAGGTGTAGACTGCAGCCTGCAGGTGTAGACTGCAGCCTGCAGGTGTAGACTGCAACCTGCAGGTGTAGACTGCAGCCTGCAGGTGTAGACTGCAACCTGCAGGTGTAGACTGCAACCTGCAGGTGTAGACTGCAACCTGCAGGTGTAGACTGCAATACACCTGCAGCCTGCAGGTGTAGACTGCAGCCCGCAGGTGTAGACTGCAACCTGCAGGTGTAGACTGCAGCCCGCAGGTGTAGACTGCAACCCGCAGGTGTAGACTGCAATACACCTGCAGCCTGCAGGTGTAGACTGCAACCTGCAGGTGTAGACTGCAACCTGCAGGTGTAGACTTACGATGCTTTGAGTTGGGATCGGATCGGCGGGAAGTTAATTAAAACACTAAATTAAATAAAGCACAGCTTAAATTCTTTATGGAGATAAGAGGTTTCTGCCTGGCAGCGACGATATATATTCCGATTGAAAAGCTGAAAGGGATGTATAGCCGTGGCGTACATGTTGTCGATATCCCTGTCCTCGTTGTTAACGGTTTCAATTCAATTCGGAACGTTCTACACACGCAGCTGATTCACACACACACAGCCTATACCGACAAATTACACATGCACGCACACATGCATACACACGGCAGTCATCTATAGGTGCCCTTTGAGAGTGGTTTTGAAGGACTCAGGTAGGACATTTAGGCTAAGACCTGTTTAGTCAGGTCCAAATCGGCAAGAAGGTTAATCAACAAACTGATTAATTTGGTTGTGACAGTAGTAAAGGCTCATGCATATTCCAGTTTGAGGTGAATTAAAAACAAGGCCAAATAACATACATTCTGAAAATTGTTTTCAATACTTAACATCACATCACATACTGCATGTCCCTCAAGCTTTTTTGTAATGGATTGAGCCTCAATCACTATTAGGGTTGGGACTCTGACCCGGGTCCATTTCAGACCCGGGTCTGAGATTGCTGGTCTGGACCAGAGTCCATCATTTTTTTTTATGATCGGGTCCCGTAACGAGTCCCATCAATCAATCAAAATTTCTCTCTGCTGTGTCAGAGCGTATGCATGGAAAACCATTGTAAAGATTAAAGATGGAATCGTGCGCTGCACACAGAAAGGCCCTTTCGCCAACCCTGCCTTGGGTATGGGCACTGATGATGGGGAGGAGTGGACATGCCGCCAGCACTCACAGTGTCCCTAGTAGCGGGAATCAAACCCAGGACCTTCTAGCTGTGAGGCGACAGGCTCATAATCAATAACTATTATTGCTGCAAATATGAGCCATAAATATACAGCACTGAACTACTCACTGTGTATGGCCAGGACAATGATACCCGCCAATAGGAGCAGTCCAACACACCCTGCTACAGCTCTGAAGAAATACTTCTTATAGCCTAAAAGTAACCAGAAACATTTTCAATATGATTTTAGACATTAAGGCAGAGCACAGGTATTGTGATTGCATGTGAATAAATGTAAATGCAACATTAAACACTACTACTCCTCCTCCTACTACTAATACTACTACTACTACTAATGATAATAATTTTATTTATATTTTGTTAGAACAGCTCACCCTAAAATGTATTTCTTTTGTTTCTTTGTATTTACGTTTAAGGTTAAGTTCAACGTTTCATATATCTATCCTTTTGGGGCTATGTTAGATCAGTTATAGCATGTGTGTGTGTGTGTGTGTGTGTGTGTGTGTGTGTGTGTGTGTGTGTGTGTGTGTGTGTGTGTGTGTGTGTGTGTGTGCACGCATGTACACGAACTTACGTGATTGTGTGCGTGCATGCATTGTGCACCCTCTTTGAATATGCCACTCACTTTGAATAACATACAGCTTGCAAGGCAGAGACGTCTTTTGTGGTCCCTGAAGTAACCCAAACAGAATCTTGTTGCTGTCGCCATGAAATGAAAATCTATTTCCTTAATGCCAATGAGTCTGGATGGCTGTGCTATTGTTAACACTGCAGACACCACAACACCCATGTTATTGAAGATTATATTTGCATAGTTGCAGTTCATGTGTGTTCATCCGCCATTTTCTCGGCTGGTAGATGAATATTGTTGTTGAATATAGTTTTTCCCCCTTCCTAGAGTGTATTTATATTAGTATTAAAATGATTTATATTTTAGGAGCATGCCATGTGTGATCTATTGGTAGATCACAATCTAG